>OX235270.1:39674261-40274261 GCA_944472135.2 Trichobilharzia regenti
TTACTTACATAGTTTAGTGATATTTGTCTACTTTTCGCATTGCATATAATTCTTTTATTGGTGTAAACTTGTTTTTATATGATTTTCAAAGACGCAACTTGATTACACTTCGGGAACTGTCCCAAGCTGAGAACTACTAAGACCAAATAATAAATTCTAATTGAAGAATTATTTCGTATAAGATGATCTAAAATTATATTAGTTCTTTATTTTAAACTAACCAACTAAAAAGGCAACAACTCATGAATAGTACAAGCTTATAATTCTGCGACAATTTAAATGGTTTCATGGCCTACGCCTTGTTAGTCTGATAGTAATGTGAGATAACTCATATTATACAGATTAGCTTACTGGTCAGCACGTCGTTTAAGTCATTTAAACAGGAACCCGCATGGTGAGAGTGGATAATTCACCTTCAAAACAGCCTTCAACTGACTAAAGAAAGTGTCAAAGCATTTGCAAAATCATAATATATACTGAATACATAGAAATTCAAGTGTTTTATTAATAAATACATGTGTGGTTACCGAATCATAGTAGCTTGATCGATAGAAAGAATTAAATTTGTAACTTTGATAAAAAATAACAGAAGAGCATTTTTATACAAAATAAAAATTGACATTTGGCTATTTCATTTACAGTGTCTATTTATTCCCAATGGAATCAACACGATGAAGAAGCGTTTCAGAAACTTAATTCTTGTCTGCCATCACTTCAGCAAATGCGTATATAAAAAAAAGCATGAAACATAGATTACCATTGGAAGTGAATCGCGATAAATTCTTCTGTTTCATTTTGTTCGCTAAGTAATTATTGACTTTGGTTTTTCACTTCGATCAGACCAAAGATAAAAAGCAATAAATCGCACACCTATTGGGTTCATTTAGTGTTATTGTCGGAATCATTTTTATCAGACTTAGTTAATTATTACACACTGATTTAGAAACGTGTGTGTGTGTGGAGAGAGAGAGAAGGAATATCCGCATGACTAGTTTTGATAAACACTCGAAGAAGGAGAAATCCCTTCGCATAGCTTTACTTAGGAAAGAAATCCATTTATTTCGTATTAAAAGAAAACAGAACAAAATTCGATTTTTCATATCATGAAACTTAAACAATCACCGATTTCTATACCGCAGTTTTAACACCTGACTTGCTTAAGAATGCTTCTCTTCTAATCGTCTAATGACTGTCGCCTGTTTCTGCATTGCTTATAACTCCCTAAGCATCATTGAGTAATTAAACGATTGCAGTAAAAGCAAAAAATCTACTGAGACTATATCCACTTTAATAAGGTACAAGTTCAGGTATTTGAAAATCGATACAAACGTTCTCATTTGCCTAAATAATATTCCATACGTTAAAATTCACAGCTGTGACATAATTTTTTTTACTTCCTATAATACTGACCCATTAAATTAGCGAATGTTTGGCACACTTATTTGTGCTGATCTAGCTGCATAGTTTACCACTTCTTCTCACTGTTACTTTTTATTCTTTTGACTTAAATATCAGCTGTTTCTACCTTGAATCTCTTATACTAATATTCTAGTGGATTAAATTATAATAGTGTAAGCAGCAGAGTTTAAACTTAATGATGAAAATATGAAAGACACTTTCGCTTCCGAATGCTAACGCATATGAATATTATAAAAACATATTTCTGTTGTTTGTATGAAATTTTGTTACGAATAGGATGTATTAGATTTTACAAGTATTTTCAAACACACTATTAATACATATATTCTTGTATGACCTTATTAACTTGTCCTCTGGTAAATGAAATCTGTGGCGTATTTTCATTCCTCTCACAATCGACCTAGATGAAAACAAAATTTATCACCATGATAATATGTTATGTTGTGGAACGATAAGTGTATTTGAAGCAGTTTTATTGTATTTCTTCTTTTATTTAGAGACGAAGTCAACAATACTTACTTCTATGAATTTAATGTGTTCGCTTTCTCTCTAATGAAATGCATTGTTCATTTGAAATAAAAAACAAAATATTAATTCACAACCAGAAGAAAAAACGGCTTGCTGACACAAATAGGTGAAAAAAAATACACACGGTTCACGTCAATTTCTTTCTATATTTTTCGACTTTAAGAAGTTTTTATGTACAGGAAGTTTGACGTGTATTTTTCAACCTGAAGACTAGTGGCTTTTATTCAGTGATTATTCTGTCATATCAGCTATGAATTGTATCAGCTAATGAAAAACCAAAAAGTGATCAGCACAAGGCAAGGAATGTAACTTTACAGGAACATTAAATAAATCTGTGTCAGATCTATGCATGAGTATATTATTATTCATTATAGCCAAGTAGCTAATAATAAGATACACTGGTTATTGGTATTCGTTACACAAATTAAAATAATCTCAAAAAGTGTGTGGATGTGTCCAACCATGGTGGTAATTCATACAATCTGTTTCATTTCGGAAAAGTTGTTGACGAAAAATATCAGTAATAAACGTCTACCAGAATTAGACAATGAGCAGTGATCATAATTCATGAATAAAAATTCATTTTTATATCTCCAAGCGTATTAGGTTTTTGGATTTCAGCACTTCTCGAATATTTTTCCTTCACGTTCCCCAGTGGAACATAGGGCTTCAAGCTAGTGGCTTGAAGTTTTTGTAGCAGTGTTTATTTTTACAGGATGGGATTGCTAGCCTCATGCCCAACCTTTCCTCTTTACCAACATTATTTCTGGCTTAGCGAGGTAAAGGAGTGCGTCGGTGGCGGGGGATCGAATTCCGGATCATGTGCATGGTCGGTAAGCATCCTAACCGCTATGCCACTGACGCACTGAAGTTCTCAACAACTCCGCTAAATAGTTCATGTTGGGATTACCTGCTGATAAAAAGGAATTACATTTCTTCATAGCATTCGAATTCTGCTACTACTTAACCAGTGAGACTCGTATAGTTTTAGTGTTTTTGTCAAAATGTTAAAAAAAACTTGGTTGCTCCATTCAAAATAATCGAAGAAAATAAAAACTAATTACACTAATGTTTCCACCACTAAAATATTAATACGACTAATTTGGACTTTCCCACAATGCACGAGATTTACACAAGCATGAAAATAAAAAAGAGCAGTAATTATTTTAAACGAGGAGACCATCAAATGACATCGCGCGCCAGGCCATCACTCGAGTGGAACCCGAACGGGAAATAACGAGTTGGGCGTGGGTATGAGGATGATATGGTGGAGATCGTGCGAGGAAGAGATCAGAGATTACTGGCGATTGTGAAAACAATTCAAGAGGACCGCCGGAAATAGAACAAAGTGGATGTGTATTGTTGAAGCCCTGTGTGTTTCAACTGGAGCCCAGTGAACAATAATAATAAATAATTACTTTAGACGAAATTAAAACATACTCTGTGTTTTAGTACTTGCATCCGCTTGATAGAAGTTTAGTTAGTAATGCAACTGTGGATAGCTGGACTCGGACCGTGAGTCACGCTTTGAAGGAAAATACATCCTTACTTCTTACGAACGCTTTCAATGCTCCCTCTTAAATTTTATTATTTTTTAATTTATAAAATTCATTTCAACGTCATTTTGAGATACATTTCCCTCTAACTGCAGATAAAGGTATGTATGCGAATAGGTACAACTGAAGGAGTGAAGCAGCTAGTGAAAGTTGTAATGTAAGTGGTGTAGTAAACTGACATATTTCTGAACGTATAAATTTAGTTACCACAACCACTGACGTCAATTAATTTATCCTATTAAGATTAGGGTTCATTTCGAAACTATCCAAGTACAGTAAACTGATAAATAACTTGTGTGATAAAAAGCATATGTTAGTTGATATTCAGGTAGAACTGGATAAAAACTGTTGCTTTTGATGGAATCATTCCTTCAATTAATTAGTGAATTAGAGATATCCTTGCCAAGAAGTGATGTCTTAGAGCAAGATGCGTGCTGAAGACACTAAAAGTGTATAAAACACTTTCCATTCCTTCAACTTTTGAGTTTTGAAAGTAATACAAGCAAGCAGAATAAGTTATCATACAGACGCATATATATATATATATATATATATATAAATGCAAATAATGTTGAAAGTCGAAGGGTGAATAATGTGTTCATGTTACTTCAGTAGTGTTAACAACTACAGCAAAAGAAATAACTTTATTCGTCTATGTTGCAAAATACAAATGATACGCATGCATATTCTATTTTTATTGGATAACAAATATTTATTGTATCCTATGCTGGATTAAAACCACTCCACTTATTAATTAAGAATTAAGTGCGATATTAGAATATAAACTACCAAGATCTCAAGATATGTTCTACAGACTGACAGTTGAATTCAAACACAAACATGACGCTAAAAGAATGGGAAGTACAGTCTTTACAACAAACTTGTACCTTATCAGACGAATTCGCATGTTTTAATTGTTACCAAAAATAGAGAAACTATAAGAACCGGGTTTTAAACAATGACAGGGATACTAGATGTTGTTGAAGTAGCTCATGGACTACTTCATAAACATATTGTCGTCAAAGTGTTTGCGAGTAAACCTATTTAAAGAGCATATTAATATATGTGTAAAACTTGGGCACTGTGGTAGTAATTCCATATTAGTTTGTTTATTAGATATATCACACAGTGAAACAGTTTTATAATAATAATATATTAATAATACTGTTTCACTGTGTGATATATCTAATAAACAAACTAATATGGAACTATTTAAAGGGCTTTCAGCAGTCGAAAGGTACTACTGAATAATGTTACTACTTGGAAACCAGGCCACCTGATTCTAAGTAGACCAGTAGTAACTTCTTCCCAAACGAGCGGAATGACCTTTCACTACAGAGATTATTTTTATTTGGTTAGAAAGCTTTGACTTAAGTCGTTTTAAACTATATACATCAATTAACACCAAATCTCATCATGTTAGTGTGTTTTCTCTCACTGATTATCATTCATGGTGTCGAGCGAATCAAATACTGTGATCTTTTAATTATCCTTTTAAAAGGAAAAATGAGTTTTCACCGAAAACTGTGTACTTCAAAAATGAAAAATCTCAGGTTTTAGCAAAGTTTCTGCAGATTTTCTACTTGAGCTGTTAACAACTATGGTTCGCAGGTTATGTGTCCCAAGTTGTGATAACATCTGAAGAAGATAGTCTTCAGATACACTTTTTTGAATTAACTGTCACATTAATTCATAGCAATACATGGATCTAAATATCAATAGTCGATTGCATTCAAATCCTGACAGTCCAAAACATGTCCAATCATATGAAATATCAAGGCCGATGTAATCAGAAACTTTCCACAAAATGTATTTCTTCGCTGTGATGTACTAAATAATGAACATTTTCAGTGTGTTACGTATAAAAATCACTATATATTGCTTATTAATCTTAAAAGTTTTATGTTATTGCATTTAATGGATCGTCAAACCTATAAATGTAATATCTGTGTAAGATCCTACTTTTGAGTTTCGCTTTTACAACGCTTATAGGATGTGTAAAATATCTTTTGTCTTATTTTAATACATAGACCCTAAGAAGACGTTAGAGTGAAGAAAATATTTTTCAACAAAGTTACTAACTAGACTGCACATTTGTGCATTTATAGCAAAATGGGTGAGAAAATTCTAGAACTATTTCCGGTCAAACTTGAAATTAATACATCGAAATTAAAAGGTAATAATAATAAAGAGGAGGATTGGATAAAAACATAGTACGATCATAGCTACTGAGAAAATTAACTTTTCTGTGCAATTAGGGATTAAAGATGAAGTATTAACTAAGTAGATTTAAAATTTGGATAAAAATAGGAATTAAAACATGTAAACGATATAGAAATAAATAGGAAGATTGGGTAAGAAATACTATAGGATAATCACTATTGTGAGAACCGAATTTTTATCATGGCCGTGGTAGAGACAAGGTTTGGAGGTATTTCTTTTGAATACATAGCGTGGGTTTGAACTTTTGGATCGATAGTGCCTCAGTTATGCTTAGATTTATTAATCTTACTCTCTCTGAGAAGTTTGTTTGAATCTTGTATGTGACTTAGAAGGATATATCAAAGGGATCTGAATGAAGTGAGTTCACCAGACGTTCTGTTAACAAACTATATACATAGAATTATCTGCTGAACGTACTTCAGGTTGTATCTAGATTATTTTTTTCTGTGAATAAATTCTTCAGACTAATAAACGAGTAATTTTCCTACTGAGATATGTTTGGCTTTTGCGGCTTAACAGCTACCCCTTTAAAACGTTAAACATTCTCATCTCTATGACACTTAACTGAACCATTATACTTCTTTACTAATACTAAAAATAACCACCTTTTTGTTTCATGTCATTAAACTTGGATCAAAACATTATTATTTTGTTGATCTATTCTACTTTTGCATTGTAAATAATACGTGAGGATATTCTCCTTCTTTTTGTTTTTATTAGTTACATTTCATTGTATGGACTTTACACAGAATACTAATTTGTCTCAAAAATAAGAAATATTCATCAATCATTTTGTTAATTCACTAAAAGCTTCTAAAATAGATGTCAAACAGTGATCTAATGAATTCTTATAGCAATCTGAATTATTGATTTATTTGGCCATAACTGCTGCCTAGGCTATTGTGTTCATAAATTTTATAGTCATCAGTTGACTAAATTTTATAATCCCTGTCACTCATTACAGTATCACAGGTCTCTCAGACATTCTCTTTCTATCTATGTTAATAATAATAAAGCTTTATTTTGAGAAAATACGTGAATATATGGTGTCAACATTTTCAGCATATTTAGTTCCAAAATACTTCTTTCTTCGTACAAGATTTACAAATAAAGTAATAATCTGATAAATGTCTTCAATTCGTTGAAGAATTGCTCAGTGTTTACTTGGAAGCAAGTCGAATCAGCGCTCAAGTTCATGTATAGGTCATTTGAGATAACTGGACGATTAAAATAGTGATTAATTCAGATGAAAATGAAGCATTTTGGTGGAAAGCGATTTCGGAAGCCTAGTGATTCAAGCATGCCGCCTTATCAAGTGCCATTTCAGTATTGCATTCATACATATACTAATGAAATAATGAAGAGCAAAGATATTCTTCTCGTTCATCAATGTACTTGAAGCAGTATTCCTATTATAGATATTGCTCAAATATGAATTTAGTAAACTTTTGTCCCATCAGTAAAATGTGTGAAATCCTTCTATATTTTGCCAAGATTATATCCACATAAAAAAGGTATTCTCAGAAAATTTTTGATTAAAACACCATAGAAAATGAAAACTATTTCGGTAATATCACCTCAAAATTTTGTTGGGTGAGATGAATTTGATAAGTATGACTATTTTATCTTCTTGTTTATTGATTATGAATTAAATGGAAGTTTGAAGGTTTATATAGAAATAGTTATGTTTCCTCACACAAGATTGATATAGTTTTCAATCTAGTTGAATCAGAGTTGTAATATGATTACGCTTAAATCTCTTCCATAAAAAGCGGTGAAATGCCTTTCAGGATTGGTTTCATAACTCGAATGCTACACAGGTTGTTGGATTTACTGTAGAGCATTAGAATACGACAAATACCAGGTAAATCCTCATTTGAAAGACTTAGTTAACCAAACGGAAGACGTAACTGTTGTCTCATTCACTAACTGCTGACTAAGGTAAACAAATACAAAGTTTTTTCGTTACTATGTAAACATGAAATTCACTTGTGAATTTCTTTTGTCAAAAAAGTATTAGAACGAAATAGAGTAATCTAGGAAACCTGTGTAGTGTTAATAATACACACGGACAAATATTCTCATATTGTTCTACTTAGTCAATTAAGCCAAACAGACTATCACAATGTAAACATACTATACAAACACAGAAAATAGATAGACTTCGTCGATCAGGCGAATTCTTAAGCGTCAAAGAAATTAATTCAGATAAAAGCGTGCAATTATTATTTTTTAGCATTACTAATTAATTTTTGCATGTACCTTAAGTATGAACAAACAGTGAACACAGTTGTAGAAGGCTAATAATGTTACCTCTTAGACATATTAGAATACTGTGTTACAGAACCTGCTTAAGGGTAAAGACAAGGTCGATGTGACCGCATTCAAAAGTCAAACGATAATTCATTTGAGTTAACTGTATTATATAGCTGCGCAAAAAAAAGTTGTTTTTAATTAATTTATTACATACGATTAGGCAGATGAACAGGCAAATGTCTCTTGCTAACGACTTCAATAACCTTTGACAAACACATGAAAATAAGGTGTCTTTTAATTTATTAGAGACGAAATGCTGCTTCTATTCCAGGTAGTGACAGGAAACGAAATTTTAAGTCTTCATTCAATCTGTCACGGATAAACATGGATAAATCAACTTTCAGAACAGTAGGAAAAAAACATTGCATTATCAGTAGTTTGATAGCATGTACAAGTGTATCTGCTTACCCAGAATAAGTTGATAAACTGAAATAAGCGTACTTGAAGTTTCTCCTCTTAATGTTCCCTAATATCTGGAAACATACCGTGAATCATATTTGAATAAATCAACAGTTCAAGTTGTTTGTGATATAGAATAAGGAGTAAGGGAAGAAAGCTGTGCAGTTACCTATTAGATTAAGACTGTAATTTGGATACTGCTATAGAGCAGAATTCTATGTCGATAAGTTTAGTTGGTAAACACGGAAAGATTGAGTATTAATGGCCATTTACTAATATTTTATCCCTATATGATGCGTGAATAAACCTAAATAGTATGGAAGTAAACTCCCATATTTTTGAGAAAAAGGGGTCATAAAGAACTCAATTATTTCAAAATCAGTCAAACCGATATAAATTTAATGTATGTGTCAAAAGGAAATGTTTGTTCTACTAGTATTTTCAGCAGACATGTCACTGATACAGAAACTATCTGAGTAATTTTACATAAGCATTCAAAAATATTTCTTTTATAACCATCTACTTTAATGTACAGTATAATATCGAATCGGTCTCAACCAGCGTGGATGACAATGCAAGATTCGCGAGTTACAATATTCCCCTATAAAATTTCATCTATGTAATACAGTTATTTCCTCAACAACCTTTCATTAGTGTCAAAAAGATCAACTCACAATGAAAGGTATGCGCCAGACTAAAATCAAATTAAACTGTGTATGCCTGCTAACATAAACATAAAGCACTATGTATTCGGAAGCAAATGGATATTTCCAGGTTTGCCTTTATTTAACCCATATAGTAAAAATTAATCATAGCATACTCTAAGAAAACTCTAATTATTTCACTTTTTACTTACGGAACAACTATTTTTTTTTAGAAAAATATTGCTGGTTTTCTGCAAATAGATGTGTGAACACTGTATGTACAACTTCCGTTGACATTTCAAAATCATGCTAATGGTTACTTTAACGAAGAATATAAAAATATTGATGGTATGACGAAATTAAAATTTAACTCTTCAAAATGAATTTGAAGATAATTTCAGTCATTCGATCAACTGGTTTTAACTGCTTCTATGAAGCGATTTTTTTTTTGCAATCACCTTATTGTGCCACTTTAGTTTTCGATTTTGTTAGTATTTATTTCCTAATTTCAGTATGCTAGCTGCAGATATGTTCTGTGTGTTTTCACAGTGGGAAAACAGATTCAGGTTACACTTGACCTAATTACACGAAATGTCCTGATGCTTACTTACTCATTACATTACTACAAAGACATAGCAAAATAGAAAAAACAGGAAGCAGACCAAGTGTACGGATGTTTCTTCTTTTTTTGTTAACTATTTCATCTACACTGGTTATATTTCCATATTGTTTCAATCAATTGCAATGGGATAAACGAAACTAAATCAAGTTCATTCAGATGATCAACTCAAATATTCTTATTAATTATTCTCTAATCCCTCTCCATAAGAGATTAAGTGAGATAATCATTTCATAGCCTTTATTTATCTGACGCAGCTTCTGTTTTAAGTACATTCTAATGAAGTTGTCAACAATAAAATAAATTACAGATTGCAGTTATTCCCTTTCAAAAACAATGTCCTGAACACTTGAAGCAAAATATTATTGATATAAACTAGTAGTCATTCAATAACTGATTTAATTCTATAATGAACTTCATGAAATGTAGGATTCATGCTAGCAGTGTTTATTTACACAGAGTGCGAGATTTTATTGCATTCGACATGAAGACAATAGAGATATCTAGGAAGTAAGTAGCTTGATAGCACTAACGATCAATAAAACACCTCGATGATCACCGATTCTAAATAATTCCTGTGTATATCGACTTGCTAGGCGCAGCCCTAACTTGTCTGACTATTACAATACCGCCTAAACTACTCGGCTACTAGAATTTTCAGCCATCAAAATGCTTCTTCATTCTTATTGTTTTAATCATGCAGTTATAACAAACGATCACTACACGAACTCGTGCACATACTTAATTAGTTTTTAAGAAAATATTGTGCAATTCTATTGGGACTTGAAGAAGAAATCTACTGATTTGGTTTTTTTCTTCACAAACGACAACATTACGTCATATGATTATTATTTTTTGCATGTAAATCCTATTTGTAGAGAAAATATTCTGGAACTAAATACGCTGAAAATTTCTGTACTATTTGTCCACATATTATCTGAAATAAAGCTCTAAATAATTTTTCTGTTTATAACACATATGTGCATACATGTATAACCTTGAACTCTGGCATCACGTTAAGTAGTCAAAACATATGGTAATAAATCTCTTTGTTTTAGTGTCAAATTTTCATCTCCGCGTAAATACTGGTACATTGTAAAAGCAACCATATTCTCAAATTAAACCTGATCGTAAGAGTTTACTAAAAAGAAAATGAGATATGGCCTTATGAGTACGCAACTTGCAAAATCATATAATAAAGTCGTGTTGACTTTTGATCCAGAGGAACAAATTAAATGAATGCAACTCGGAAATTATCAAAACTGAAACACCTTACCAAATGACTGGGAGTGATTTACAGTCAGTTCAGTATAGTCTATTACTCCATAACATAATAATGTTGAAATTGATGATGCGATAAGGCATTTTGCTAAGATTTTCATATACATTAAAACAAATGCCAATTATTCCCTATTCTTGTGTTCGAATGGTTTAGAAGCATGTACTAAACTTTTGGCCACTGAATTTAGTTTTGCATATCAGTGCAGTAAGATATTATGATTCTCTACGGGTGAATCCTATTTTATTCCAGTTAGTCATTAAACACTAAAAAGCATGTCTGCTCATAAGAAAGTCGAACGCATAGTATTATTCGAATAATCTAACTGCATACATACAAATGTACTTGCTGTTTAGATCGTATGACGACATATTCAGATTAGATTTACACAGTATTAATAAAAGAAACCTGACAAATCATTAGCTATACAAAACAAACACTTCGGAAATTTCTTACTTTCGTTAATAGGCTGCAAACAAATGCCTTCAAAATAGCTTACTTATGCAAAACTTACTGCACGCACTGACTAAATATGTGTTTGGGAGGGAAATAAACTAAATATGGGCTTTTAAAAAGTCATGAGTAGCTTCATGAAAAATTGGAAAAATTCAAACAACATGATTTCATCTAATTTAAGGCTAATATTTGCTAAAATAAATACATCAGTTATGTGTGAAACGTTTCGACTTTAGAATAGAAAAGTAATCAGGGCTGAACTTAAGAAGCTGTAGACATTTTTTTCACAGTCCTTTGACATTGTTGGCAAATTTTTATTTTTCTAAACTAATGTGTAATAACAAGAAAACAAAGTCATGCCGAAGTTGTTGGCCTTTCATTGTGTGGCGTGAGAATCTGTATTGTTTTGACAAGTCTAGTTCAACCAACTCAAGTTTTCAATAAAATAAATTTCAGTAATTCAGTCGATCAGAAGGCATAGATAGCTCTTTGTTTTCTCTTCTGAATCAGTGTGGTTTATTTATACTCTCACCTCATATTCACTAATGATTTGTCACATGGACAGTAATAATCAATCATTATTCATCATTAAGTTAATGAATGAAGTTTGATGATTTCAAACAACAGTCTATTGAATACTCAAGAAAAGTTGAATTATGTTTTTGTTTAAACCAAAATATCTTTTTGTCTGTGCATTTCTATTTGGGCAACTAAATGTCCTTCATTTGTGGGGGTGGGGTGATGAACACGCTTCGTCTTTTGTTTTTAAGCAGCTTAGACGAATTTCTCTTCACTGTGAATCGCACCAATAATTTTGAAAAACCGTTTTTCAGTTATCACTTTGGACACCATAAACACATTCTCAGTGATTCTACATAAATTATGGTTATACACTCCGGATTTCATGGTTACAATCCTCAGTACTAGCAGTTTACTTTCACTAACGGTCAAATTTTATCCGAAGCATGAATGCCTATGCTCACTAAGTCATAATTTAAAAGTTGTCAAGCTTTCCATCATTAAAGGTCAGTTGAATATAAGGGTTGACTGTCAGTCTCTTAGCATCTCCTGGATTGCAACTAGGTGGTTTACACCAACTTACATGGCATTAACTAGTTGCCACAGCTATTTTTAATTCATGAATCAGTTTGATTTGATGATGTCTAATTCTCTTTCAAACCAATCTTACATCTGCTAACTTTATCACGCGGGATACGAGTACAAGCCCCCTTAATCACTCACTGACTTTCCTTCCTTACCTAACACTTGAAGCCTAACCGTAGTAATACTTATCATATTGAACTACTTAACATGAACATTAAAATGCCAGCAGTTACGATCACAGACTGATAGCCTGTTGGCGTTTTCTTCTTTCAAGGGCCATGTCTCTGCCATAGGTAGAACAAATCGAACCCTTTCATAGTGCTTACATCTCTTGATCGATAGCAGGATATCATGTCTGTGACAGAGATGAGGCAAGATGGCCAATATCATACGAGCCTTTTGTATTCGTGCTAAGATTTGGTCAGCAATTAGCTCATTATGGCTAATGCAGCCTCCCAAATGAGTGAAGGGATCAACATCCTCAGCTATTCTAATCCACAAACATATAATCGGGGTCGATGTAGACCAGTTATGCAGAACCATCTTGCGACTGACATGAGTGAATCGCGTGCGAGACATTCTAAGGTTTCCGCTCAGAGTGCTCATAAAGCCCTGCATTTTTCAGCATATTCACCCAGAGTAAACAAGAATCTTCCAGTAGCAAGTCAATCCCTTAAGTGACAAAGTTGATCATAGTTACCTCCATCATTACATCTGTGATAAACTTGAATTAAAAACGGGATATCAGGCATCGTGCGTCGGTGGCATTACGGTTAGGACGCTCGCCTACCATGCACATGATCCGGGATTCGATCCCCCGCCACCGACGCACTCCTTTACCTTGCTAAGCCAGAAATAATGTTGGTAAAGAGGAAAGGTTGGGCATGATGCTAGCAACCCCATCTTGTAAAATAAATACTGTTACAGAAACTTCAAGCCACTAGCTTGGAGCCCTATGCTCCACTGGGAACGTGAAGGAAAAAAAATCAGGCATCAATGACAGCGATAGTTTTCTCTACTCCAGATAACAACTTTCCAAATTTTCTAACATGAATGAATAATTCTGAGTAGATTATCATAATTGCCGCAGTATACTTAATCAGCAACCCCTCCACAGACAGATCTAACAATAGTAACTCTCTGCTGACCATGTAAAGTGCAACCTTCGGGTGAAGAAACATGGCATTTGCGGGACGCTTCAATTGCTTTCGACTTTCATCATGTTTGGCGTCCTGCAGTATCAGTGTACTTGTAGCTCTCAATTCGGATAAAATTGCAGAAATACATTGTCATTTATTAACATTTAGTTGTAGATGATCGACAGACTTTATTATGACTTACACAGAAGTCTAAGTACGATACCAGGCTTTTTTGGACCCGCATAACTGTTATACTAAAACATGTGGTTATATCCGCCTTAAATATAGGCCTTATGTTGTAACTGAGAAGCTGAACATTTAATAACTTCATAAATCCTTGTTTTCCATTTTTGTTCAAAATTAAGACAATACGTGATTACAGTTGGCGCAAGTATCCAGAGGAACAGGAAAACTTCTACTGACTCTCTGCATCGATGACATATGATCGATTGATCCGATGGCATTGACTGATTTGGTGGCTGTAAAATGCGAAAATTTTGCTTCCTATGCTGCAAACCATTTGTGGTAAGTAATGGACGTTTATTCGGACAAAACTACAAAAGAATATCTCTGTTGTAAGTTTTTCGGTATTGGAATCCATAAACAACCTCACTGTATTTTTCGGTCAAGTAAGTTATTTATGCGAACTAGAAAAGCTTTCGATTTACCATTTTCGTCAGATGGTCTAGTTATGTGATATTTGAACTCACAACTTAAACGGTGGCTTTAGCAGCTTACTTGTGTACTTAAAAAATAATGCAAACAAATCGTAAAAGCTGTAACGAATACATCGTGTATTTAAAGTTAAGTAAACATTTCAGTGATGATATGATGTTATTCCGAGACAGTAAAGAAACTATAGAACATATGAATAATAAGGCAGACACTTCCTAATGAACGAGATCTTATGAATTGTAAAATCAGTGTAGTATGCAATCTGAATCAGACGGATACATGCAGAAATATTGGTCACTGGAGCGAAAGCAATTGATAGTCTTTTCTATAAAAACATATGAGATAGCGAAGGACTTGAAGTTAAAATGTATCTTCATTTATTGCTGAAGGATAATTTCGACATCTTCATTAATTTTTTACAGTGTTAATTTGATGAGTGAGTGATGTTCTAGTTGTAAGTGTTTCCAATTACGCTGGTTTGGTGCACACACTTTTAACTGACATGACAATTTTTAAAATTGGATTTGGATCATCCTACAAATGACTAAGAAATAAAATTCAGGATAACTTTTATAACTGTTAGTTATGCTGTAGTAGAAAAGAAAAATCTTTTCCGTACACAAAGCGATCGTTTTGTGCACCAACAATTACTTCACCCAATACCTACACTAAACTTTTGTTAATTTAGGTGAGGTAAATATTTTAAATACTCAAAACTTTTCAGTTGAGACAAGTTACACGGAACACTCAATGTGCTATTTTGTTTTAACTAAACGTTCCCTACATATGAGCTCACTCAGGGATAAGGTATCTTTTAACCCCGTATTAATCGAAAGGTGGAAACACTTATTCGAAAAAGCAGATTTCTACCTTTTGTTTACTTCATGCAGCGTTAAAAAATTAGTTTTTTTCAAAGAGAAATACAGAGTACAGAAAAAACAAGCATCAGATATAGGACCATTGAAAACCAGAGGGTTTCTTTCCATTTTCAAACTATTCAGTAATTCGCATCCTTGGCGCCAACAGAAGTAAAACGCAGAACTTTCAAATTACGAAGCGAACTTGCTGACCATTCATACAAGAGGTTAGTTTTCAATGATTATTGAATTCCGACTCATGTCAGTTCGCGCAACATACCGCCATTGCTAATACAACATCATCAGCGAGCATCTGTTCTCAAATACGACATAATAGATCCCACCATTCATGACGTTTTATTATAACTCTAGGACGTTAGCATCATAGTCAGTCAGTATAGAGCAGTGCGTTGATTTATTAGTGTTCCGTTGTAGGGGCTCGATCGAATCCAAGGTAGATTTTGTGGTGAAACAGCAGTTACATCGGGAGAACAGAAAGAAGGGCATACCTCCGATTTTCTAAACATGTGCCAAAAAGCCTACGTCTCAAGGGAACAAACTCTTATAGTGGCGCTATTACCAGACATCTCGTCGACATGGGTCATGTGGTGGAAATCGAGAAATCCTTCAAAATTATCAATAGACAAAGCAGCTCCATTCTCCTCAAGTTTGTCGAAGCAATTCCTATCAAACGCTTGAAACCAGATTTATGTGTTCAGAAAGAAGCCTCGGTAAGTGAATGTCTTTCTTCTCTCATCTGATTACGTAATCTTTACCTTTAATCTTACCCTCATTTTATAATTTGTAATTTTGCTTGTCTCTTGATTCTATGATTTGAGTTCAACTCAGTGCATTGTTATTCAAGTATTGGTTTGTAGGAATTTGGTTGGTTGGTTACAGGATTTCATCAAGACGCTCACTAGCGATTGGCCCTATTCAGGCAGGTAGTTACCTGGGGTTCCGGTGGGAAGTCGTGACCAGTAGGGTGCAGCAGGTCGGGTGTGAGGACAAATACTCGCCACAGAAGACATTGGCTAGAGGTTGCGCTATGTCGTGAATTGGCAGAAGTTAGAATTCATGGGCCATTGGATCAGGTCCCAGTGGCTTAATGATCTACGAGCTCCCCTTGTAACCAGAAGGTCCTGGCTTCAAACCCCGGTGGGCGCGTGCTGCTGAAGAGTCCCAGACTAGGACGAAACAGCTATCCAGTACTCCCAGGTTTTCCAATGGTTCTCTAACCAATGTCAGCTCGTGATGAAATCCTGTAACCAATCAGTACATTGTTACCTAATTAATAGTCACTATGCATCTAACACACATCTCATCGTTAATACGTAACTCTTTTACCATTATATGCATACATTTATTTTGTTTAAACTTGAACTGCCTGTGTAAAGACTATATAAGCGCAATTTTCTGAGCACTGTTTACTAATTGGGGAACTTTCTATCAACTGACAACATGTAAAATTTGCAAGTATGTTAAAACGTTTCTGTACTTAAACCTCATAATTCATTTAGGCTGTAAGCAGCTGATGAGAAGCCAATGAAATAAGTGATGGTACTATATTATTCTGCACAAACCACTGTTGTTGTTGTTGCCTTATTCGGAAACAGCAGTCTGCGGCTCCTTGATTTTTATAATTTTCTAACTGATCCTGGTTTTTGATGGTATCAGCTGAATGCCTAACAAACAACACTTTAGAATAAACAGTGTTTAGAAATCAGTAATTAAAATTCTGAGACATTAAGGAAACCGTCCTTTGATGTTGTTACTTTAACTATGAAGTCATATTCCGAAAAGTGTTCTTTAAACTTGACTTGATTAATAATAAAACATTCTTTTTTGCACTGTTTGCCACCAATGAAATAACTTCAGTATAAATGTCGGCGAATTTTATTTAAAAGTCAAATCCTGTTAACTGTTAAATACCAAAAACGTATCAACCCATCGTGGAGTATTATAGTTACGCAAACAGCAGCCGACTATTCAGCTGGCATTAATTGCTAACAGTGTATCTAATCGCTGTTAAAGTTTCTTGGAACCAACATCCCTTTACCTTTCTGTTATTGAAATGCACCATTATTTACATATCTCCTCTGATAAAAAGTTACACAGTAAAATGAAAAGTTGAACCTTCCTTTCGTAACTTACAATAATTATATTTTAACGTTACATGCTGTAAGACAATATAAAGTTATTTTCACAATATGCTGACTAGGTATATTCCTGCATATACCTGAAGCACTTTCAGTGTGAACTCACAGATGAACGGTGACAAATTTAATTTGAACGAATCAAGTAACAGAGATTAGGTAGACGGAAAGAAACAGGTGAATCTTCCCTTTCAATCTGATAACCATTCACAAGTGTATGCTTAAATTGGTTTTGTTGTTTCACTAATCACTTTTATTTCTTCTCTATTTGCGTCTAAGCTTTTTATTTTATGTCTTCCATCACTCATTCTATGTGAAACTGTTTTGTCTGTCTTTCTACTTCTTCTACACTTCGCTCCTTCGCCTATCTATTTGCTAATAAATGATAAACGAACAGGCAGGTTGTTAAGACTAGCAGTTCCCAAGGAAAAATATAAAAGTCCAAATGCCTAACTTTTACACACAAATATGATGAATATGAATAAACACTCATAGTTAAAATGAATTTTATGTGTCTAGTTGTATGCACCCTTCCTACAATTATTTAATGATGACTTTTTATTCAGTGATGTTCCTAAATTTTTTTTCGTGTGCTCTACATATAAATTTATGTGATTTATTATAATTGACAGGAAGTGACAGAACATATTCAGAGAATTTTAATGAGCACACAGCTGTAACACAGAGACACAATGTTTATTCAGTGTACAATAATCCCCATTCAGATTCATATATTGTGCATCTAGGTAGGTCGTTTTTGTAATTTTATATACGTCTTAGTAATTGTTTGTTTCCTTTTCATGTGATTATTGTGCTGTTTATTTAAGCTAAGCACTATGAATAACTGTGTTTTTCGCAAGAGTTAAATAAATTTCATGCACCGAAAAATTCACTTTCATGAACTGAAACAATTGAAATAAAACTTCAAAGTCGATAACAGCTGAATAGGACTTTCATACAACGTGACACAAGGGGAATAACAGTTCTTAAATTATTCAACATTTGTTACTAAAATAGTCAAAAAAATAATTATTAGTAAACTTGTGTATCCCCCCTCATATTTATCTATCTTACTGGGATTTAACGGAGATTTGTTCGCCGTATGACCACATCAAAGAACCCATAGTTCTCACTAATAAATATCGTTCTGTATCTCTATCGGTTCATTAAGTTCGATTTATTTACCCATGGGCTTCGTTATCTTTAAATTTCCTCTTCTTAATAAACCTAATTTTACTAGTCAGAAATGTTGTAAATTCATGAAACTCGAAATTACTGTAAATCCAGCTAATTATTAAACGGTAGGGGTAAATTTAAGGCTGCCATTTAAGCTGAACGATCACTATTTATCATAGAATTTCTAATTAGTGTCTTTGAGTAAACTGGGAGCTATTTAGCGGATAAATTAGCCACAGATGTAGTCACTAAACGAGTTTTGATTAGTGTCACAGTGAATGCTATACAGTTTTAACTTGAACGGAGCAAACAATGATGTAATATTAAGAAAAATTCATTTAAAATGCTTAGGTTTTCTTATTGTTTGTAATATAAGTCATTAAGAAACTCAGTCCATTTTTTTATACTTTACACTTGTGAGGTATACATAAATGAGGACATAAAATATGTTGTTCAACTATTCAAATACATGAGAATAAATGTTTCAAATGCTGGCCCACGCATAGTCCTATATTTGAATAGCCTAGCAAAGTGACTTATGTCGTCGGTCAACTCTGACAATTTCCAGACATAAAATTTTGCAAACAGTCTCAATGTTTATAAATTTTATTGGGAAATTCCAATACACAGTAATGAATCATCTCTTGAATTTTAAAATGTCTTAATAAGTTTACCTGCGAACAGTATCCAGTACACTTGAAGGGTTTAAGCGTCTAAGTCTGATTTCAGACATAATTTAATGTATTTGAGAAGTTTAACAGTAAAACTGATGACTTAACTAGGCTGTTAGGCTAGAAGTATCTAAATAAGCAAATGATGTGTGAAGAAACCATACTATTACAAAAAAAGCTGGTGGTTAACAAATTGAAATACATAGGATTATAAGTAAATTGGCACGTATTTCAGTAGATGAGAAACGTTCTTCTCATAGTCAATCAAACTATAGACAAAAGGGTAGCAATCCTAATCTGGACTGTGCTGATGTCAATTAATGTCTTCTTCCACTAGAAACAGGCAAGCTGACGATACCTACTGTGTTTAATTGTTCACGATCAGTTATAGTTTACTTGTAGTTTTTGGATTCTGTATGCTCTAAATTTGTAGTAAATTGAATCTGTGTCATTCACTTAAAAGGTTACTGATTTCAAAGGTCATTTAGGGGGAAATGTATCTTCCACGGTATCTGTATTTTTCATGTCAAACTATCAAACGCATGAGAAACGAATTTGGCGTGGTCAGTCTTGCAGTCCAACAAAGTATTATTTCAAGAATAATTCTGAAACTTACCTATGTAAGCAAATAAAGGACAAACAGGAACTATGTGGATAAGAAATCGTCTTTTACTATCATTACAGTAGACTGGCTAGTTCACGACGTTTATTTAATCAAATGTACTCAAGCTGTAACCTTGAAAAGGAAAATACAGTCGTTGTAATGCTAGATTTTTTTTGTTAAAAGAAGTTTAAAGAAACTTAACGTAATACATGCCATGAACATTGGCTACATTTTCTTATTAGATTAAAGTTATGTATGTAAGCTATCCAAAACTAAGATAAAATTAGCTCTCAGAAGGTAAGTGTACCATTAGCCCGGTACAAATATATGTATATATATGATGTCTTTTTCTAAAACAACTACCTAAATAAAAGACTTCCTTTCTGTGCTGACTATGCTGAACATTTAAAAACCTCTAAATAATCCGCGTCTTCGTCAAGATGGCGATTATTTATTTGAACAACTAGATTTTCACTGTCAAGTCACAAGTTCAAACTGTCCCTACATTTTTTAGTTTGATAGTCAAAGTGACACCAATATAATACTGAATGCATTCTTATAATTTCCTTAGCATTTTGTTTTTGTGACAACGTATCACCCTAAAACATGCTGTCGAAGATACCAGTAACTTAATTTCCCTCACAAAACCACCTCCACAAGCTCAGTTTGTCAGGGTTTTGTTCAGTATCGTCACAGAACAAACGATAAAGTCCCAAAAGATGAAAAACTAGCAATCTTTTTCAACTTGGAATTCAGTAGACGTTGCTTTTGAAATGTGATGCATGCAACTGAAGTACGTTTTTAATTTCTGAACGTTTCGAGTAATATGACGTAGTATCACTGTAGACTATCTTCTCATTTCAACTATTTTAATGTTAAACATACCATTAAATCAAGAATTTGTTCATGGAGAAGTGGAATGCTTTACTCACCGACGATTTATGACTTCATTTAAGTAAAATTTAAAACAAAACTGTTTGTCATCAGAACTTTTGAAGCAAAAGTAAAGGATGCAGGCAATTCAAGACTTTAATCAGCTAACTTTCATATTTGAGCAAGTCTATACACCATTCGTCTTAGCCATTTGTCTCTTGTGAACTTGTAGTTATCTATTGCACAGTGAATAATAACATTTGTTGCAGTACATCTTATATACCGGTCATTTATCTTCCACTCTTGAGTGAAGTAGGAATCATGACAGCTATTAACACAGTATCATTTTAAATTCCTTGAGAAAATGTTTTACCTACACTGAACAAATGTAAACTTTGGAAAAATGAAATCAAGGCTTAAATGTGTCTTTTCAAGGGCGGATTATGCAATGCTCTAAAATTATTTTTTTTAAAAATTGGTCTGTTGCTTTTTGAGAGTTTAAAACATGGTCCTATTTAAGTAATATAACAATGACAGGTTTATCAGTCGACATCAGTTGTTTTATTGAAAGTCAAGAAAATCACTTGAAAATTACTGACTTCAAATAGAAGTAAAGTGGAAATAAAGATGGTTTTAAATTATTTATCGCAGAAAAATCTCTCCTTTTTGACAGCGTTAAATGATTAACTAGAATGAAATGTTCTAGCATATTCCCAATTCGCTTATACTTAAATAAAAGTGAAGGGATGGAAAAACAATGCACTCTATGCTACTGATAGCCAATTTTGATCGCTTTCTCAGTGTCAGAAATAACTGAATAATGAGTAGGCTAAAAGTTTTTAAGGTATATTAAATTATCATCTTAAGTAATGTTGTTTTTCCTTTCAAAAGCCTGCCGGTTTGAGATAAAGAGAACCAAAATACTCGAGGAAAGGTGGGCTAACAATGTTGAAGAACAAATGTCTACTCTATGCATTGATCTTTCTAAGCTACTTTTCCTAATAAGGACTGTATTCCTTAACAAAGAATTAGACAGACAGACTGGTGCTTCTCGAGAAAATGCATTTTTTTTGTCAAATCCTTCAATAGAGTAATTTGGGAGAAGTGTTTTAGCTAAATAACTAACTTTTATTTCATGGAATTTATCGTCCAGACAAAGTTTTTGCCTAATTTAATTATCCTCTTTCACAAAAAACAGAGAGAGAGAGAGAGAGGGAAAGAGGCAGGAAGTCAACTCGTAACTTATCTCTGTGTTTGTGTGAGGTAATAAGATACATTTGTTCAAATATTAAAATAAGTTTCGTCTAAAACTGGCAATTAATCAGGAGATAAATGAATAAAGCTCGGTATTATATGTCACTCAGAAAACATAGATCAATCATATTTCCCCCTTGTTTCAAATATCTAACTCTGTTTGTAAACTTATTTGAATAGATATTCAGAGGTAATAAGCTATATATTTCTTGCAAGCAAATGATATATTTAGTCATATTTTTGCAATGTGAAGTCATTCATGGTCTTATCTTCCGTAGGCTATTTTAGATGCCGTATAGACCCACTTATTTTTATAACTTTCAGTCACTGCAACATCTTTCAGGCGAAACTCTGTCAGTAACATACTGTCTTTCAGGCTTTAGAAGCTTTAAATCCTCAATGATAACAAATATGAACTGCAGTGAATATAAGTTAATACGAGATGGTTGGAGGCAGTTGGCAGGAAACCTTGAAGCTAGGTTGCGTGCTAGTTGGCACTCGTCAGTACAGAGTATCTGCACCAAACGAAGGACTAGACACACAACACTAGATAATTAGTACTGTCCAATCAGAGTAAATATAATCAGTTTTCATCCTGCTGTTGCTACCTGTTTATTGATATTATTTAATAGAATTACTGTTGTTAATTTGTATTTTGTAGGGATTTTTGACCAATTTCGGCCTACATTCCGTCATGAACTGCCATCATTTAAAAAATTGTGGAGCACTGGCCAAATGTTTCGTACTGGCTAGGGGTCATGGCCCTGCTAGGGAATAAAATCTCAGCCTTCGGGTAACCAGGTGAGCCCGTTAACCAGTCACTCTCTGAGCTGCATTCCAAAAGGTCATGAATTCTTACGTGTGTGAATTTTCATACACTCCTTAAGAGTTTCAAGCGGAAATGAAACGGTTGCTCAATGCTTGTCGGTTCTCTAAGTGACGTTCACTTCTGACAAAATCTATACCGAGAATGATTATCACAACTGCTGCTTTGCCAGTATTGGCATACACGTCTGTATCCACTTTATAAGATTGTATTTCAAGTCAGGGAATTTCTGGCATATCATGAATTTCTTTTGGAATCATCATTCTCAAGAGTTTGGAAACCCAGAATGCCTTAGTTGTGTGCGAAATTCTCATCGGTTATTATTTAACAAATATTTGAAGTATGCGACAGAGTAAATTTATTCAACTGACTTTCACATATGCTTTGCCCATCTCACTAATTAGCCTGCATCAAAAAAAACTGCAAGATGATAAGACAAAATTCACGTAATAAATATCTACAACCAGAATACTTTAAAGTAGAAATCATCACTTAGCCTGTTCTAGTCCCATTTGAGCTGCTTTCACTTTATTTACCTTCTTTGCCATTTGATTTTCCTCCTATAAAACACAAATTGGCTCAGATTAAATTAACTATAAAATGTAAACAGGAAAATTTCTACAAATTTCTCTTTTATCTAATGAAGAATTTTAACAAAAACAAAATTCTTGAAAACAATTTGTAATTGATTTGTACATTTATACAAAGTTTAATTCCCTCAAAAAATGGAGATTTCAATTTATGCTTCATTTACCTTGGAATGAAGTGTTCTATTTTCAAGTGTAGTAGTACAGAGATAAGATAAACTAATGGCCAGTTATTTGAGTGTTTTAACCTATCGGTTTGGAAGGAAGGCCTACGATTTGTTGTTCCGCAACCAAAGAGAAGTCTTGGAAAATAGTAGTAATTAAAATTATACATTGAACGAAGATAGCCGAAAAAAATTGTCGTTTCTCCGCTAAATGCAACGTACTCGCTTTCAATATTTTACGTCAAGCTCTCTCAAACTTTAGTGAATTTTCCACCAAACTGCTTTGATGGTTATTCAGAGATTCATATCACGAGCTTTTAATAGATATGAGACTGAAAATTATCCGACAGTTTGTCAAGCTCATTCAAAATATCTAAATGAAATCTGTTATCACTAAATTTTGTCTGTATCAGTCGAAAAGAATTCATTTGTTTACTGGTTAGAATTTAACACTACTGAAAATTGAAATGTTTAGTTTATAATATCTGTCATTCCAACTCTTTCAGTTATCTGAGGTATGTCAATTCCAATACACTGCTGACTAGATCTTCCACAAACAAGTTGAATGATCAGCCGGTATGTTAACCTCCTTGATTTAGCTAGTAAGTACTTCACTTAACTTTAGTGGCTTCTAACCACTCCTATCAATTATTAATGTCTTGTGTTGTTCACCTTTTGGACGACTATCACGAAAGTTATTCAGATGATGAGTGAGTCTTAAAATAAGGTGTACACTTCAAAGTTTTACGGTAGAAAGCTTAAGCGAAGAGTTATATAAATTGTACCAACGAATACCCATTTTACGTTAGACTATTTATTGGAAGAAAGCTAGTTGGCATCAGGAGGAGTTAACTGGGTGTACCCACATTTTAACACTATAATTTACATTCACTCAGCATTCTTGGATAACATAAAAACATCTTACAACAATTATTATTTCCTCACCAGATTATTATTTAAGGAAGGATGCCTTAAGACTTTAGCTGACATATAATAAATTTCAGTGGAATAAAAGAATACATTTCACTAACAGAAGTGTTCCGATAGTAATTGAGGCTTTTAATTATTAATACTTACATTCTTCCGTTTAAGTTGATCTTAATTCATACAGGTTACAAAAAAGCACAAAGGATTTCTTCCCTTTTTTTATCTTACTATCTGCTTGAGTGCACTCTGAATGCAAAAAATAGCAGCATAACAAGAATTGCCTCTTTGATCATACTAGATATCCAATAGAAACTATAAACATATATATATATATATATTACACTTCCTACTGTTTCTATTCTGATAAGTCTCCTAGGACACCTAGGAGAATAATAAAGTAACTAGTTAGACGGTGATTCAAATGAGATTTTCTTTGTTTTGTTATAATTGCACAGAGAAGCAGATTTACGGAGACAAGTAGATTTCTCATTGCCTAATGCTTTATTTTACTACAGTATGCTCTTGTAACATTTTCTTCGCAAACTGATAATGACTATAATTAATTGCAATAGCTTTCCTAAAAGATTAGAAATTATATAACGTTTTCATATTTTCCTGAGATAATCTAGGGCGGTTAATCAATATTAAAATTTTCTGTATAGTGTTAGTAAACTGTCAAGTTTATCTGGAACCAAATAACACAGATGAATTTTAGTCCTTAGATTTCAATAATTCATACAAAGATGTATGGTGTAGTTGCTGAAAGTAAAATAAGGATATGAATGCAGGCAGAATTTAAACAAAGTTTGATAGATTGTAAGCTGAGGAAGGAGGTGAACAGCTGGTTTATGTGTGTCTTGTAAACACATTTATTTCTTATCTACTTTTTAAGTGCCACTTTCGTCACGTCTAATGTCAATGGATAAATAAGACAAAAACTTAGTAGCTATATGAATAAACACAGAAAAGTTGTATTGCTACTGTGATAATTTATATGCTGTCAAAATACATGGAGATACTTAGACAGAAGTGGACAAAGTGGATTAGAAACATGGAAACTGTTCTGTTTTGCTGGTCTCAAAAAATGACATGCCTTGATTCATACACTTAGGTATCGGCATAAGGTCGTGTAACTGACTTTTATAGCTTTCTTTTACGTAAGAGAAGTTAACTCGAAAAAACTGCACACTTAAACGACATGTTTTGATCAACACTAAGGAAGGCTGTTACATTGATACTACACCCCCAGCTAATTGAATTACATTGTGATTTCAGGAAAACACTGAATCTTGTCTATAAATAAATCATTAAGTAACACTTCACCAAGCTTTCTCTAGCTCGTTCATCTGCTCTGCTGATGGGTGCCAAAAAGCATGGATTTTAGGCCAAGTGCGTCGGTGGCACAATTGTTAGGATTCTCGCCGACCATGCACATGGTCCGGGGTTCGAGCCCACGCCGGCGCACACCTGATATCTATGGTCGGCCTGCAAAATTTCGGCTACCGATATCCATGCTGAAAATTCCATACTTGTACCAAAATTACAGTGTGGAATCAAGCTGTAAATCAAAAAAAATCTAAATCTAAATTTTTTTACGGAGTCAAAGTGAATTTTATTACTTTATTCAGGAGTTATCTTGATGACAGCCTGAAACTTATTTGCACCCGTCTTAGTTGAATAGTTCTGTAAAAGATATATAAAAATTTCACGGAGACATTTTAATCTATAAACACTATAATAGTTTGGGTGAAAATATTAATTTTAACAGTTTAACATTGAAAAATATTATCAGTAACCTAACTATACGATACACATACCAGCTTTTTTGCTTGAGCACTGTTATTTCATAGATGGCTTTTAAATATTATTTAGCGGTCACTGGCTTTACTTCTGATAAGCATATTTAGCGATTTATTAGAGTAAGGCAATAAAACAGAGGAGCAGTAATTCAAAAGACGTACCGACACTTTTTCTTAGGTTTCCAGGCATAGATGTCGACTAAGAAAAGTAAAATGTTTTCAGCATACTTCAGTAAAACTATAAATAAAAATCAGAACTATGCAATTAATTAAATTCAGTGGTAGAACTGTTCATATATTTTATTTTATAGCTCTCAAAATATTATTTGTCACTTCTGAATATTTAAATTATCATAACACATTCTTATAAGGAGTACTTGAAACTGACAACATGCCTAATAGTGACTGCTTCCTTATCAAATTAGGCATCATAACTCTCTCTCTACCCGTAGTTTTCCTTGAACTTTCAACAGTAATCATGAAGCTTTCCTATTCCAGCTGGTTTAATTACAAAATTTTAATTGTCTGAGCTGGGGTATATGGTACAATACGAGTGAGTTCATATTTTCCTTTAGGCAGCTTAACAGAAATGAAGTAATTCAAATAAGAGTTATTCATATGAAACTAAAGCTGTTTAGAACAAGTATTTACCCAGTAAAATTATACAAGAAGGTTCTATAAAAAGTGGTTAATTTAAGGTATTGCATTACTGTCTTTTTTGTTTACATTCAGAAGCATTGCTCAAAGTTGTATGGCACAGACTTATAATAATAATAATATTAACAGCTTTATTCCAAACGGTATTTGTGGTACAGGTATGGAATTTTCAGCGTGCATTACAATATATTGCATCTAATTACCTCATAAATTTTATAAGATTTTTACAATCAAAAAAATAAATAAATAAAGGGAAAAAACCAATGCCAAAAGAACAAAGATAAGTAAAAATTATGAAAAATACAGCTTAGAGTTTACATTTCAAACAATGCACCACAGGATATGAAATATAAAGTTGATGATTCAAAGTTATTCAAAGATTATTATGAAGGTTGTATACGCATTGCATTTTCATCGAATGATGATCAATTATTGTATACTGTTATACTGTATAATAATAATAATATTAACAGCTTTATTCCAAACGGTATTTGTGGTACAGGTATGGAATTTTCAGCGTGCATTACAATATATTGCATCTAATTACCTCATAAAATTTATAAGACTTTTAAAATTAAAAAATAAATAAATGAAAAAAACCAACGCCAAAAAAATAAAAGAATGAAAGATAAATAAAAATTTAAAAAAAAAACAGCGTAGAGTTTACATTTCAAACAACGCACCACAGGATATGAAATATAAAGTTGATATGTGATAGAGGAATGAGAACAACAGTGTAATATTAACGAGGAAAAGAAAACAAAAACAATGGGACTATTTGTTAGAGTGCCGCAGTAAGTTTATCGTGTCATACCTAACGGATTTCTCATCACATAACAGCTGTGCCAGATATGGTATTGTGGAGTTTTTGTATTTTGTAGTCCTAGCATATAGCCACCTATAGCTGCTTCTAGTTCTACCAGATGAAATGCAAGGAGACAGCTGCGTATAGAGAGGATGCTCGGGGTCTGACAATATTGTATTCGCTAGTTTCTTACATGACATAATATGTCTATCCACAATAGTGTTAGCCAGTTGGTTTAACGATATCCCACTTGCCATACTAACGGCTTTTAGTGCCAATCTCAGCAAAGCAAAGTCTTTCTTAAGTAGTCCAGAAAAGATTAATGGAGAGCAGTAAAGGGGGATGGGTAAAATACAAGAATTTACAAACTGAGAAAGCAAAGACTCCTTTATATTGAGGTAGATCATCTACAGAGTTTTCTCTTGTACACAGAATATACTAGCTGCGGAAATAGGTGTAACTAAACATTTAGGGACCAAGTCGTCCTCACAGAATAACTCGTGAAAAGACAGCCGAATAATCTGATATTTTACTCAACTCATATTTTTGCATAAAATGCATTGTTTCAATTGGCAGAAAACTCTTTGAACATGAAATAGTCTCAAATGGTTCCTTTACAAGTTTAGAAAAACGTGAGTTTCAGTTAATCATATTTCACTTCATCATGTCAGCATATGATCTAAATTAAACTGATGATGAGAATTTTGTCTCCTAGGCACATTGTCCGCCGGTGGTGTAGCGGTTAGGACGGTCGCCGACCATGCCTCACATGGTCCGGGGTTCGATTCCGGCTGACGCACTGCTTCACCTCGTTAAGCCAGAAATAATGTTGGTAAAGAGGAAAGGTTGAGCATGAGGCTAGCAACCCCATCCTGTAAAAATAAACACTGCCACAGAAACTTTGCGCCACTAGCTTGAAGCCCTATATGCCACTGGGAACGTGAAAGAAAAAAAAAAGGCACATTGGTAATGACATTTTCGCAATACTGTGTTCGTGCCCCAGCAGACATTAAAGTCCGCTATATTTAAATCAAACAACGAAGCATTAACCACTAGATCACTGGATCCTATTTCGCTGGATAAATATTTTGTTGTTTCCAAAAAGTGAAATTTCGCATCATTAATTCCGAAATCCACAACAAATTTTCTGTGTCGACAGGCTTTTTCGACAGGCTTGATGATATCTTTCAATGAATTCTAAAATATCTTCGACAGAGATAGTTGCTAAATAGACCACAAACTTAACTTTTTGCTTCCTTTGATACATTTTCATAAATTTGCAAGTCATTTCAACAGCCCAGAGTTATACGTAATACGAAATATAACTAGGTGTACGAAATTAAGGTTTTGCTATACATAACAAACTAGTAGAAATAAGGTTGTCTTTATCAGCCACCAAGAATCAGCTAAATTTTCATTGAGTCAGGCATAAAAAAACTCAAATAAAAAATAGACGGGAATGCAGGAAAAAGTTGATTCTTTTTTCAGTAATAGTATAAGAATTGATGGAATAATTCGACATATCTGTACGCTATTTTGTTGAGCGAAAAGCATATATATTCAGCATTATCAGCTGCCCTCTATGTTGTAACACAATCCTTTAGACATTTGACAGTGTTATAATGTCAGTGGTAATAATTATGGCAGTTAGGCCATACTGTTCCTAATCACAATGATGAAAATGAACCTTCATTCAAATCCTGTAAAATTGACCGCTTCTAAATAAACTAGGAAATGGAAACGAGAAGCATTGAAACAGAGCATGATAAAACATATATATATATATAAACTTTCCTAAAGTAAATTAGCTAGTGGCTACATAGATTAATGGAGATTGTTCTAACTGATTGAAACAAGATAATGACTTGACTGGATTGTCGATAAGTTTAAATGATAGGCTAAAGGAAATATTCTCCTAGTTAGTGTCTTCTGTTTTCATTTTCCTGTTACCTCGACATAAATTAAGTTAGTCTATTTAGAGGCACAAATTAGATTGAGTTTTCAGAATTCTCTTCATAATCAAGAGGTAAGGAGTAAGATGAAAAAATATATATATTCCATTTACAACAGAAATTCACAATACAGTCATCGTCGTCATCATTTACCTGAAAGCAGTAATTATCATCAAAAAAAAAGTAGTAAGTAGTATCAATCAAAGTTAACTACGACTTGCTATTGATTTCAAAAACAAATTTATTTATTACAGAAAGCTAAATAATATCTTACTTAAACTTCCTTCAGCTTTATAAGGATATTATTTTATATGTGTGTGGTTAGTCAGCTGATTTCATCAATATTTTTTGATTGACATGGACCTACATATTTCAGTGGTTCTAAAACGTTTGGAGCCTTTAGGTTAAGTGTAAACGAAATAAACCAGTCGAATTACACTCGGTTTTAGTGATATGCTATAGAATCAGAAATTGTTTCATCTTACTACTGAGGACTTTTGAGTTTCACCATCAAATACTCAGTAAGACATTATTTGAATTTCAGTAGTCATTGTACTGTTATTATCAATTTAAGTCTTTAACTGTAATACACTCGCTAACCAAACCATTTAATTTGTACTAGTGCAGAAGTTTTTACCACGTTGAAATTAGCGGTGATGCAGTGGATAAATAAGTAAATATGATAGTTATTTGCCCTATCTAAGCAAAATACCAGGGTTTTCTCACGGGTGATACTAAGAAATCCCATATGCCTATTTAGTTTCACTTTATTTTAAACAACAGGATACAGTGTGAATAGCAGGATAAATATGCAATCGATATGTCCTATTTCTGACATATTTCAAATGAATGATGGCATATTATGTAACACCAAACAAAAACACTATATCCTCAGTTCGTAAGAAACGACGATAACATTTTTTGGTAAAAGTACTGACTGTTTTTGAAATAATGGAGAGGAGTATTCATGAGTTTGAAGATAAAATCAGACTTATGTTGAGTGGTTGCGCAATCACAGTAGCGAATGCTCATCTAAACGAAATGAATAGAAAGAGAAACAAATAGCAAATACGACACTAAATAGAGATGAGCTCAAGTTTAAGCTATCAACAGGCCGCTAAAGACTTGTAATTCAGTTTATCAGACAAGGAGAAATTAATTTTTGCTAGTATCTATCTCAGTTCAACTGTTATCTTACACTACTGTTAAATATATACATTAGTTTACTGAAGAGATCTGAAAAACACAAACATCAGCTATTTCGTACCTAGATGATACACTGAGAGTGTTGCACTGCTGAACAAAAAGGAGAGGTTTTTAATGAACGAAATATGAACTTTCCAAAAGTTTCGCGACATCTTGTTTCAGTACTGTAAAATATGGTATCAAGTTTTTGATTGTGGAAAAAGTGAGACAAGCTATTTGAATGCAAGAGTAAAAAGTATTTAATGCTTTTTCAAACGACGTTATGTTGCTAGCTGACAAACTTTAACTTTCACAACAGCAATTCATAGTTGAAGTGAAGGTTATAAATCTATAGGAAAGAGAAGTTTAAATATCAAATTCCCCTCACGTCTTGAGTGGGATTTAAATACAAACATCACTAGAGATCTATCAGGTATTCCCCATAAACCATAGTACAAGATCATTGGAGAGAGAACAAGAAATTCATCAGATGTCTTTCAGTGATTTTATTCTCAATTTCTGCGCATTTGCAAGTTTGTAAAATTTATTTCTCAGTACAGAGTCACAATAAAATAGCCAAGGTTGTGAAAAAGATTTTTTCTCTACATAATTGCGCTTTTTTTCCTTTTAGATAACAACAGCTTCTGTAGTAATGAAGCAATCTATTTAAGGCAGATTTCTTTTTACTTTATTGAGTTCATGTTCATTTATCGCTATATAACCAACGTTGATGAGGCATTTGACTATCACGCTTCTATCATACCCTTTGACATCTGATTTCAACTATGCAAGATACTATTCTTATACGCGTTTGGAAGAACACATTCCACTGAGAATCTTTTATACCCGTATCCAGTCGAACATGCATGCATGAGAATACTGGAAAACATAGAGCGAATACAGGATTCTGCTCATACGGCAAAAGAGAAGGGATTTTCCTTTCATAAAAGATAGGAATTTCCGTCTCCATAAAATCGACTTAAGGTCACCTCTCCAGTGAGCGCCTAGCGCTTAGGGATAAATAAGGCAATCACGATTGCCTTGAATATATTAGTCTGATATAGAGGATTTTTACAAAAGGAGAATACATTGTTGTTTACCATATCGTTATTCAACACTTAGCAGAAACAGCTTCTCCTTACTGTTCTAGAAGAGCAGAATCTTCACACACTATGAAGAAAATCTATCTAATATAATCTTATCTGAGTTGAATTTTAATGTACCACTTGTTACCTTGAAAATTCTATCTCAGCTTCAGAAACTACTGTCCGATAACAGGTGGTCTTTTATTTCAGTAGCATATTACTGATAATAAGAAGTTGTGGAATGAACTTAACTAATTTGCTTACAACAACTAGAAATTGGTCCAGCTTTTGACATGGATTTATCGTTCAAAACTGTTTACAAGCCGTAACAACCATCATCATCTGAAGTGAATGAATATAATCTTTAAAAGGAGAAAATGGCCCCATAAGCTCAGTTATTATTGTTATTGGGAATTGTTTTCTCAAGATTCAAAGTAATTTGTTTTGTATCAATAAGTGACGTTTGTTGTTTAATGCAGTGAAAGTTTGGACTAGAAACCAAGATTTCTCCGCACATTCACTTACTAAACGGATAGAAATGATGCAACGAAGTGCAGAGGTTATTCTATTTTTTTCTCTCTATCAAATGTTTGCTTTTATGTTTTTGGAGTGTTTTGTTCACTTATTTATGACTGAGTTCTCTTTAATTAAGTCTTTTTGAAGGACTTTTGGTCGATTCAGAACTGAAGCAGAAATGCTTCAAGGCAAATTCCATTCTAGCCTTGGAAAACAACTTTTTATTGGGTTAAATAAGATAATTAATTGTTTTTTTTTACTAAAAACAAAAGTAATTTTTTTCTTTTTTTTTGAAGAATAATTCAATTTAACTCAAATAACAAACTTTTCTTGTCGAAATTGTTTTTACTCTTTTTATTGGTGATTTCCGTCAGTGTAAATTTTCGTAACCGTGTTACAAACAGTGAGATTGTAAATTACACATTAACAGGTATTCAGAAGTTAGGCTTATTTCTAGGCCTAATTGTTCTATTATCTTATTGGTATAGCAACATGCAGAATAAGAGTTAAGCCAGCCAGTTTATGAAATATAGGATTTCAGTGTTTTGACTGACTTATTAATCCCGGAAAATTACCCCTGCAGTCATTTACTCAGCTTATAATATTGTAAATTTCCAGTGTGATCTTGTGCAAATGATATTTAAACACTTCATTGCTATTCAAGAGTTTGTTTTAAAGGGTTTGATTTGTTTCAGGTTTGAACACCAATTGATATCAGATGGAGAACCCTTAGAAACCGGGGAGTACTGCACAGCTCTTTCGTCCTGGTTCGGGACTCATCACAGCACGCATTTGACAGCTTCCAGTTACAGGGCAAACTCACAAACCATTAGGCCACTGGGAACCCACCCAATGACTAGCTCATGAATCCTAACTTTCACCAATTTGTGATTTTAGTTTGACCCACAGTCAGTGTCATAGGCGAGTATTTATCCTCACTTCCGGCTCGGCGGATCTCACTGGTTATAACTTCACGCCAGAACTCCAGGGCACTTTGTCCTGCGGCCTATCACTAGTGATCATCAATTCCTGGTGGCTGAATAGTCTACGAGCTTGCCTTGTAGACGGAAGGTCCTGGATTTGAAATCCGACGGTTGGGTTCTGCCAATGCATTCCAAACTAGGATGAAATAGCTGTCCCGTACACCCTAGTTTCTAGTGGTTTTCTAGCTAATATCAATCTGTGGTCAAACCTGAAACTTTACTACTCTATTTAAGAATGTACAAGCAGCGATTTTTATCATTCAGACAGAAACATTTATCAACTCCTTTGAACCTATACAAATCATCTAACATTGAGATAAGATTTCTCTGTAGCTGAACATTGTCTGCATCAACACACATCATATAAATGATTATTAACAATCTAGGAACCTCGATAATTTTCCAAATCTAATGCCATTAAAGTAAACAGTTTATTGACACATTGTAGTGTTTTGCGTATTGCGGTTTTACTTACTTGGTTTTCTTTGATTGATGTGATCTTGAGACCTCATAATCATGATTATCAGCAATAGTTTGTGCTTGAAACGTCATCAGTTAATATTACTGTATAACACTGTGTGATTTATCAAAATAAAATCTTATCTATAATGGAGTTATACTCCACCACAGTGCTCAAGTTTTATACTGATATCAACTTCAAATATTACTTACCAGATTTACTTGAAACAGTCCTAACGTGTTCAGAAAAACGAAATAATTCCTGCCTGACTGATTCACTGTCTAGGCTCCAGTTATGTTATCAAGAATTCCCTTCTATTACTTCGCCGTTTATATGGATATTTGCTCCTTATTACAATTTGTTGCGGCTGATAAGTAATCAAAATAAGACAAATATATCGCTTAGGTATAGCACTACTTAACCAGGAGGCGTTTACCAAAATTACGGAAATTAAATGAGACAGTATCATGACTAAGTTACCATTTCAATAAGAGGGAGTTTTGTCGTGACAGTTTGATGATACCTTTCGAAGTAATACCATTTAAACAGGCTTTACTCAAGTAAACCTAATTTTTACATTGTCAGATGAAAAACCACATCTTAAGAAGTTGAAATTCAGTTATGTAAGGTAAATAAAAAGTACATCTCAACGCATTACTTTGAAATATTTGAAAACTGTCAGCTCACACACGCAATCAAAAGGTAGAAACAGGAGCGAGATACTAATTTTTTTTAATTTAAAAGGGAAAAGACCTAAATGAAAGATTATGTAATCAAATAAAAGCAAGAGCTGAGAAGCATTTATGTAATAATTAAATCAGAATCGACGATAAAACTATTTCCGATTTATAAGATTATAAGTATCCAGACTGTAGATATTACAAATTTCCCAATTCATACTAAAATTAGTATTATGTATTTATGAAAATTAAACCCTCCTAAACAAATTCCTTTTAGCACATATTTTATTCATTCCAATGAAGACAGTTTAAATAAAACATTTCAAAAACGGCAAATATATTCACTGAATGTTTTTTCTCATCTTACTTAATTATTTGAAAATATTTTGACTATATTCCTACATGTTAGCACAGGCTGGGTATACACGACATTTGCGAACAGTGTTGCCAAAGGTAGAAGTTTGACCTGTGAAATTCAGTCACTCTCCTGGTCTTATAGATAGTTGGTTTCTAAGAAGCTTCTTATTAGCCTGAACGACCCCATCAAACACTCCCGTAGTTGCTAGCATTCTATACAGTGGTAGAACCAGCTAAAAAAGGTAAATGAGACAATCAAAATATATTGATTGTTTCTTTATGGTCGGAACTTATGTCAGTTACAATCACCATCATAATGAATAGTGTTAATCCTTATTCATCTAAGCCTATGGAATAAACAAATTAAATTAAAGTAAAATAGGAAACTGGTGTGAATTGTTTTTCTTCAACTGAATTCAGTTCATGATCAAACTTGAAACCGACCGAATCACTGCAAACCAAAACTCGAAAAGTATTCTGGTGATTAACTACAGGATGAAGTTGTTTGAAGTTCTAGTGCAAAATTATGGCCAGAGGAATCCACCAAGTTGCGCGAGAAGACAGACAGGCACTGATAACACTGATTACTGGTCGCTCAGTATACTGCAAAATTGGCAAAAGTTGATATTTATGGGCCATTAGATTAGGTTTAAGTGGTTGAGTCATCAGTGAGCTCATCTTGTAACCCCTGTCCCCTAAGTTCGGTCTCTGATGGCGGCGTTAGTGCCCCCAAACTAGGACGAAACAGCTACTCATTACTATCTGGCTCGAAGTAGACGTCTAACTGATATCAATTCTCGAACAGACCCTTGCAAATCAGCACTTAGAAGTTTACTGTCTATTTGAGGAATGTTTTATAGGACGGTGATAAGGAATTTTCTCTGATACAATATGTGCAAAATTCCTGAAAACGAATTAAACTTAAGTTGTTAGTATCCGTCACTACGAAAGAAGGTAATCCACATATAATGCCACAGTTGAAATTAAGAAATTGCTACATTAAAAGGGGTCAGTCAGTTGGTTCTTTTAATATCATGTCATTGGTTCTCGCACATCTCTCACCTGATTCTAGATGTTAAATTTATGTATGATGCAGTTTTATCATGTCTTCATGAGGAATGTCAGATGATCTATAAATTAAGATAACATGTTTATTTGACCTTAAAACGTTATTCTTTAGCATTAATGACTTAGCCCTGTTTTTCTTAATGTTCTGCAATATAATTTCACTTCCTGTTCTCTGTTTTACTACTTTTCACCTCTACTTATACAAACAACTAACACTGAAACAAGCTGAGTTCATATCTGTTACTTTTTTACAGCCTAGCAGGGAAAACTAGAAAACTTCATGTATAATTTCCCACCTATTAAAAGTTAGAGTAAAAAGACAGAAACATTCCATTTATTTCAGTGACGAAAGTTTGAAATTCCTTTTTATTACTGAGCTGTAATTGAGTAAAGGAGAAAGATATGTGATAATATTTCATTGGGGCAAGCAGTTTAACTAAACTCAACAATCTCAAACTGCACCAATGAGATTCATATAGACATATAAGACAGAGTATTCTTAGACAAAGTAAAGTCCTGAAACATTATAATATCCAAATTCGTCGTTTATACCCCTTAAACAGTTGTTAGGCGGATAATATAAACCACCTTGCTAAACTGCTCGATAGTGTGGTTTCAGCTTAAAAGATTATACTGATAGTACAATTTAAATAATTTGTTTTTATCTGCTAAGGCATTTAGATCAACTTTTAGACAGAAATTAGAGTAGTTTTTATTTTTGAAGAAATCATATCATGCTACCTCACCACTTTTCGATATAAATATATATATATATATATATATATATATATATATATATATCCTTCAACTATGTGAAGGAATTATAAATTTCAGCGAGTTGGAATGCGTTACGCGAAATTTAGATAACGGATGTGGAAAGCTCAAGAAATTCCAGTAGGTGCGTTCAGAGTTATGATGACTCCCAAATCAATGACAAGGGAGGATATGTATTAAGTAAGTTACGTACACCTAATACTAAAGATTTTCTTTATCATCTATTTCGACTTTTATTCAACTTACAAAAGCTTTTTCTATAAATTTTAAGGCACTTCGAAACGAAACAAATTGTATGCACCACTGGACCACATAGACTTAAGTAAACAAATTGTTCAGGCTTCACAAAATATTTAGTGAAATCAAGCTTTAGAATGAGTATTTTTTCAAACAATACTCAGAGGTGGGAATGCACGCGAAGCTTAAAACGCAGATTTTAACAATTCAAATGGGTTTCCACTTCACTTCACTTAACCAATTTTCTTCTTGACTATATACTCTGGGCACAATTTAAGCAAAGCATCTACTTCTTTACATACCCGAAACTCGTTGTAAGGACATTTGATCAAACTGACTCCTAAAATTGTATTTTGTAACAGCTGCGAGTTTCAAGAAACAGGTTCGAAAGCCCTTTAAACAAATCACAGCGGTCCATCTCTCAAACCAGAAGTTCAAACTACATTAGTTCAAAGGTAAGAACAGTCAGACAGCCTTGAAATGTTGCATCGCTCTACCAAATAAAAAATTTGTATAAATCAGGTGAGCAAAATGGCTGGAAACATCCCTGTATTACTTCAGATACTTTTATATAATAATCAGTATCTAGCTATCAATGTTGCTGACTAGTAGAGTTATAATAGCCTTAATTTTAATAATCTTTAGGTAGATCACGAAACCTTTCTGATTCAATTACGAGTGTTTTAATGTATTGCAATGCCATGAATTCCTAATAAAACTAATTATATGTTTCACTCGTTTCAACTTAATTTTGTATTAAATTCTTAGATTTGGTGATTGGTCTCCATTGGTCTATTGAGGAAGTTGAGGATTTTCAAAAATGAACGTAAAATATGCTTTTCTGTTGGCACTAGTCCACTCACTGTGTTTTTGCTATGTACGCTCAAATAGTTCAACCACTCAAACACGATTTATCAGGACGCGTAAAGGTGTAGCAGCTAATGTTGCTGCTTCAGCTTCATCAAAAACACAACGCGTACCTATGTCAGCTCAGTCAACGACAAGCAGTCGAGTTTCAATATGTAAGTTTTTATCTATTGTAAAGGAATCTATTAAAGTGTGGATCTATGAAAAACTGATCCCATTGTGAAAGTCTTAGTTCTACTTAAATGTTTGGTTTTTTATGAATTTAACTGTTTTCAAAGTGGATTTCACCAAGCACTGAGATACTTTAAAGGACTCGAAATCCTTGGAAAGCTATCTTTCCTTCGTTTGGAACTCTATTCCTTGATGTAAAGTGACCTTCCCGCAGTCTAGCCATCACGATTAAATTAATATAAGAGTTAGAAAATCAGAGCGTTATTATGTGGTTAAGATAAGATTAAAACTCTATTTATACCAGAAAGAAACTTCTTCAGCTTTATTCCAGTTCCATTTTGTAATTTCGACTGATTGGCCACACTGGGCTTGCGATGAATACCTTAGAAAACATGCAACGAAATTCATTTGCAACGGTGGCTCACGAAGCTTAATATGACATATTAAGAAATCACAAATAACATGAAATCTACTGACCCTTTTAACACTAAAAAATGCAATTAAAATACACTACTGCTTGCAGCAATTTGTTATCGGTTTAGCCTTTTGTTCATGTGATCAACAGATTCCCATCGAAATATCTAAAGATCAAAATGATGAAATTTATGAATACACTAAAATTCATTCGTAAAGATTCAAGTATTCTGTCTTAACATAGGGTGTGGTTGTGAAATCTTCAGGATGAAATTTTTTCAAGCATACTACTAATTTTCATTGTCTTGTTTTGACCTAAAGGGACAATATGCATCAGACATAGGTTTAATATTTGTTGTTACACTTTAATTGATTCGAGATGCCCATTAAAAAAATATAAAATACTGATTAGTGAATGATGAATTCTATTTCAACAAACTGGTCATTAGGTTCCACATTTATATGACCATAATAACGAAAGAAATATTGTTTTTAATAACATTACGTTACAAAATTGAAGATTACAACATCTCTGCAAGATTTAATTTCATACCAACTAGCAAATATTCAAGGAAACTGGATGATAATTTACTGAGATTGTAAATACCTCTTAAAAACTACCTTTCACGCTAAAAAGTTGATCGGTTACTGCCATTATGAAGACAAAAAGACTAAGGGAGGATATATTTACCACTCAAGCAGATCCGTATCTATGGGTATGCACTAGTGTATATATATATATATCTTGCATTGACCTTCACCGAGAGCGTGGCTATCATGATGTCACCAACGGCAACGAAAGCCCTGATACAATGGGAGGCGATTTCGTCCAGGATAATGACCGCCAGATTCAACTCCAAAGGAAGGAAAGTGTCAATCATACAATGTTATGCACCCACAAACAACGCAGACCTCGAAAGAAAGAAGAATTCTACAGGCAACTACAGGCAACAATGGACAATACTCCAGCTGGCGACATGAAAATACTAATGGGAGACATGAACGCCAAACTGGGACCAGACAACACAGGAAGGGAACTCATCATGGGTAGAGAAGCTCTAGGAGAAATGAATGAAAACGGAGAACTCTTCGCCGACTTCTGCGCCTTCAACGAACTAGTGATTGGTGGCAGTGTATACAAGCACAAAGATATCCACAAGGCTACATGGGTGTCACCAGACGGGCAAACCAAAAACCAAATCGACTTCATCTCAATCTCAAGGAAGTGGAGGCGCAGCCTACTGGACACAAAAGCAAGAAGAGGAGCAGACGTTGGCTCAGACCACTATCTCGTACAAGGGACAATCCAAATCAAATTAAAAGCTTTCAGGGAATCAGGAGCTGCAGATAGACCACAAGCCAAGTTCAACACTCAAAAGCTGAAGGACCAGGCTACAAAGGACATCTTCATTGCAAGCATAAAGGACAAAGCCGAGACACAAATCAACACCAGCGAAAAGGTCAGCGTCGAAAAGCACTGGAACAACTTGAAAACGGTGTGGAGCCAAACCTGCATAGAAATTCTAGGCAGAAAAAAGAGACAGGACAAACAGTGGCTCACTACGGACACTTGGAAACTAATAGAAGAGAGAAGGACAGTGAAACAAAAGATTATCCAGTGCACTGACGAGCAACAAAAACAGGAGCTGAATGCAAGCTACAATACACTGAACAAAAGAGTGAAGAAGAGTGCCAGGGAAGACAAAAGAAAATATTATGAAACCATGGCAAACGAAGCAGAACAAGCTGCAGGCAAAGGAGACCTCGCCACACTCTACCAAACAACTAGGCACCTTTCGGGCAAACGTTCGACACAGATTAAGCCAATAAAGGACGACAATGGAAAGTCAATCACCAAAGAGGTGGAACAGAGAAAGCACTGGGTTGAACACTTCAAAAGACTTCTAAATCGTCCGCCACCTACAACACGTCCAACAATACCAACAACGGAAGCAGAACTACCAGTGAACACTGACCCCCCGACGAAATCAGAAGTCCTGAATGCAATCAAGATGCTAAAAGCTGGGAAAACACCGGGACCAGATGGAATCCCAGCAGAAGCTTTGAAAATAGACCCAGAGACAACAGCGGACTTGATGACACCACTGCTGGAGAAGGTGTGGAAAGAGGGCAAAGTACCCGAGGATTGGAAGAACGGATACTTATTCAAACTTCCAAAGAAAGGAGACTTAAGTCAATGTAAAAACTGGCGTGGAATTATGCTTCTGTCCATTCCAAGCAAGATACTAAGTCGCATCATCCTGGAGAGAATCAAACAAGCCCTAGATGAAAAACTTCGTCCGGAACAGGCCGGATTCAGGAGAAACAAATCATGTATTGATCAAATCGCCACTCTACGGATCATCATTGAACAAAGCTTGGAATGGCAGTCACCTCTCTATCTCAACTTCATCGACTTTGAAAAGGCCTTCGACAGCGTCGATCGAGAGGTCATTTGGAAACTACTTCGCTACTACGGGGTCCCATCGACAATTATACATCTCATCCAACAGTTATACGACAATGCTGCATGCCAAGTAATCCACAACGGGAAACTTACGGAAGCCTTCGAAGTGAGGACGGGAGTGAGGCAAGGCTGTCTACTATCACCAATGATCTTCCTGATTGCAATTGATTGGATAATGCGACAGACAACGGCAACCAACGAGGGAACAGGCATAAAATGGACTGACACAAAAGACTTGGAGGATCTGGATTTCGCCGATGATATATGTCTGATTTCCCATAAACTGGAAGATATGCAAGTGAAAAGTAACAAGTTGGCAGAAGAAGCATCAAAGATAGGACTTCACGTGAACATAGATAAAACAGAGATGATGAAGATTCCTAGCCAACATCAACAGCAACAACAGACAACAATCAGCATAAATGGGAAGAACCTGAAAGAAACAACCTCCTTCACCTACCTGGGAAGCATCGTCTCAACTACAGGCGGAACTGACGAGGACATCAAAGCCAGAATCGGAAAAGCAAGACAAGCTTTCATTACTCTCAAATCTGTGTGGAGGTCAACAGCACTCAGCATCAAAAATAAGATCCGGATTTTCAACTCCAATGTGAAGTCAGTGCTACTATACGGATCAGAGACTTGGCGAGTCATAAAGAGCATCTCAAACAAACTTCAAACCTTCATTAACAGCTGTCTTCGCTCAATACTCAAGATCAGATGGCCAGAAAAGATCAGCAACAGGGATCTCTGGGAGCGAACCAATCAGGAACCGATTGTGAAACAAATAGGCAGAAAGAAATGGAGATGGATTGGCCATACGCTGAGGAAACCATCAAGTGACATCACTAGACAAGCCATCGCTCGAGTGGAACCCGAAAGGGAGGCGGCGAGTTGGTCGTCAGTGGTAGGGTGACTTGGAGGAGGTCATGTGGAGAGGAGATGAAAGCATGTGGGCAGACCTGGAGTGGGGTGAAAAAGTTGGCAGAGAACCGAACGCGATGGAGGTGCGCAGCTGAAGCCCTATGTTCCTCTAGGAACTAAAGGATACAAAAATAATAATAAATTGACCTTCATTGAGTGAACGTAAAAAATGGCAATTTTCCCTTCTCCTACCCCATTTATAAACTGTTATTGTTCTCTCTTTTTATTTTGCCTGCCATATCTTTAATTGTTTGTCTACGTAGGTGCAGAACTTGAGCATTGTGGAAGAATGTAATTCCGTATCAGATAAGATTATTTTAAATATCAAACAGTGATACAGTAATAACAACTGGATGACGATATTGGTGTTACGTCATTCCGATTGCACATGTGTGGTGTTGGATAGATAAAAAAAGCCTCAGTGATTAACCTCTCTCTCTCTCGACCCAACATTATTACGTGTTTTAATTCTCATCCTATCCCATCCTATTCTTTGATTACATACAAGTAAACGCAGTGCAATGGCTGAGGTTTTTTCTAGGTTATTTAACTTAGAAGGGTCGATTATTTTAGGCCTAACTAAATTGTTATCTTCCAATAATCTTGTTGACCCTGATCTACTAGTCTGATCTTTGCAATTGACTTTACAGTTATTTGGTAAAGTATATTATTTTTCTTAACTGAATCTATTGGGCTTATAATCTATCTAGGCTTATATGATTATGAGAAATAGTTTGTGCTTGAAACGTCATCCAGTTGTTAATGTTCCATCACTGTGTGGTATTTAAAATGAACTTATCTAATGTGTTTAAGACATAATCGATTTGAACACTCTTTTTTATATATTTATTACATTTGTTTGATTTTTATAGATGGTTACTGGTTTTTTTATTCCTCCAGCTTCATATGATGAGCCAGCATTTACAATAAGTGATTCTAACCTGTGGAGTGGCTCATTCACAGCAGAGGAAAAACTAGTGGCTCAACTGCTTAGTCGCGGAAGTTTGACAGTGAGACCGAATGGACACATGAATCAATCTACAAATCCTGTACACGTTGACATAACTTACAATGTTGTACAGATTCTTGGATTTGTAAGTGATGTTTCGTTATAAGATAAAATGTACTACAATTATTAAGCTTAACTGAAAACAGACAATGTCCATTTGGAGGGACGTTTTTTGCCGACAGACCCATTTTTTATTTAGGGATATGTTCATCAAGTTGCTTTAGTCAGTCTAATTATGCCATTTTTCTAGGTTAATCAGAAAAGGAAGCAAGGTTTTTCTTTTTTTATTTGACAGTGTAACTGTTGAAATTTGGGGAACTATCGTTATTGTAGTTCTTTGGTGGCATACCGGTTAGGACGCTCGCCGACCATACACATAGTCCGGGGTTTGATCCCCAGCCGACGCACTCCTTTATCTCGCTGTCAGTAATAGAAATGGCAAAGAGGAAGGGTTGAGCATGAGGATAGCAACCTCATCCTGTAAAAATAAACACTGCTACAGAAACTTCAAGCGTCTAGCTTGAAGCCCTATGTTCCACTGGGAACGTGAAGGAAAAAAAATCATTATTGTAGAGTAATGAGAATGAAGTTGGTCAGGTATCCTCCTGGGAGTTTGACAGAATTAGTTATGCTACGTAAGTGAAATCATTTTAATATAGGAATGTATCATACTGTTGTTATAGATACCTCTAAAGAATTTAGTTCATAATCTCACAAGCCATCAGCTTATGACTGAGTTTCTATACAAAATGAGCTGAAAAGATATGCCTTATCAATGTACACTAAATACACATTAAAGAAACATGAAGGGATTATTCCGACTGTCAAAGTAATTAAACTAGTACTTATTCAAAGAATAATCACAGGCGGAACCGTATTGAAAGTCAGTTTCTTCATTTGAGATCAAGTAGTATAAATACGAAGTTCCTAATAACATCAAATTACTGACCTTAAACAACACTTGGAGTGCACTGACTTACAACAATTCAGGTCGCTTTCATGGAAGTTGTATGAAGAGGCTCAATAGGGAAGCACACAACTTATAGTACTATTGTACTCTTCCGTTAAATGATGTGAAAGTACATCAAGGGAAAAAAAGAAAAGATTGCACCAATAAATAAACTTATAAGCACATTACAGTGAAGCTGACTCTTCTTAATCGGCCTCATCCTGTTGATAATTTTAAATTTTATATTGTTTTAAGATAGATGCAATATAAATTATCAGATTAGGTTTTGTAGTGGTACCAAACACTTCATTTTCACTTCATCTTTGAACAAGTTTCTTTCCTATGCAGAAATTTTACATCAGTATGAGCTCATTTCTCTAATCAATGAATGTTTTCATGCATAGCTCTCAAAATTACTTTCACATCCTAACAAACTAAAGCGTATGCTTTATTCCTTCTTAGCATTTCGTAAAATACTGCTGTTTTACAAATTTCTCTCGAAGTATTCGTGACGAACATTTGGATAATGAGCTCTACCATATTTCTGTCACATTGTAGTGGTGTGATACAGACAATGTGTGCCAACGGAATATTTTTCTCACATATTCCCACAGTTCAATTCGGCATTAGCAACAGAATACAATACATCTCTATTTGAACATTCTATTTGATGTTAGAGTCAGAATGTTATTCCCACAGTTCATTACTGAGTTAGTGACAGAGTGCTATGTATATTTGAACATTCTATTTCATATCGTTTGATGTAAACCGAAACCGCACGCTCAGTGATTGGTTAACGAATATAAACTGTACCTATATAAACAGCGGTCTGACCAATGAAAAATATACCTTGGCGTTTGTTGTTACAGCACTATAGGGTGTTGACTGTTTGTGTTTCCCAACATTTAGTAGTCATTTGGGAAAGGAATAGTCAACAAAAACGATATAATGTAGTATAATAAGGAAGATAACTATATACTTTAAGATGATTCTAATGTTGTATAACATGATTTATAGATAGTAACTATAATCTTCTTCGTTTACTTTTCTGAACTATATTTTAGTCACAGTCAGAAGAAACTTTAAGCATCTCTGGATGGTTTACCCTGGTAAGTCAATAAAGAAAATATTCCCTTCCATTATGCATAAAATTTTTTTGATAATATCACATAGTTTTTTTTCAGTAATGTTTACTGATGACATTTTGAGCACAATTTATTGATCATAATCATATCATCCATAATGGAATTATACTCCACCACGATGCCCAGGTTTTATGCTTTTACTAGAATATTCACTTCTTCAGAAAGGTGTTGAGCGTTATTCATTTCCCATTTTTGAAGTTTAGCTGAATGCATGAGGCTTACTTACCCAATTTTTCAGTAAATTTGAATGAATTCTTAATTACGTCTATGTACTTTCCTCTTATACGACTTTCCAAAAGTAGCTACAAATGTTTGTTATTTGCCGCTTTTGTTTCAGTAAACACAAAAATAAAACGAACTTGCTTTTCCTCTCCGAGTAAACGTGATTCTAAGATAATAAGTTTTACACTTTATTTTTGTGAGTAAACTTGTTCTGCTCATCAGGTTGTCGAGTTTTTCTCGGTGGGAGAGTGTAGCCAGACTTTAATCATGCGTCTTCTATTGAATCCAAACTCAAGGTGTAATGTCCATGAGGAATTTAAAAGCAGTTGAGTCAGAAATAACATTAGAAGATAATTCTATACAAGCAAACTCAAAGCGAATAAAAGAGGTGTAAAAAGACCATAATTTTAAATCAAGTCAGGTAGCTTAGTTGAATAAAAGTATATACAAACCTAAAGATGACAGCAGTAAAATGACATAACTAATTTACACTTGATCCAAGATGTTGTGAGGAACTGAATTCAAATATTAGCGCTTCATTGATAAAGTTGTTTTAATAACTGCATTGAAGTTTTCACTTGAATTTTATCGCACCATAGATTTCGGAAGCCAAAGATATACAAGCAGTGTAACTCGATTTTTTATAAGCGACGCAATCGCATGCCAGTGACTTCAAGTATTATCTGTAGAGCTTCGAAAGTTGATAACGTGATTTCACAAGACTATTATTATTATATCCTTTAGTTCTAAGAGGAACATAGGGCATCATCTGCGCATCTCCATCGCGTTCGGTTCTCTGCCAACTTTTTCACCCCACTCCAAGTCTGCCCACATGCTTTCATCTCCTCTCCACATGACCTCCTCCAAGTCACCCCACCCTATCACTGACGACCAACTCGCCGCCCGCTTCCCTTTCGGGTTCCACTCGAGCGATGGCTTGTCTAGTGATGTCACTTGATGGTTTCCTCAGAGTATGACCAGCCAATCCATCTCCATTTCTTCCTGCCTATTTGTTTCACAATCGGTTCCTGCTGGGTTGGTTCGCTCAATGCCAGAGATCCCTGTTGCTGATCTTTACTGGCCGGCCATCTGCTCTTGACTGGTATTGAGCGAAGACAACTGTTAATGAAGGTCTGAAGTTTGTTCGAGATGCTGCTTATGACTAAATAAAATTCATACCTCTTAATTTGTTACTCATATAATATAACTGTGATCGAAACCATTGGGAAATCTACTCTGAAAGCTTCTGAACTGCTCAACCTTACAAATATACAGAAAACAATTTCGTATTCAATTCTTTAGTTTATTCAGGTGATAAGTTGCTTTTTATTATTTACTTAGCAGCAAAGAATTAAATATAGCATATTTATTTCTTCCCATGAACTGAAAGTAGTGCATAAACATACAAACGCGGATGCACACAGATGGCTATTCGCTTCGACTTATCTAATTCTCCTTCTGTTTCCTTTTTATTCATTTCCATCGTTTAATCTGTTACCGTAATTTTATTATCCTTATACTTTCATATATGTCACAAGATATACCTGCTTTAATCAATCACATATTCGAGAGCAACTTTAAAAAGAGGCAAAAACTCTCGTTTTATTGAATGAACAAATCTAAAACTATTATAAATAAACACTACACGAGAATATTGAATAAATATATTAAGGCAGAAATTATCACAGCTGGAAAACATAGATGGGTCGCAGTGGACAGGTATAATTCAGATGAAAGGTCACACTTTATGTTTATTTTAGTTAATTAAGGGTCAGGTGAATGACTGATAACATACAGTTAATTGCCATACTCTCTTAAATTATCCTAACTGAATATAAAACATTTACTTTCACAAGAATTTAAATTATGCCTTCTGATAAATTTGGCTATTCGTCATTTATTTCGCATACTATGAACCACAGTTATTTTTTTTACTAATTTTTAAGATGTGATTCCTTTACGTTCCCAGTGCAACATTGAGATTCAAGCTAGAGCTTTGGAGTTTCGGTAACAGTGGTACTGATTTTTACGAGATGAAGTTGGTAACCTCATGTACAACCTTCCCTCCTTACCAGTCTTATTACTGGCTTAGCGAGGTAAAGGCGTGTATCGTCTAGTGATCGTACCCCGAACCACCTGCAAGGTCAGTGAGGACTCTACCGCTGTGCCACAGACGCACATTTTTTTACTATTCAGATTAATTTTCTGCAAATTGACCCACAGTAATTATGCATATTAAAAAAAACAATTATATTTAAAGTAGCGACTGAAAATATTTATATATAATTACTGTGGAGTTTAAAACAACATAACTGGCATTTTGATCACCTTTAATTTGAGATTTTAAGACATGATTCTCTCAACAAAGGATCAGAAATACGTATGAAGCTTAATCCATCATTATTATGAAACCCGATCGCAGTTATGAACGTAGATGTCTGATGGGATGAGTAGCAGCAGAAAAAAGGGAAGTCAAATTATTGTGTTACTTTGTTGGTTTGCTTTCGTTTTATATTTGCATTGACTTTGTTTTTGGTATGCTTAGAGGTGGAATGACCCAAGGCTAACGTGGAATCCAGAAGAGTTTTCTGATATACAGGAAGTTAGTCTGCCGGCTACAAATTTGTGGATTCCAGATGTAGGCGTTATGAATGGCAAGGCATCGACAGATTTCGATTTCAGTGCAGGAGTTAGGGGACGTGTAACTGTGAATAAAGACGGATCAGTCACTTGGCTTCACGGTGCAGTATTGGATGTGACATGTCCGTTGGATGTATCATTTTTCCCTTTTGATTATCAAACATGTTTCCTGATTCTTGTTCCATGGCAAAGTGGTGAACAACAGTTACTTCTACATCCATTTACACATGGCTCAGCTGTAGATAATAGCTACTTACCAAATTCCAATGTTAGTGAGTGGGAGATACAATCAGTGCATTTTGTACGCAAAAAATATCGTAGTGATCTCAATGTTACGTATCAGTATGTGAGTATTGCAATCCATTTAAAACGTCAACCGTTGTATTTCATTGTACTTGTGCTTGTTCCATTCTCAATGTTATCCGCTCTTGCCTGTTTAATATTCACTCTGGACGATACTGGAGATCGGCTTTCAGTTGCACTTTCTTTAGTTCTCAGTATGACTATGTATGTGGTCATTGTTTCAACGAATGCACCAAGATCAATGAGAACTTTACCCGTTTTAGGTAAGTCCGATTTTAATATAATGCTACAATGATATAACCGCCTAGATAATTTATGAGTCTCGCCCAGTTATTCCGCCATTTTATTATCTTCTTGTTGTGATAAGTAATCCTTAGGAAAGTTAGACTGTTGTCATATGTATGCTAACATCCGGTCATAAGGTAGAATTGAGAATAATCATTACCAGAAAAATCAGTTTAGTTAAGTGATAGAAGTCGTTAATTACTTCGTGAAACCAATAAGTGATAAATATTTCATATCAGAAATAATTTTTAATCAGCGACTGCTTTTCAAGCCAATGAAATGTTGGATAATAGAATGACCAGTATAAGACAAACAGCAAAAATACTTTAAAGTTCAAACAGTCAGTCTTATGGATATTTTCTGATGGGCTATTGTAGTTCCATTAATGATGTTGCTTTTATGGGGTTGAGTTACTAGCCTCCCGCCCAGCCTTCCCTCTGTTGCATGCTTACTATCGTCTAGTAAACTAGACGGGATTTATGAGTGCGCGGGCCGGAAATCATATACGGAACACTTGCGTGGTTGGCATTCCACCATTAAACCACCAACGCAGTGTTACGTGTATGTGGGTTTAATTCAGTTTATTCCAAAAACCATTAACTGTTTACTTTGTAGTAACCTTTTAATATGCTATTACTACTTTTATTCAAACAGAGTGAGAATGTTAATAAAACAACAGTCCATTCTTTAACAGTATTCATAAATGACATGTCAATTTTAAATATTTCGCGTTAACCTATTGAATTCTCTAGGATAAAAGTGTTTTTGAGTCTATTTGTATTAAAAATATAAGTAGCTAACACACAATTAGTCTTATATTACATGTTAAATCATTGATTTTCCGACGGCACCGATAAGTGAGGTCATGGAATTACTTACTAGTAAACTCTTTGTCAACGTTTGCAATATAGGAATGCATTTTGACCCCACCCTACATCAGCTTGCCCTCTGTCTTTGTTTCCTATTGCAATATAAGCCTTTATCCCACATATTGGTAGTTTTATAAAAATCATTTGTCAATACATTACCATCTTTTATGATTTGTCACTGGGCCCACATCAATTCCAATTTAATCTGAATAAAAATGATCGCTATATAGTGATAGTACACGCTTCAATAAATAAACACATTCATGTTTTTCATATATATATATATATATATATATATATATATATTCCTTAAGATTTGCTTCCATACATAGTAATTATTCTTTTCGTAAACCTTTTGTCGTGTAACCAACACTGCAGTGACCATGAGAATTCACATGCACGTGAGATCACAACCACTTTTCCATAATACTGACTGTTTTGAAATCGATGTGATTCTGTTGAAAATTATTTCACTGTGGGCCTAAAAACACCTACTCTATTGCCTTTATTTACATCGATAAACAAATGTAAAAAGTGAAAATAAAATTAGCAGAAACAGGTATTCCTTTCAAGTGTTCTTGGTTTGATTAATTTCAAGAGATGTTTGCAGTAGGTGGTTATATTATCGAATAATGATGTAAAAAGCCTATTGTATAAATTTTATTCTTATACAAGAATTTATTGACTTCTATTTCTTTAATTTATAGGTATTTTCCTTCTTGACCAACTTGGCCTTTTAAGCATTGCAACTATACTCGCTGTAATGAACAATAAACTGTATCAATCAACTGAATTAGTGAATTGGCAAGACTTTATTTACGCAATCTCAGGTACTGGACAAGGTAAACGGCGTACCAGTGATTCATATTCAGATTACTTATACCTCAATAGACATGCACACGATAATCATATTCACAATAATGATGATAATAAGAACATATACTCATTTAGTTACATGAGTAAACAAAACAAAAAGTCCAGATCATCGTCATCATCACAACCACAACAAACAGATCATTTACCTGAAAAAAACACGTTATACAATCAAAACTATTTTGAAAAATACTGCAAACCAGTAAGACTTTTATCTCGTAAGAATAGCACCTCAACTAAGCCGACTAGTAACAATAATAATAATAATAAAAATAAGAATCATAAAAATCATTACTTCCACATGCTTCAGGAAGGTGGACATTTTGTGGATTATTGTGACTCTGAGTATATTTTGAATTCAAGCAGCTTTCCATCAGATGCTAAGTTTCGTTCTGCAGATCCTGATTCTGATAGTCCGATAGGACAAGCACGGAAAGTGACAAGACCTACAGCTGCGAATACAACCGGTCCTAACATTATTCACAATATCAATACTATTAATAACAATATTGGGAGTGACAATAACACTTGTACTAATAAAAAAGCCTCCAAACACCATGACTACAGAATGATGCAACAAAAAATGAACGACAGTGACTTGCTAAATAAGTCTTACCATGTAATAAAAGACAAATCCAAGGTAAGCCTTTCAGACAGGTCACCATGGATAGAACATTTACCAATGTCCTTTGATCAAATAACTAAACAAAAATATCTGATGAAGGCAGCCTATAAATATTCCTCACCATCGTTCAGTGGAAGTTCATCCAGTGATGATAAGGATGATGATTTTGATTTCGATTATAACTATGAAGATAATAATGGTGGTAGTAATGGGGCGGTGGACAGCGATGCTTCAGAAAGGATGTTTCAGACAACTGTGACAGCGACTGCTGCAGCTGCTTTAGCGGCCACTCATGTCCTTGCATCAGGTTATTGTGCGAATAATCAAACTGCAACACATTTGAAAATCTGCGGCGGAAAAGTTAACAATAAAACAAACAAAAATGACCCACTCAGTACAACTAATCTTTCCGAAATAACTAGATCAAAGAAATATTCAGGAAGTGCCTTTCCAGTTCAGACAAAGAATTATGATCATATTAAATCAAGATTAGCGGCTCATGCAGCAATAAATGCAGCATATGAAGCCGCTGCGCAAACTTATCAGCTAAGTAAACACCATACTAGAAATCATTGCTATTCTAGATATTCCCAACCACCAAAGTACAGTAGACGTTGTAGCAAGCGTTTACCAAAGTATAACTGCTCTGAACACTATACTGATCATTCCAACCAGCCTAATCTTTATCCATACCGTAAACTTGCCTCACGCTTAGACTGTATTCAGATGATAACTTACCTTTTCTTATCTACGATAAACGCTATTGCTTGTCTGATACTTATGCCCAAATATTCACAGGATTCTAACCCACCTGCTCATTTAATCTCTTAAGAAAAAATGTATTTCTTAACTGATTTTTGCGGTAATCCATGATTAAGACGGAAGCTGTACAAGAGAGTTACAATAAGCAGTTCTCCTTTGCTTATTCTGCTATCTGCTTTACGGGTAGGACACAGCAACTATTGAGAGTAATGGGAATTTTAAATATCTGGAGTAAGCCAATAATATTTAGTTTTTTTTTAACTGGTCATCACTGATCAGCTATTGTGAAGTCATCGCATTCCAACCCAGTGACTGAAAGCATCGTACTACAAATGAGGTCTGATGATCCTGAATTTGATTATAAAATTATCAAGACTTGTTGACTTGGTCAGTCTGCGAACTAAGATTTAAGGATTGAACGGTTATCTGTGGTTCTTAATAGTCTCCACGGTAATACTCGTTCGTGTAAATTAGCTCTAAAATTTACTGTCTATATAGCTCGATAAGTGAGTTATTTTCTTGACAAGTATTCACTGTTTGTGTTGTTGTGTTTGTCACTATAATCTTAATATTAATTCCTAATTTGATGTCTCTGACTTCAAGCTTTTTGTACACCGAAATCTGTAATAATAAATGTATCATGCTACCTTGTATAGGTTTGTGGAATGATAATTTACTAGCACTACTTCATGGTACAATCAAAAATGTGAATAAATAAACATGTTCTTTTATTTGAAAATAATTTTTCTAATTACAATAAAATTTAAATATGCTGAGATCATTTTTAGTTTTCTTGTCTCAGACACAGTGTTCTGTTAAATGCACCGTTTCAGAAATCAATTGTACATAACCTAGTAGTGGGAAAATATAACTATCAGAAATCGGGTGGATGGTGACCAGCGGTGGAATACAGGATGTGTCTTATTTGAGACTTGCCGTCTGAACGTACCGGCAATCCAAGTAAGTGATAGTGTTCTCGATGAAACGCAAACCCAGAGCCCATCGTTTTAAACACCGAGGAACTATCTACTAGGCTGCGTGATGGGTTCAGGTTCCAGTGGGAACACTACTATCCAGATGGCGGGTCCCAAATAGGATCAAATGCACATCGAAGATTCCACTGCTACTCACCATCAACCAAAATAAAACCATGTTAATCCGGTTTGATCTACTGTAATTGAATTTACTCAAAGAAAGAATAAATATTACACCCCGATTACAAATGAACGTCTTCTACAACTGAATAATTCATTAATTAATATCTCTGAAACTGTTCATGAAGAAGCAGGGGTACTATTTTAATATGGAACTATGAATGTAGTCAAAGACTTACAAGCAAAAACCGACAAACTGGTCGAAGAAGCAGAAAAGACAGGACTCCAAGTGAACATAGACAAAACGGAGGTTATGAAAATAACGAGCCAACAACAACAGCAACATCCAGCGCTAATCACCATCAACGGGAGGGATTTGAAAGAGATCACTTCATTCACTCACCTATCTAGGGAGCATTGTCTCAAATACAGGAAGTCGGAACGGATGAGGATGTCAAATCGAGCGAGAATCGGGAAGGCGAGAAACACATTCATCAACCTGAAACCAATCTGGAAATCTTCGTCACTCAGCATCAACAACAAAATTCGGATCTTCAATACAAACGTCAAATCAGTCTGCTCTTCTATACGGATCAGAAACTTGGCGGCCGGTTCACAAAGAATATTTCCAACAGCCTTTTGCAGACCTTCATCAACAACCGTCTTCGCTGGCTCTATATACTAAAGATCAGATGGCCGGGTCGGAAAGAATCACCAACAAGAAACTATGGGAACAAACAAAACATGAAGCAATCGTCCAACAAATATGTAGGAGAAAGTGGAGATGGATCGGATACTCGCTGAGGAGGCCACTGTGTGACATCGCGCGTCAGGCCACTGGTCGAGTGGAACCCGAAAGGGAAGCGGCGAGTGGGTCGTCGGTGCATGGGTGACATGGAGGAGATCGTGTGAAATAGTATGGGCTAAGATGGACGCAGGTGAAAAGCACAGCAGAAGACATAAGCAAATGGAGACGTGCAGTTGAAGCCCTATGTTTCACTAGGAACCCAAGGGAGCAATAATAATATAATAATAATATCAATGCAGCGTGCTGAGGTATAGCCTTTTCAATGAACAGTGTCATAATTACATGGTTATCCCATCGAATAGAAAGAAACAAACATTTCAGTAATGTTAACTTAACAAATGGGATATTTGTCTTCATGGTAAAAATAATTGATTAGATTGATTCAATTTCGAAATGTGAATGGAGTGCATGCATATTATTACCATTTTTAGCTTATACAAATAAAGAAATAATTATCTGTTACTCTTAGAAATATACCATTTATATCAGCCAACACGATATGTATACGTTTAGTCCAGTTGAGAGATTTTTTGAACACTAATTCTTTTATAAGCTCGTGCTTAGAATATCAGTCGTATCCCATCAGTTCGTAATTTAGCCATTATTTACCTTGGTTATACAGGCAACACGTGGTTCTTAAATAACTCACTTTCTCAGTGAAGACATGTACTGAGCCATCAGTGATTTATCTATGGAACTACTAATTTACAACAAACACTGATCAAAATATTAAATCCTTAACTACTACAGTCAGGCTTTTCTGTTTTAATTTATCATAGATTTCTATGTTACTTTCAATCATCATAAAACAAAAACTACCAACCACCAGTAGGAGGCTGTGTGATGCTTTAATACGATAAATTTGAAGTCATATATTTAGGTGTAGTTCATACGTAAGCTAAATGTTTAGCAAAAAACGCATTTAATTATCGGTAGCAGAGATTGGAGGATGTGTATTCGCATTCAGTATAGATAAGCACAAACGTTCCCTGAGTTTGATATATATATATAGATATATATATATATGGCTTGTTTTTCATTTTGAGATGGTTATTTAAATAAGCTAGTACATCATATGTAAATGTTTCTATTAGCTGAAAATTTCACTTAAGTTACTTTTATTCTCTTATTATTGCTGACAGCCAAGATACACACAGTTGCAGGTAGTTTTTTAAAGTCTAGAATAATTTTAGGGTAAATAAATAACAAAATTATCCTTCATCACCTAGTAATCTGTGAATACAACAATAGATAAAAGACTCCAGTGTAAGCGGTAGACATCAAGTGAGTTCAAATTAAAAATGAACAACTAACATTGAAAACTCACTTTCTATACTCAATCACTATCACTCAATCACGCACTATATAAAAACATAAAAACTGTCCACCAGCACCCATATCATTTAGAACAACACGTGTAAGTGAACAGTATTGTTTTCAGATAGATTTCATCAGGCTTAACTACAATACCCATAAGGACATTAGAGAGAAAAGAACAAGAAGTTATTCTTTTTGTTCTTTTGTCTTTAACTCCACTACACACGACTTTACAAGTATATATATATATATATATATATATATATATATATATATATATATATATATATATATATATATATATATATATATATATATATATATATATATATATATATATATATATATATATATATATATTAAAATATAAACCAATCACAGTGTTTTTTCAACAGGATGATAACATTGTGCATACAAATTGTGCACTTAGTCATAATAATAATGATTCTATCAATTATAAAGATGCAAATGTGGAGCGATATATGGTAACATGAATAATGCAAAAATAGCATGATAAAACAAACAAATGTTCTGGTAGAAGTAGTGGATAAAGGCTAAAAGAAACAAATAGTCCGACTGAGTAATGCTAGATTGTAAGGGAAGTAAATGAATAAATGTTACAGTGAAGATCTGAAATGATTCAGGGATGTTATTGTATGAAAAGTGATAAATTATTTAATGTTTCTTAAAGGCCTAAGAAGTTATTCACAGGTTGTTGTGTTCATAACCGAAATTCATATATATCCTAAAAACACATACTGTCTACCGCTTTTCATTGCATTTAAATTCACATCGCTACAATATGAAATGAAATTTCAATAAGGAAAATAATAAAATTACAAAATTCTTAGCTTACACTTGAATACTTCACTTAATTTAGCTCTTAGATTTAGTTGAAAATATTGAGACGATTAAACATCCAGACATTAGTGAGAATTTCGAGGAGGAACGATACAAGATGGCTTGATTTTTACTGTAAAAGTGTCAATAAAACAGTCGAATTTTCTATTACATAGAACAATGATTCCAAATTATCGTTATAGTCGATATCAATTAGATGCAATTTTTAAACAGTTCTCATTTGAATTCAAGTGACGGCAAGACGAAGTTTACATTGGAACGAATTTGAGAAAAATGTCAAATTAATCTAAGAATAAAATTCACTGTACAAACAAATATCTTTTTTCAAATTCCATGAAAAAAGATCCAGTGAAAACAGATATTTATTTGCTGATTAAATCTTTTCCATAATTATTCACAGATGAATAAATATGTACATTTTACCACTTAAAACATTATTTTGAGTATATATATATATACATAGAGAGAGAGAGAGGGAAGGAGGAAGAGAGGGAAACAGAGAAAAAACACGAGGCACTAACTAAATATGACATCTGAGTTCAGCAGCTTTTTAACTTAAGAATTTCCAGCCTTTTAAGTTTTATGAGGTGCTTAATTAGAGTGTTTCTTCGACAATTAGATATACTTTTGCTGAATAAAGACAATGCTAGTTGAATTTCACAGTGGATGCATAGAAATGAATATATGTTGAAGTTTATCTCAAAATATTTTAAAAGTAATAGCCCAGGAAATTACAGTACTGTGAGTAGGATTCTTTTACTTTTCAAAGGTTGAGTGTGCCGAAACTATTGCTGACTAAACCGTGAAGAATAACCTCATGACCACTAGATTGATTGCTCTGCGCCAAACCTTATAGTTCACTATGCGAACTTACCCATTTTAGGACATCGATTTACCGGGTTCCTTACTTCATAATTTCCATGTGAAGGCAAGTGTATCCAGAAACTATAGAGAGGGATGTCTGCTGGAAATTTCGAATCCAAAGACTCTAAGACGGTTTAATGTTTGATCAGCTTGCCTTTTAGTCTGATATGTGAAATACACACAGTTCACGAAACTCAAGAATTAATATATATATGTATATAAAGTTTAGAAAATGAAAATGGAGATGTATGTGAACTACGAGGGTGCTTTGACAGCTGTTGGACGTTTAACGCAGTAAAACAGCCTTACTTATAAGATGATGTTTCTAAGACGATAATAATTTATAATCACATACAGTATAAGTGTGTCGGTGGCACAGCGGTAGAGTGCTCGCCGACCGCGCAGGTGGTTCGGGGTTCGATCCCCGGCCAATGCATTCTTTTAACTCGCTAAGCCAGTAATAAGACTGGTAAAGAGGGGAGGTTGGGCATGAGGCTAGCAACCCCATTTCGTAAAATAATCACCACTGCTACAGAAACTTCAAGCCTCTAGTTTGAATCCCTATATTCAACTGTGAATGTTAAGGAATAAGAAAAACAGCAAACATAAATGAGAATGACAGTTACAGCAGCATCAGCTGAATACTATTGATGTGGATAAGAGGGAAAAACTTCCTTTTGAAGCTTTCCGTTTTAAATTTACACGAGTTGACTTAGGCTAACGACTAACTATTCAAAACTGTTGGTCAGTCAACAGCTTCGTGTAGAGTTGAACTTAAATACCTTCCTTGATTTACTTAACACTTTGGATAACTACACTAAGATATTGAGACTGTAAACGAAATCTGATTACAATCAGTCATTGTATTATCACTCCAGCGTGATTGAGACGATGAAAGAAAATTACTCATAAGCTGCTACTACACCAGTGAGCAGTACAATTTTATCTCAAACTAGAAAGCATTTCAGTCATTTACACCTAAATGATGCGTAGGAGGACACACTTTAGTTTTCTAAATAAAATGCAGTGCCTCACCAATACTTGTTTTAACCTTTACACTGGTTGGAAGTTTACTGGAATTGACGAAGTATGAAGGGAAACTCAAAAGACATGAGTCAACCAAATTCTTTCAGTGAGCCTATCATTCTCATTCATTAAAGGTATTGGTGAAGCCAGAGATATATTATGAGTTAATAACATTGTGTGGAAGTAAACAGCACCCATCATCAAAAATAAGATCCGGATTTTCAACTCCAATTTGAATTCAGTGCTACTATACGGATCAGAGACTTGCACTGCGCGTCATAAAGAGCATCTCAAACAAACTTCAGACCTTCATTAACAGTTGTCTTCGCAGATGGCCGGCCAGTAAAGACCAGCAACAGGGATCTCTGGCATTGAGCGAACCAACCCAGCAGGAACCGATTGTGAAACAAATAGGCAGGAAGAAATGGAGATGGATTGGCTGGTCATACTCTGAGGAAACCATCAAGTGACGTGACTAGACAAGCCATCGCTCGAGTGGAACCCGAAAGGGAAGCGGGTGGCGATTTGGTCGTCAGTGTGACGGTGACTTGGAGGAGGTCATGTGGAGAGGAGATGAAAGCATGTGGGCAGACTTGGAGCGGAGTGAAAAAGTTGGCAGAGAACCGAACGCGATGGAGATGAGCAGATGATGCCCTATGTTCCTCTAGGAATTAAAAGACGTAATAATTATTAATAATAAACTGAAATACGCTGAGGCTATAGCTATTCATAGACTTAAGCCCCCCTTGTGTATTCAAAAACAGTTTGTCATTACTCTTAACCTACCTTGGTAATTCTTATTTGATTGGATTACCAAAGGTTTGTGTTAATTATTCCTAATTCCGTTTTCTCTCACTTTGTTTAATTTAACCTTTCTATATATATATATATATATATATATATATATATATATATATATATATATATATATATATATATATATATATATATATTGACTTGACAAGTAAATGTGTGATCAGATTGTTCGAAATGTATAGCGCTAATACATCACATTTTTCAGACAGTCTCCGTCTTCTAATAACGCTATCAAAATAATCTGTTTGATAACATCAAACATACATCAAATACTTCATATTCTATAGATATGAGAGGAGAATAATCCGAGCGTAAAAATTTTTAAACCTGAATTATTCAGTAACTTACTGCACTTTACATATTCATAATTTCAATAAGTAAACTGCTTTTCATGTAGTTTGATACGTATAGAGTATAACATAACTTCCGAGTACGAGAACTTTGCAAATCTACCGGATTAAAAAAGGATATGAAGCGCTGAAATACATCTGGATATGCAGCTTTTCACCAGCACGGATTTTTTTTGAACGTCTTGCGCAAATCTAAAGCACTAAATGGAAATAAATAAGTGCATCTATGTACAGGTACTGAATTCACACAGAAAAATACGGTGTCAACTAGGAGTTATCCCCGGGACAATAAAGATAACAGATTGACGGTTTTCAGAATACAGCTTCCAAATCACTTCGCACGGTTAAATAAAACTGAAAGCCTTACAAATTAAAGTTATATAATTTTACTGCAGCAGAAAAACAGTGTGAGAGAAATTAGAAAAGTTGTATGAGAACAAATCAGCATACAAATTTGTGTGTTTGTTACATACTACTTACTAGTAGTTCGCTTCTTTTAGTGATACTTTCACCTGGGTTTCCTTCGCTATTACAAAAATCAGTTGTAATAAAAATTTTACACAATCTATCAAATACAAACTTTTTTTCACAGTACTGTGATGTTTTCAACTATGCTAAAATAGCATTGGGCTTTCTTAAAAACTGTTTATATCCCATCACTGCATATATTCGTCCAATGTTTCAGTCATATCAAGCTCAGACGATATGATTCGCTTACATGATGGTGATGCAATATAAAACAAAAATTAGCACATTAACATGAAAACAATGCACGACGACACTAGTTTTTGAAATCTTCGCGTTTCCTCCTTGTTTATTTAATTCACAATGAAAAAGACTGTCCACCGAAAAAAATTATTTATCGACAAATACCATAAAATAACACTTATTTTTACTTAAGAAGGTTTAGAGGTCGACGGTATTGACGTTCGCGAACAGTACAAAAGTTTATAGACGCAGTCTCTTATACATTAACTTCTAACTTATTAATTTTCGCGTACCAAAAGCAAAGCAAAAGACAGTATTTGATCGTCCAAATTACGCGATATGTTTCGGGACCAAAACAAGTTGTTATACAACCGCTTAGCTGGCTAGTGATCGTGCCGCACGTGACACGACGGAGTACCAAATGGCGTGGGTGCTTGACCGAAAGCCTTCAGCTGAACAAGTCAACTTAAACAGTGGTGGTCAGCATCCAATGTTCAGTGATGATTGCTGTGGTCAATAATTTCGGGGAATTATTTACCGTTACAGCTCACTCCCCCCTAGTGGGGTTGTGAGGACCCTAAGACAGAACCAGCCGGAAGTAAAAAAGCTAAATGGTTCCCTTTCCGGTGAAAAAATCTTCCAAAGGCTAGTTGGCGTCCCTTCTGGTTTGTCTGCCTATGCTAATTAGGTGTTTGTACATAGCTTCCTTGATGTTGTCCGTTGGATCCCGTGCTTCGTTTGTTTCTTGTTCAGTGCCCGTCGCACCTGGAAAAGAAAACAAGAATGCTAAGAACCATGTCGAGGAAAATGTTCCAAATCAGCTTTTTTTAAAAAAAAAGATGTGCATTTACCATACAGTAAAATAATGCAAAATTTAGAACACCGAAAAGAATACATCTAATTTTTTTGGTGCATGTAACATGTACTGTTAAAAAAATTTTGTGTTTAGTGATACTGTATAAAAAAATTGATGCGGCTGAAAAAAAATAATTAGTACCACAAACGGATGAGTTGGGTGAATCACACGACTTCGTTATGTCATATAAGTGTGCAGATATTCTGGGAACCTTACGGTGCGTTCAAAACGGGTTTTCTTAGGGGGCTCGACAGAAGATTCGGTAGCTGTCGCTGTGCTAGTGATTTAGAGGTCTAAACGATCTTCGGTTACTTGTGGATTATGGGGTACGTTGAGCTCTACGCTAATAGGATTACCCTCCAAGTAAGCCGGTTTCAGACGGTCAATGCTGACGGTGTCCTCGCGGCCTTTTTTCTCCACGACAAAGAATTTATCAGAACGTTTAATTACTTTACAAGGTCCGCCGTATGGAGGTTCCAGAGGTCTACGCACAGAGTCATGACGAACAAATACATGTGAAGAAGTTTTTAAACACGGATGAACAAAAACATCAATGGACTGTGGACGAAGGGGAGCAGGTTTAACTGAACGCATTGCGTTTGTAAGCCTACTGATGTATGAAGCGTGATCTGGTGCTGGTGGGAAGCTCGAGGGAGAAACAAATTCACCAGGCAGTCGTAGTGTCGTGCCATATACTAGCTCGGCGCTAGTACAACTAGCATCAGTTTTCAACGCGTTTTGTATCCCTAGGAGAACTAACGGCAGGGATTCAGTCCAATGGGTGTTGTTTGCAGCTGACAGACCAGCTTTCAACTGTCTGTGTAGACGTTCTACCATACCATTAGCTTGAGGATGGTAGGCTGTTGTTCGAAAACGCATGCAACCGATGATTTTAGTCAGGGCGAAGAATAAGCCACTTTCGAATTGCCACCCGCGATCAGTTGTTATGGAAGATGGGCATCCAAAGTTAGCGATCCATCTTTCTACAAAGACGCGTGCGACTGTTTCAGCAGATATGTTCTTGATGGGTACTGCTTCCGGCCATCGTGTGAATCGATCGATGCAAGTTAAAATGTAGGTATATCCATGGGATTCAGGAAGGGGTCCAACCAAATCTATATGGACGTGTTCAAAACGAGCGTCAGGGAGAAGAAAGGTGCCAAGTGGGCTTTTGGTGTGTCTTATTACCTTGCACTTTTGACAAGCTAAGCACGTGTATGCCCATTCCCTTACTTCTTTATTAATGCCAGGCCAACAAAACCGACTAGTTACGAGCTTGACAGTAGTTCGAATACCTGGGTGAGATAAGCTATGCAACGTATTGAAGACGTTATGGCGATAACTTTTAGGCACGATGGGGCGAGGAGTACTCGCCAAAATGTTACATAGAATAGTATCTCTTCCCATACCTAAGGGTTTCTCAGCTAATTGTAGAGTTGTTTTCGACAACTCATGTTGAAGTTCGGTATCTCCTTTTTGAAGACGAGAGAGTTTTACAAGCTCTATGCCGTCGATTTGGATGAGGGAACAAACGCGCGACAAGGCATCTGCCACAGTGTTGCTTTCTCCGGATACATGGCGAATATCTGATGTAAACTGTGAAACGTAATCCAGTTGCCGTGATTCCCTGGGTGAATACTTATCTGAAGATGAGTTCAGAGAGTACGTCAGTAAAAATTATGAATTCATGACCCTCTACTGAATGTCAAAAATGACGTATAGCACAGTACATAGCTAGAAGTTCTCTGCCAACTGTGCTGTACTTCGTTTCAGCCAACTGAAGGCGCCTGGAGAAAAAGGCAAGTGGTTGCCACTGTTTGTCAACTAGCTGTTGTAGAACTGCGCCGATTGCAGTGTTTGATGCATCAACCGAGATACTTAACGGTGCCATTGGGTCCTGATACATCAGAAGTGTGGCATATGCAATAGCTTTTTTAACATGGGTAAAAGCATTTCGAGCAGACGCGTCAAGTTCTATGGACTTGTTATTCCTTCGAAGAAGGTTTGTCAATGGCTGAATCAGAGAGGCACAGCTGGGAATAAAGCGTCAATAATAACTTACCAAGCGGTTGAAAGTGTGGAGACTTTTCACTGTTCATGGCTCTGGGAAGTTCACTATAGCCTCGACTTTAGTAGCCAGTGGGTGAATGCCCTTGCAATCAATAGTGTGTCTTTTAGCGTTTTCATATCAATGACCGAAAAGTACATAACCATTGAAAACTGCTTGAAGGTTAGTGCAACTTCAATATCTGATAATTACTGCAGTTACACAGACTTCTTCCAATGAATTAGTTCGGAGATTGTTAATACTGATACCTAAGAAGTTGTGGGGAATTCATCAGTTAACCTTTCTAAGTTACTTTCATATCAAGTAAAGAGCCAATCACACTAAATTTACAAAGCGACAGTAGTAGTACCAGTGATAATATTCACAAATAAATTAAACGACCATTTACCTCATCAGCAAAGTCTTCAGAGATACAAGTCTAAAAACAAACATTAATTTTTAGTGCAGATTATGTTGCCTCTCTTCGCTATCCAAAATGCTACATTCATTGAGGAATTTAAATAATACTCTGACTGGCTTATTAATACAGAAAAATTTAACTGAATTCATAGGTACTTTGTACTTCAAAAAACACTAGTGAATGCAACTGACAAGAGACAAACATTCTCCCTCTGTACGTTTAATACAACAACTTCTGCAGCAGCTAATGAATTCTACTGAAAATAAATATATATCCCATAGCTTAGGGTGGAAAATAAAACTTCAAACCTTAATAATGTCACTTTCGCTTATAATAAAAACAGAGAAGAAAAATTTTAAAGACCACCGGTTTTAGTTCAACTGAATGTAGATCTATTGGTGATTATCAAAGCTAAACACTTGCAGCTGATGGATACAGCTACCAAAAACTACTAAAGCATTATCCAGGGACTATTAAAAAGTAACCAAAGTGAATATTTATATTTTTGAAAATCAGTAGATTTTTTTCTGTAATACGAAGTGAAGTAATCATAATTTCGAGTATTAAAATAAATGACCTAGTTAAATGAAGCATATTTACTTATTGTTTAATTTCATTAGGTCAGTTAGCTGTGGTATAATTGTAGTCAAAACAACTTTAACTAAGAATCACTCACGATACTGTACATAAAATCACACGATATGTACACTATACATCATGGAATAGAGAATACATAAACATGAACATTTCAATCAATAGTAGAGCTTTTCAACATGTATACGTTTCAATGTAGATATTTCAATAAAGTGATTACAGTTGTACGAAAAAAATGTTCATATATGCATTGGCCGTTTAATCTTTATAAATGCACAGATTTGCAAGGTGACTTAACTGTGTATTTAGTGAGGAATCCGACTGAGAGATGCCGTCATATTATGAAGTGATATTAATTAAGAAACCAGGACTAGAGAAGTTTTCTTATAGCGAACAGACAACGACCTCCAAATTAAGCGGAAAAAATACACACATCTAAAGAACAAAACCATCAGTTCATACAATATGGAAATAAGCATAATTTCTTTTGACACAGCGAATATCATATAATGTCTTTGATTTCGAGAAGAAGTATTCCGAGGCTAAGTCTCTCTGAACATAACAGTTTTTTTTTTTACAGAATTTCATCGCCAGCTGACATCGGTTAGGAAACTACTGAAAACATGGAAGTGCTTGACAAGTGTTTCCAACGTCCCTCGTCGGTACGCACTCACCGGGGTTCGAACTCAGGATTTTCCACTTACAAAGCGAGCTTGTAGACCATTAAGCCACTGTCGCCCGATCCAATGGCTAGCCTATGAATTCTAACTTCTGCCAATTCACGAAATAGCGCGACTACCAGACAATGTTATCGGCGAGTATCTGTCCTGACGTCCGACCAGCTGTACCTCAATGATCACGACTGCCTACTAGAATCCAGGTAACTATCTACCTGAATAGGGCCAGTCACTAGTGAGCTTCAATGGCTTAATGGTTTACGAGCTCACTTCGTAGCCGGAAAGTCCTGAGTTTGAACTTTGGTGGGTGCGTGCTGATGGAGAGTCCCAAACTAGTGGGACGAAACAGCTGTCCATTACTCCTAAGTTTTTCACTAGTTCTCTAACCGATTTCAGCTCACAGTGAAATCCTGTAACCAGTTAAAGCAAATCCCTGCAAACCAACACTTGAACATCACAGTTTGTGCAGAACCTCCGGACAGATTCCAAAAATAAAACTTTTATTTTCGTCAGTCAATAAAAAGCAATCTGACTCCAGATTGACTTCAAGAACCGTGTGCATACAACAAAGCTACTGGATCATACCTGCCTCGCTTACGCCTATAAGATCTATTTCACTAGAAACTACGTCGTTAGGTATGGAACGGATTGTCTTTACCATATTCTTGAAATATCGTCAGTGCTGTCGACTTTGTGACTTAAGCTAAACACTCACTTCTTTTAAAACACCGGCTCAAAAATTATGTGCTTCTGTGTTAACCAAAGTATATTAAACTCCTTTTTGATGGGAATAGTCACTTACTTCAAGAAATGGGATAGAATGTCCGATGAAAGTAAACTGATGGTCGTAAGGTTGAGTAAACTGGAAGATTTCATATTTTGGAATTTTATTCGCTCTTTTCTGGTTTACAAAACTTGAACTTAACACTTTTTCCCATAAGCAATGGAACTGAGCGTTAGCTGACAGCAATTTATTACACCGAAAACTACAGGGTCGTAGTTTGGTTGCATTTTTAAGCAGAGACGGAGATTTAAATATTGTATTCGTAAAGTAATAATCGATTTCAAAGAGTAGCACTACTAGAGGATCCATCATCTGTTTGGTACTAGTTTAAGACTCGTCAAAAACAGGGGTCTACCCCAGAAGCTTCAGAATATAAGACTAGTACATTCACAAGGATTCGCTGGGTTGGAAACTGATGGCCGAAGAGTTATGATTTCTATCTGTCAGCAATATTTGGTTTGGTGGACTCCACTGACCACAATTTTTCCTTAGAAACACAAGAACGCTATCGAAAGATAAGCCATTAATGGGTAGCATACTAGCTTTCTGACCATTGATAATTTGCACTTTATGTGGATGTCTCCAGTGTTATATGTCCAGTGACGTGGGACATTTAACTGTGAAGCTTTCATTGTTTTCTAGATAAAACCTTCATCAGTGACTTCAAAATAAACTGAGTTTCCGAAATACTCCATGCACGAAATTCCTGGGCTTCCGACTGTCCTTAGCTGTCTCTGTGTCTGTTTGTATGGATGTTGATTGTCTCAGTGAGCTGATATTTGGTCTCTTGATCGTTTGACTGATTCTTTATTGATTGATGAATCTAACTGATGTCTGTTAATAGCGAATTGATCTAACCACTAGGCTTCTAGCAATTCCATAGCATTCTCCGTGTTTGCTCTATTAAAGATTTTCATACCTCCTAGCGGAATCTACTTCCATAACTGTTCACGTGTGTTGACTCACATGATGAGATGTATGTCGTACCTTCTGAAAGCTAGTTTATTCTCACTCTCACTTTAGTTAATATGTGATATTTTGTTATATGTCGTGAACTGGCAGAAGTTAGAATTCAAGGACCATTGAATCGGGTCCCAGTGGCTCAATGGTCTACGAGCTCGCCTTGTAACCAGAAGGTCCTGGGTTCGAATCCCGGTGGGTGCGTACTGCTGAGGAGTCCCAAACTAGGACGAAACGGCTGTCCAGTACTCCCAGGTTTTCCAGTGGTTCTCTAACTGATGTCAGCTCATGATTAAATCCTCCATGCAATCTTATTGGATTTGTTTGTTTGATATTGGATCTTTTGGCTTGCACAACATGAAGTACAAAGGTTGTAATAGTTTGTATATGAAATCTGTATCATACGATTTCAATAGTCTAGAAGTCATTTTACATTGTTCCTTGTACGAGGGTTTAATTAACTCCTAAGTTTCTGCATCTTAAGTTCACTAGAGAGTGTTAATGAAGGGATTCAAACAATGAAAAAATGATCTTCCAGTTATTCTTGGTTATAAATGCTTTTTAAAATGTGAATAATCAATGAAGAAATTCATCTAAAACTATGAGCCCATGGACAGAATTAGTGTATTCGAAAATAAAAGAACAAACCTACTCTCCTTAAGCAATTAAGTTTTCGCATTTCACCATTAAACCGCTTAGCAGGAATCTGTTTTCTAAAATTCATCCATTTAATGTCCCCGGATTCATCAGAGAAGATATTCTCGGTATTTGGTAATACGTAGCATCAGACTTTTGTTAAGACCTCCATCGCGTTGTTGAAATTTGGAAAGTGAAAATTTGCGACTGTTTGATAAAATATAATAATTATTGAAACCAAAAACCTTATGACAACGTTTGTTTAGAAAAGATAACAGTCATTTGCAAGAAACAAAAACAATTGACAAGAATCTGGAGAGAGTTCAACGTAATGGAATTAAAGTTAATTAATTAGAATGATAATTAAAGAAAAGAAAAAGATATTAGTTCAGTTCATTGAGTACATATTAGAGACCACGACTGATAAATCACCAACTTATGCACAGCTTTCTTCGCTATTTGCTCCATAACATTGAATCATGAAATGAAACCTCAACCTGTTGTTCACCGAATCGCTTAACAGGACCTTGCAATATTGTAATGACCAGTTGATTCTCCCCTAACTTTAAAAATGATTTAGGCACATAAAGTCGAAGCTGAGGTCCTTGAATCTGATCAAATCGACCAATGTGAAAGCCATTAACTGAAATTATACCCTAAAAGGAAGATAAAATATTGTGATTTTTAACTGTATGAAAAGACCGTTCGATGGTTCAAGAAATAGAAGTAAAAACAAAACGCTCACACTTAACGAAATCACCAGTATATAACTCTTGCAAAAAGTATTGATTTTGTAGGGATTTTGTTTAATTGCGTGAAGGATTTCATCGTGAGCTGACATCAGTTGGAGAACCACTGGAAAACCTGGAAGTATTGAACAGTTGTTTCGTCCTAGTTTGCGAAAAGGTCTTAAAATACATAAGTCTCTTTGATTTATACTTCACCAATGACTTAGCTAAACTTATTGTTCCAAAATGGATAGTTATTTGTATGTGAAAACTATAAACACAATTGTGTAGCTTTATCTACAACACAGAATCTTTCTGTTTAGAATTGTCCGCAGTTTTTATAACTTAATAGGTTCTCATGATTTGCAATTAATAGTGTTCTCTGAGCTGGTTGGTTTAGTTGCGGAGCTTTCGTCGTCCTTCTGGACAACATCTTCAGCGCAGTATTTAGCATAAAGTGAAATGATTTAAATTTCTTCATGAGTGATAGAATTGCGTCCCCGGTAACCATCTTTACTTATGTATTGACCATTTTCTATTGACTGGGATTTTAAACTTTCTGGTCACCTGATTTACTTTTTGTTAGTTGGTATATTTCGTCTATATTAACGTTTTTGTTAATTTCATTTTCGTTTGAATACCAGGCTTCTAGGAATTCCCTGGCACTTTTGGTGTTTCCTCTGTCTAAGACTTTGACATTATCCCAATCAAATTGATGTCCATAATCGTCTATATGCATTGAAACTAAAGACTTTATATCGTGTCTTTTCACGGCTGATTTGTGTTCTTGGATTCTAATTCGAAGGGGACGCCCACTTTGGCCAATGTAATGCTTGTTATAGTTCATACGATTTATTTTGTAAGTGGTATTAATTTTATCGCCTTTTGCTGTTGGATCTTTTGGTTTACATAATATCGAATTAAGTGATTCGACTGTGGATAACCATTCTTTTTGAAGACCGTTTGTAAGTATTTTTCTTCCATTCTTTTCAACTCAGTAGTGCTACAATGTGTTTGAACTCTTTTAAACAATGTCTGTACACAGTTTCGCTTGTGAGTAAATGGATTGTTGCTAGTATAGTTGAGTATTTGATCTGTGTGTCGGCGTTGATTTTCTATATACTTGTATTTCTAAATTTCCTGTGTTGGTTCTCCTGATTAAGACATCTAAAAATGGGATTCTGTTATCTAATTCTTCTTCTCCTGTGAATTTGATTTCTTCAAATATGTTGTTTATTAATTTATGGGTATATTCTAAATCATTTCTCTTATGATATACAGGAAAATAAGGGATTTAGTTTTATACGCAAATAAGTATTCATTTAGTTTTAGTAGCTACAACAACACCGTTTCACAACAAACCCACTCATGTAATTGTCAAGTATAGGAATGAAGTATGATCTTGATGATAAATTATTCTAAAGAGAAGACAAACACTGGCTAGAAGTCTTAGCTAATGTGTATGAGTCTTCACATGCCTTCACTGGACGTTTCTCATATATATATATATATATATATAAGTGAAGTAGATGACTACGGTATTGATTTATGCAATTAAACTACTTGTGAAGTAGCTTCCTATGTTATATGCTGTTAACTGACTAATACAATGTAAACAAACCAGTAGTTCTAATATAGTGGGGCGAAATTGAATCAATATAGGTCAAAATGTTTAGGGTCAAGTTTACAGATAAGCGGTGAGAAAACATGGGTGGAATTATTATCATTATTATTACAAACAAAACAAGAATAACGTTGTTCTGTAAATCTTGATGGCATTTGAAGGGTAGTCACGTTCCACTGTGTTGACGAATATACACTTAGAACTACAGATCACTTAGTTAAAATTTTCTTTTTAACATTATCGAAGAATGTTCTCCTAAGGTAAACTGGAAAAGTATTTACTTTTTCTAATGATTGATACTTAGTGATGTTGAAATGTGCACACAACGCGAAAAATGGTCTGAACACTTAGTCTATACATATTGATAAATTATAAAGAACCTAACTATTGGCAACTAAATGAAGATTCTGAAAAATAAATAAACTCATTATGGTAAATTAAGATAACAGTTAAATGAAAAAAACCCAACAATTAATACTTCTTACTCGTGAAAAAGAGTCAGGATGAATGAATGTATCACCAAGTTCATCGACAGTAAATGTTCCATGGTAAATGCGTCCAGGTACTGGCCACTCACTTTCAACCAGGGTGCCTTCGCTTTAAAAATAATTTAGAACAAACGGAAAGATTTACGATTTAAGCATGAGATTACTACCAACTGATATCAACTAATTAAATACGGGAAGGCAAATTGCGCTAGGTTCAGTTATTCTATGAAAAGTATAATCTCTCTTGTTTTAAACTTGAAATTCCAACGATATAATTTGTAAAGAATAATCAAGATGTGTTTATTAGTCATAATGTAAATACAAAGCCTAGTTATCGAACAAGTGATAAGCTATTCTCATAAACAATAGTCTTAAAAAGTTATATTCGCCGGTTATCAGCAGGGTTAGAAAATAGTGAGACGTCTGAAACGCTGTTTATAACACTTTTTACATTCAATGTTAAAGTGAAGAAAGATTATAAAATACAAAAAAACTTATAACTGACTGAATAATTCACATTTCGCATTTATCTGCATATACTTGGTGAACATACAAATAAAGTGCAACCACAAATAGTCGAGTAAAGGATTTTGTAGAGTTGAAAGACGCTCAAATCAAACACTATTGCACGCTAGTCATACTATTTCACTTGCTTTCTTGATGCTATGATGTAAACAAAAGCATACACTACGGTCTGCAAAGGAAACTATGGTAATTTCTCACCTTGGACTGTGATTTTCAGGTCACAATTCTGATTTTGCACACAGTCTAAGTTAATTTGTTAATGTGCTACGAAGTCAAGTTGACAACCAAACGTGAAAAACGATCACTATGACTGTTGCGACCGATGCAAATTTATCGTCCACTCATGATAAAGAAATTAGATATTGGATAGTGCTTGGAATGAAACCGTTGATTTATTTCTAGATTATAAAGTGGTTTCATTTGCGCGAAAATCCTAAAAACAATTAACTCATTCATTTTCAGGATACAATATGTGAAAATTAAATAAACACATGTGTACTGTTCCACAGTTTAAGGCAGTAAGTCGATTCGTGAAACGCCTGGTAATCTAGGAGATTGTCATTGGTAGCATTTCTGAATTGTTTGCGAAAAATAATGCATATATATATTTTTTTCCCTTCACGTTCCCCACTAGAACATAGGGCTTCAAGCTAGTGGCTTGAAGTTTCTGTAGCAGTGTTTATTTTTACAGGATGGGGTTCCTAGCCTCATGCCCAACCTTTCCTCTTTACCAACATTATTTCTGGCTTAGCGAGGTAAAGGAGTGAGTCGGCCAGGTATGGAACCCCGGACCATGTGCATGGTCGGCGAGCGTTCTCACCACTATGCCACCGACGCACGCATATATATATATATATATTTATATTCGAAAGACGACAAATGCAATCCACAACATTAGTCAACCTATACTTTCATGAAGGTTTAAGTATTTGGCGACAGAGGATAAAAAGTGGATTGTGGGATTAAAAGTGTCTGAAGTTAACTTCAACTCTTCCTGTCATAATTCCACCTAAGTAGTGTTTAAAACAGCAAGCCGATGATTAGAAACTGAGGAATTGATATATTTATTCTTTTTTCGTTCTGTACCCAGAGTTCTATTAATTACAATTCAGATTACTAAAGTTTGATTATATAGAAACATAAAGTGTCCACTGTGAATCACACATAAATTTTAGACTAATAGAACTGAAAACTATTTGTTTATGTGAATTGCTTACTGTTCAACTGCAATCATGTTGGCTGTGAAGTAACAAACAATTCATTGATGGAAAGGTATTCCACTTCCCCTACTTTATGATAATTTTTCTGCAATGTTCATTAACAAAATACTACAACAGTAACATTTAAACAAAATATTGTGAATCACCGTTATGTAGCATCACAGAAAACTGACAGATGCGTATGTGCATCCAATTTTTAAAATCAACAATCAACCATGTATTCAATACGTAGCTGATAGTCTTAGTGTCAAATAAAGAAAAACACATTGAAATGTTGTGAAAATGCTAGTTTTCGGAGGAGAAGAATGTAAAGGTGAAATTGACAGCTTGATATACAATTACTTATTCTTGCTTTAAAAATTACAATTGCTTTTAGTGGTAATCTGTGTCAAAATAATCCTCTGATTCCAATAACTAGTAGTTGTTGTTTTTTGTTGTGCAAAATCATAGAGTATGAAATAAATTATGCGCATCCTCGTATAGTAAGTTGTTTATAAGAGAGATGGATAGTATAAATATTAGCACTACACTATGTATGGTCAAATAGACATAAGATTTTTGTATTTCCTCTCGGATCATCTAGCGAGTAGTTCTTCTTAGTCTCTAAATTGTCCTACCCCAGCAACTGAATACATTAGTTTTACATACATGACATAAAATTTAAATGATGACATCAGTGAAACCTTTCCGTGTTAAATAAAATTACAACAGGAAAACAGCACCACAATAACTCTTAATACCATAGAATAAATCTCTGTTTAAAGCTGAACGGAGGCATATAAACTAATTTAATGTAGATTTATAAGATTAGTGAAGCTTAACTTACTTTTGATATACGTAGTCTAAGGAAAAAGGATCTTTAATTGGAATCATTTCCCAGACATCAAGTACTTTACTGTTAAGAAATACTGGTCCAATAATCCCCTGAAATATGAACGGCATTTCATTTTAAAACATACTAATAAGAAAAACAAATGAATGTAATGCATTAAAAGTATTTGTCTTTATCAATAATGACCAACAATCAGTATTTGTCTTCCCTATCGTCTGAAACGGCTGCCTGTTTTCAAGCTGACGCTCTCCATCAGTTTTTCTAAATAACGGGTATCTGTTTGTTAAATAAGTGTCTGTCTGCGAAGTTGTGATCAGTGAGGCACAGCAGGTCGGACGTGAGGACAAATACTTACAAATACTTGGCTAGTAGTTGCGCTATAGCATGAATCGGAAGAACTTGGAATTCATGGGCTAGCCGCTGAATAGGGTCCCAGTAACTTAATTATTTATTTAAACTAGGAAGAACTTGGTACAGTATGACACCAAGAAGATAACCCACACAATAATGATAAAAAAAACATAGATCAGAAGTAAAAAAATATAAGTAGAGAACGGCTGAAGAACTTCACCAGGAAAGAAAGCAGCTATACTTAACAAGTTCAAACAGTATTCGTTAAAAATCATCGGGAAGGGAAGAAAAAAGGAAATTGCAGCACGTTCGCCATTCATTACGATTTTTGGCTATATCCGATAACGTGTCAAGCTATCTCGCGGACCCCAACCAGGGAGTCGTGCTAATCTAGCACAAAAATCCTTCATCCCTCGACACCACGTCATGGACTGACCACCTCTCTGCCTTTTCCATCCTGTCCCACAGCTAGCGAACAGAGACCTGTACGGAAGCCTCTGGGATGACATTCGCAGCACATGTCCAAGCCACCGAAGCCGGTGTTTCCAGATGACGACACTCAACAAAAGGTGATCCTCACTATGTTCAAAGACACGCCGCCGAACCACAGAATTACTCACGCGATGATGCCATCGAACGCAAGCAATCCTGCGGGGACAGCAATTATCGAACACGCAGAGCCGCCGCATATCCTCAAGTGGGAGAGGCCAGGTTTCACAGGCGCAGAGCAAGACAGCCCGCACCGAATCATTGTATACCGGACCTTTGACAGCCAGGCTAACGTCGTGACGGCGCCATAGGTGGCTCAAGTTGATGTATGCCACCCTAGCCTTCATTATACAGTTGAAAATCTCATTCGTCACCCCTCCGCCAGCACTCACACAACTACCCATATACACGAACTTGTCGAAAACTTCAAGCAGTTCACTTGTCAGAGTGAGTGCAGGTATAGGCTCCTGCCAATCTTGTAACAGTACGCTCACCCTTTGCATGGCACCTTGCACATGAAGTCAATGTTCATCTATACTACTTCAGGGGTTGCTGGCAAGCATTGATTGTAACTCATTCTGTTATCTCAAAGAAGTAGCAGGTGCTACTAGTTTGCTCACATCAACGTTTAGATGACGCCTTTTATGAACCTCACCAAATCGCAAGACGAACTTGGCACACGCTAACGCATGATCAGAGTCCAAGCATGTGCTCCAGAAGGAGCAACAGTCTTGTATGCATCCTGACAGCAATATGATCAATTTGAGTTCAAGCTTGATTCGCAGAGGGAGGACGCCAGGTAGTGCTACGGCGATGGCTGTGCCGGAAGTTGGTGCTGGCAAGAAATAGGTTGTGATCCGCGCAAAGCTGCAGAAGACGGTCCCCATTATCTGACCTGTAACCATGTAGGCCCCATTGACCACCTAGACGATAATAATAGTAACTTAACAGTCTATGAGTTCGCCTTGTAACTGGAAGCTTTTGGGTTTCGAACGCCGGTGGGTGCGTACCGACGAAGAGTCCCAAGCTAGGATGTGGAAAACATCTGTCCAGTACTCCCATTTTTTCCAATGGTTCTCTAACAGATTTCAGCTCATGATGAAGTCCTGTAACTCACTATCTGTTTTATAAGCTAATTTACTAATGATAACACAAGAAATTCGCCTTTAATTTAAACAATAAATAAAATATCTGCCTTAATTATCAAGAAATATTGTTTGAGTGGATCAATGAAACAAAAATACTTTACTCAAAAAGTATTCTTAGGCTATTCTTTAAACACACTGTGGACTTACATGATTGAAGTCTACATATCAGTTACATAAATTTAAATGTGAACAACTACTGACGGATATACACCCCATCTTTTAACATACCTTCTTATCATAGATCATTTCGAAACCGTAATTAACATGACCAGCATTTTCTGCGATTATGGTTAAATTCTGTACATCATGAATATTATCCATTTTAAAAACTTTATCCTTGTACTCCAGTGAGCCATAATATGTCTTTAAAGATAAAGAAAAATTCCCTGTAAAATTGTCAGCGTGATATGAAAATATCATAAAGAAATGACAACATGCAATAAAGGGAGGAGAAAGTCTAACACTTTACAAAATAAACAAAAGCTGAGAAAGTTGAGTATCCTAACTTATTTAGTAGATAATAATACTATGCTAAGTGTGTAGGATATAAGAGAAGAAATCAAGCTTTTACTCACTTTCCTTTATATCATATGTTAAATTTATACAAAAGTGCAGAGAACTGAGTAGAATTGTGCAGCATGATTTTGTTGAAACTTTTTTCATTTCTTGATTTTCAAGTGAAAAAAATAGTGCTACAAAGTTTTGAAATTTCAGTAGAAGGGTTCTTGGCTTTACCGGGTAGACTTGCTGCTCTCATTCACGTTCTACCTTCCCTCTTTTCCAGGCTTACTACTAGCTAGTAGACCAGGAAAGTAAAATCTGAGTTGATCCAAAGAGAATTCTATTTCAATTTGATAAAATGACCGTATTTTTTGGTGACCAAGGACAGTGAAGTATTAGATGACGCTGTCATTAGATTACTTCAGCACTCTACAGCGTGAACTGAGTAGAGTTTTCAGAAGTCTAAATCATAAAGACCATACACTGGTATCTATCTAATCATGAATTGTATGGTAGATAGACCATAGTGACACAACTTACTGCTGCTTGTGTTACTAGACGATTAACTGTTTTCTTATTTTCAAGCAGGTCTGTTTTAGGTAACAAGTTACGTATTCACTGACGAACGTAATTAGAACAGTATAAGGTATATATCACTTTTCATGCTAGTGTTTAATAAATCAAGGAGCATTTATACGATGTGTCATTTAACAAGATGGGATGACATCATATGAGCCCTGTGTAATCTCTGTGTAGAAACAGACTAGATAACTGATTACCAAGTGAACCTGATAAATGATTCATACTTCAGGAAATTTAGTAAAAGTGGTATATATTATTCTCTAGAAATATTCCTTACGTTATTGTAAAACAGTGCGTCGGAGGCATAGCGGTAAGGACGCTCGCCGACCATGCACATGGTCTGGGGTTCAATCCCCGGTCGACTCACTCCTTCATTTCTCTGAGCCAGAAATAATGTTGGTAAAAAGGAAACGTTGGGCATGAGGCTAGCAACCTCATCCTGTAAAAATAAACACTGCTACAGAAACTTCAAGCCACTAGCTTGAAGCCCTATGTTCTAGTGGGGAACGTGAAGGAAAAAATATTGTACAACAGGTCGCTTTGTCCTAAAAATTCTTTTATTTTATTAGCGTTGTTCCCTTCTAGGAATACAGAATGTTAACAATATCTACCTAAGTGCATGAGTAGATAAAGTATAAAGTGAAGGCTAACAAGCATAAGACATTCAGGTATCTTGCAAAAATAAAAAAACTGTCAGTAATTTTCGGCTAATTATCAGCCACCTGTACATGCCAGCCTATTCATCTAATAAACTACTACAGTTTTATTCACTTTTATTCCTACCCTCTGCAGATTCCCGTATCTGTTTATGAAAGTGAAAAGGCAGCAGAGGAGAAGATACCAATAACTTCAATATAGCGGTTTCTAGTATACCTTCCAACAGGAAGCAATCTCATGTACATTTATAATTCACACGTTTTTATGCATCATTTAAACTGGCTTTGTTAAATACCATTTGAGAAAATTAGAATTAACTTTTCCCAAAGACAGTTCTGAAAACTGTGTGGCTTACAAAAAGTGGTGAAAATCAGAAGGTGAGTTTTTTTTCTAGTGCCAGAAAGCCCTAAATATGATCTCCAGGTAGTCGTAACCTGCTTAATTGTAGTTCACTTCGATACACTTCAATATAATGTAAATTTACTTTGAAAAATTTAAATGGAAAATATTTTGAGGCCCATTTCTACTAATGCAATTAGCAACAGACTTTGGTTTTCATACATTTTGTAGCTGGGTGGACAACTTCAATATCCTATAGCTATTTCTGCATTCATGTTCAACCATTAAAAAAAATATTCTCTAACACTGTTTTTTTCCAAACTCCCCAATGAACTGCCGGAAAATCTTCCTGATCCAAAACGCGTAGGATTATTTTTTAGTCTCCGTTGAAAGGTCTACAGAAACATTTCAGTTACCAAAGGATAGAGTATAGAATTGAACCAAAAATAATACAAAAGTAGTGTTGTAGTATTGATAAAATAAGAAGTTATCACTTCGTAGCATTGACGTTGCTTAATTCGTCCTTACAACCATCCATTATAATAAAGTATATACGATTGTAACCTAGTGATAACGGCTAGTCATAAAGGTTGACATGAAATGCACTACACAAATTCTAAAAGAAATGCAAGTTAACATCATGAAAATTCTAAATTTGTTTGATATTACTATGGAATAAAAACATACTTTAAATACACTTGATGATACTTACATAACGTCCAGACTTATCACCAGTAAAAATATGAGCAATATCTGAGATACGAAAGAAATCTAAAAATAGCTTCTCGGGTTTATCGATTGTTAAAGGCACTGAGTAGATCATGTATCCATTATACTAGCGAAACAAAAGAATAAAATAACACAAACAATACATAGCAAAATTATTATTACTACTACTACTAATAATAATAATAATAAGTAATAAGCACTGAATACATAAATGAAACTCCAACGAAACCTGCGTTGTATGCCAGACCACTGAAGCATGGTAATAATCATCAGGAATATAACCTCATGGAACCTTATGTAACCTAGATTTTAGAATTTCAAGTTTTTATACCTCTAACAGTTAACAATTCACTGTCACCACATAAAAATAGTTATAATAACATATTTACTCTAGACAGTGTATATAAAATGTACAGAATTTTCACAGGAATTAATTGCATGATATTTTCCCTTCGTACAATGTCTTCAAGTCTGTCTGTCTGTTTTCAGCATGGGACTTTGCATCAATGTGCAGCAGTTCAAGTCGCCACACTCCATGTAACACACAAAGCAAGGGAAGAAAGTAGAAGAAATTCACAATAGGGAAAGTAAACAGAGGTGTGAGACAAAGGAATAGTAATAACGAAGAACAATATAGTTTCATTTGAAATTATAAGTCACAAAGAGTGGGTGCATCTGCGCCATGGAGAACAGTTTTGAGCTATATCAAAGATTGTTTCCAACCATTGAATTTTACAGTCCCGAGGACCTCAACCAGGAAGTCTACACCTTCCTACGTGGCTTAAACTAACTGTTGTGGATTTCATTGACTGGCGCCATGTTTTGGTTTGACCACCGCTAGCTCTTTTCCAGTCTAACCCTATGTCAGCTAACATTGCCCGTCAAGGAAGGCGATGACTAGCTATACATAACACATGTCCTAGCCATCTTAATCTATGTAACTTCACAACCTCGTCGATCGATTTCCCCTCCTTATCTGGCACTCGAACGAAGTCTTACCTCAATATTGCTCGCACTATTATACCACTTCACACGGGAAGCAGGCAACTATGATCAAAGATGGCTAGCCACGCTTTTCATGTCTTCCACTCTGAATGGCCAGGTCTCGCAGCCAAAAAGGAAGACTGGGCGAACTGACTGCCGAGCAGTACACCCGCCTTTTGGTCAACAGCCGGATATCACGTCTACACCAGAGACGACGTAAACTGGCATATGCGAAACTAGCCCTCTGTATCCGTGCTGAGATTTTATCGACGATCAACCTGTTGGGGCTGATGGTACTTCCCAAATAAGTGAAGCGGTCAATGTGCTCCACCACTTCACTTCCTATTTTTAAACTAGGCGTCGATGTAGTCCAGTCCTGTAACATCATCTTACATTTGATGGAAGCGACTCATATGCCAAACATTCGTAAATTGCAGCCCAAGGTGTTCAGAAGACTCTACAATTTGTCAGAATCTTCACCTAGAAGGACTACATCATCTGTCGAAAGGTGAAGATATAATCAATACACCCTCTACCTGATCTGAAGCCTGTCTGGTTCTCTCGTGTTTGTGCCTCCCGAGCACCACTTAGTCTACGCATTATTATTGAGCCTAGGACTTTAGATGCCATTTTTGTCAAGCTAATCCCCCTTCTTGTATATGGGGATAATCAGTGACTAACACCAACCCGACGGGATTTCCTCTGATTCCCAGATGCTGTCTAGTACCTTAGACAGCAAACTGTCCCCACTAGATATAAATACCTCTGGAGTTATTCCATCAGGTCCCGCTGCTTTGCCTCGTATCAGACTAGTGACAGCCTTAGTAACTTCAGTTAGAGACGGAGGACCTGTGTCTATATCCCATTCAGGCAGGTGTTAGATATTCGGTAAGTTGAGTGTAGCTGTAGGCCAGTTAAACTGCTCCTCATAGTGCTCTTTTCAGAGTTCCAGTCGTCGATCCCGGGAGCTGATTATGGTGGCATTTTTCTCAGAGATTGTTTCACCCATCATTTGCCTTTTGCCACCTGTTTCCTTTTTTTTCCTTCACGTTCCCCACTGGAACATAGGGCTTCAAGCTAGTGGCTTGAAGTTTCTGTAGCAGTGTTTATTTTTACAGGATGGGGTTCCTAGCCTCATGCCCAACGTTTCTTTTTTACCAACATTATTTCTGGCTTAGCGAGGTAAAGGAGTGAGTCGGCCAGGTATGGAACCCCGGACCATGTGCATGGTCGGCAAGCGTCCTTACCGCTGTGCCACTGACGCACACCTGTTTCCCTGATAAGCCTAAATAATTGTCTGGTGTTACCATTCGCCGATGCCTTTTCAATCTCTTTCGCTTTTTTCACACACCACTGTTCACGGTCGTTACGAAGACTTCTTGATCATGTGCGTTTGAGTCGCTTTCGATCCTCCTCATAGTCCGAGTTGGCCAGAATCAGTCTTCTTGAGTCAGTAAGTTCTCGTGAGGTGACAGAAATCCCATGGCTCTTATTAACTTTTGGTTTTAGCTTATTAACGGCTTTTACAGCTGTGTCTAAAGCTAACTGTATGTTGTGCCAAGCTACCACAGGGGAAGTTCTGCTGTCTACCGCGTTTCGCTATTTCTTCCTTAAATAGGGACTCAGTGTCTCGATCTAGTTGGGGAGGTAACTGTTTCGCTGGCATCAATTTCTTATGTCCATTTAGTCGTAAACATAAACCTGTGCGAACCAGAGCGTGATCAAAGTCTACGCACGTGTTCCAGAAGGAGCGACAGTCTTCTACTGACCCTCGCCAACGATACCTTATCACTATGTGGGGTATCTGAGTCCAGCGTTGATTTGGTGATGAAGGTCGTCAAGTTACGCAGTGTCTCTCTTTATGCCTAAAGTTAGTGCTGACTAGGAACAGATGATTATCTGAGCACAACTGTAGAAGACGATCACCGTTGTCGGTTCGCTAGCCTGGAACTCCATACTTACCATTTACATAATTCTCAGTCTGGCACAACTTCTCTTCTTGGGCATTGAAGTCGCCTGCCAAAACAACTATATCTGAACGTTTTGCTTTCTGCAGCAAATTAGACAGTTCCAGGTAAAAATCATCCCTTAGTTCGTCTGAACTGCATTCGGTTGGGGCGTAGACGGAGACTATGAAAAGACAACGACAGTTAACGCCGTCCTTCCTTCTTCTAACGGACCCGTTCAGACGGACCGCACACATACGACTACCTACTGGGATCCAGTCAAGAAGTGATTTTTCTGCCTTTACACTCCACGCTATCCCTACACCTGCGAGTCCACGCGAACTAGCTGAAAGGGCCTCTTGACACTCTCAAAGTGAATTTTGCCGATTCACCTTGTTGGCCAGGTGGGGTTAAGTGAATGAACACACTCAGGTCTTGTATGCGAAGCACAACATGCATCCATGGTTCGAGATGCCAGACTTGTGGCTAGTGATGCCTGTTTTCCGATTTGGTAGAGGGTCCTGACGTTGAAAGCTCCTATATGAAGTTGGCGACGTGGCTTTAAAAGGCTATCTGGGGTGTCCTATGGTTTTCATCGTTGTTTGTGGTCAATGACTGAAGTGAAGATGCCTTACTAGCCCGAAGAATAGTACTAACTGTAGTGGGGGAGTAAGATGATGAAGGTGATGGAGGGGGTAAAGGAGAATGGTGCTACGGTAGGATTTGTTTGCTCTTGGAAGTGTGTGGGTGGTTGTTACTTCCCGGCTGCCCACACCGTGGAAGTTGCTTGATTCTCCGGGTGCCTGAAACAGAAAGTTCTTTAGTGTTCCGTGACTTTTCTAGCCACCTCTCTCCAGAGTGGAGAGACGCCATAGCTGGCATGCTGGTCATCTGAGGGAAACCCTTACTGCCGTTACATCTCTGTCCCCCACCAGTACGATTTCGCTCACAAACCCCCAGCATAGTGTTAGAAAATCCTTACACTAAGTCGGTAACTGCTTTTAGTCTAATCGCTATCCTAACAACCTTCCTGGCGTGTTAGAACCTGAAGGAACACTAGTTCCAGCCAGTGTAGCTTGTTGGATCATTGCGGTGTGCAAGCCCGACCACCATGTCAATGTAGCAGCTATCGGTCAGGATGTCTTGAAGTAAAATATTAATTGACAGCATATCTTGTGACACAGTGCTATCTGAGCTGAAGTACAAACCATCCCATTATGATATTTCTTCTCTGTTTCCTTCAAGAAATCAATGTATTGAGACACGTTGTCACCCACAGTCAGGCTTTTTCTTAAGTTAAGTAGGAACTTGCAAATCAGAAACTTGTAAACGTTTTAAATACACACGAGAGTAGATAGTACCACTGGAGGTCTTATTTTAATCGATCGAGAGAAAATAAATACAAGAGAGAGAGAGAGATGTAAGTTATTGGTAGCCCAAGTTTTAAGCAGGCGGCCGGCCTCATTAGTTCTCATCACCAAGCATACATCATAAAAGTAGCATAAATCCCCAACATTTTAGGAGATATACAAAACATTTTTGTTGACCAAGAACAATGAATAGAATAGGCGAATCAGCTTTGAGTGTAACAATAAACAAATTCAGATGGCGGTAACAAGAGTGTCTATTATATAGTTATTAAACCACCCAGTTTGAACAAAAAGCTTTAGGCTGAATTTTTACTCTACCGCCTTTTGAAAGTTATTTAACAGATAAACAGAAAGAAATTCAGTTATATAAGATTTGATAAAAAGAGAGAAATGACAAAAGATTTCTAAATCATTGACAATACACAAAGTACTTATGGTATTTATTAAAACTGAGTACCGCAACACAGCAAGCAGCCTCCGATTTTTGAACCAGTTTAAAAACAGCAACCTTACATGACTTCAAATGACAAACATAAAATGACTGTCCACACCTCAACAAATTGATCGGACCGTTCGAATTTCAACGCCTACATCAACTATCTGCTTCCCTCTTTTTGACATTTAAAAAAAAATTTCTTTAAATGAGCTGACTTTATATAAACTCTCTTGTCTGAACAATAAAAACTGAATTTTCCCTTACATGACATTTCTTGTGAGATATATACCAAATTCAAATTTCGTTGGTCTTATTTTATCCTTTATCTATTGCCTTTCCTTTAATAAAAAGAATAATATAAGCCTTCCCAGGAAATACAGCGGAATATATATTAAAAAATTATTATGCATTTTCTGGTATACTGCTAATCTAAATAAAGACATCATAATGCAAGTGAGTGTTTCCGTAAGCATATCATAACCACTCCTGTGCTGATAGTACATCATGCCACCACTGCAACAGTCAAATAATGAAAACTAAACTTCATTTAAATCGACACCTGTTTCAGAATAGAAGAGTTCACGCAGTAAACTTGTTTAGTGCATTACTAAACAAATCAATCATACAAGTACAACTTTAGCAAAACTAGCTGAAACCATCACAAATCTAAATGTGCCAAGCGTACCACATATAAGGCATCTTTTCCTGTGAAAATAGATATCTCTAACAGAACATCATTTAAACTAAACACAAAAGTATGTAGAATTTGTGTGAAGTTGACTTAAGTTAATGGGTTTAAGTTTACTTTGCACAAAAGATTCGGTTAGATTGTTGGGGCATATTAGCAGGCAAACATCAAAAGTGAAGTTTAAGGACAACCTTATCCAGCGGATAAGTCAGTTAACATCAACCAAAATATAGAAATACATTAGACCTAAACATTTCGCCTTACTTTATTCGTCCTGTTGAGAGTGCAGAAAATTTCTTTTCCATTTATAAGCACAAATTGACTTCAGTTAGAGGACCATTGATAACAAGAGGGTACAGAACGGCTATTTCGTCCTTTTTGGGGACGTTTCAGAAGGACGCACCATTTACCCCACCAGGGATACAGATATACACTGATGACGTTGCTTGGCGGTAGCGCCATATCGTGAAGTGACAGAGGTTAGACATGATGAGCCATTGGATTCTGTCCCAGTGACTGAATGATATATGAGTTCACCTTGTAACCTGAAGGTCCTGGGTGGTTGTGGTCATGGGTGTATACTGATGAAGAGTTAAAAACGAAGACGACATAGTTGTCCAGTACTGCCTCATTTAAACTGGTTCTTCAGCTGAAGTCAAGTCGTGATCAAAACCAAGACCAATTAAATCCCTACAAACCAACATTTGAAAATTTCTTTTCCGTTAGAAACCAAATATCAGCCTGATTTATTTTGTAAAAGACTTTTCCCAGTCACAAAAGCCTCATGCATCATCTCTATTCGTAATATACAAACATGTAAATTGGAATGTCTATGCTAAAAGTCATAGGAGTAGGTCATGTGAAGAGGAGATGAAAGTATGTAGGTAGACTTGGAGCGGGGTGAAAATGTTGGCAGAAAACCGAAGGCAATGGAGACGCGCAGCTGAAGCCCTATGTTCCTCTAGGAATTAAAGGATATAATAATAATAATAATAACGCTAAAAGTCGACTTCCCCTATTCTATTACAATGAATTTAAGACAATCTCAATGCGAAATTAAGTGATAAGCCTCATATATCTATCTTGCTACCATCTCATTCAAGCATTCAAGTCCACACATTTCTGCAATATTCAAGACATAAGATATTTCGAAACATGAAAATAAGAATGAGTGCTCAGCTTGAAAAGTAATCTTATAAACTAACATCTGCTTACCTGTCTCAAGCGCTCCATATGTACTGGAAAATTAGCATGCGTAACTGGACCTTTATTAGTCAGCAGGTGAGATTTCTAAAAGTTTTGAAAAAATGTATCCCGGATTGGAATATTTACTTGACAAAACGATAACAGAAGGTATATGCGAAAAGTAACAGTAGCAAAAATATTTTAAATAATATTTCACATCCAAACCTATGTTGAGTGAAATAAAGAAAATTAGGAGAAAATGCTGCATTGCAACGAATTACTAATACATAAATCAGTACTCAAAAGAAGTCAGACACTTAGAAATGTACATCAGCTGACTGGTATTTAAAGTTAAAATTTCAGCAAATTCACGAATGAAAATTGTGTCAATCAATGGGAAACTTTTCAAATATTGTTTTGCATTATTTTTATTCAAGTATTGGTTTGTAGGGATTTGGTTGATTGGTTACAGGATTTCATCATGAGCTGACATTGGTTAGAGAACTATTGGAGCACTGGACAACCGTTTCGTCCTAGTTTGGGACTCGTCAGCATACTTCAGCAGGTGCGTACTGATGAGGAGTCACCAACTAGGATGAAACAGCTGCCCAGTACTCCCAGGTTTTCCAGTGGTTCTGTGACCAATGTCAGCTTATGATTTCATTATTCTTGTTATGCGTTTCGTCACTTTTTTAAGTATGAATGAATCCGCTAGAAACTGTACACTGCTGCATTACATAGAAAAGCTAATCTGAAGCGAATAAAATTTGTTGAACTGGAAAGGGAATCTGGAACAGCTTAAATAAATTATCTTCTCTCCTACTTTGTAATCAAAAGCCAATTAATGTTGACAGGATCACCTTGAACTGACAGATAATGTTGTCTGTTTCAAACTGTTCCTGCAACCATACTACGTTATCTTTTCTGCATCAGATTTTCAGTTGTCAAACTCTTCGCAAGTTTTTTTTTCGCTTGTAGTGAGTTAGTATATTAAAAAAGTGTGATTATTATTTAGCCGAAAACTGTTTCAGTCGAAGAGTATAACTAAATCAAAAAAATAAAGGAGGGAAATTGCAACTCCTTTCGGTATATACGCGTGAAAAATTAGTCTTTTACTAATTGGATGATAATGTAATACATTCTAGATAGATAGATAGATAATCTTAAAACCTGCATCAATAATTAATTCCATGAATTATACTGTAACCAGACATTTTGTGCTTCCTACATTCTACTGTTGAACTTGATGGGAGATTAAGATGACCCAAGAAATGAAACTACTGACTGAAATAATTCATATTACTGTTAAATTTTCACCAACAAAATGTCAACTATCTTCTATATCAGAAGTTTCAGGACAATCTGTTAAACTAATATATGGAATGAATGTTTATATATACGAATGACTACTTATGGACAAAACTGACAGTAAAAGCTGATGACAAACAAGTTTGCACCTTGTCTATAATTCCATTAATTCGAACAAGGCAATAACCAAAAAACATACCTTATATCTGTGTCGATTTATGCTATTCAGATTTTTGAGAAAAAGACATTTAAAACAATAATCGAATAGTTTTGCAAATAAATAATAATATAATAATTTTTCCTTCACGTTCCCAGTGGAACATAGGGCTCCAAGCTAGTGGCTTGAAGTTTCTGTAGCAGTGTTTAATTTTTACAGGATGGGATTGCTAGCCTCATGCCCAACCTTTCCTCTTTACCAGCATTATTTCTGGCTCAGTGAGGTAAAGGAGTGCGCCGGCCGAGGGTCGAACCCCGGACCATATGCATGGTCGGAGAGCGTCCTAACCGCTATACCACCGATGCAAATACTTTATTCAATTCACCGATGAACGTTTTGAACAGGTTTGTGAACAATATCTGTGTAAGACTTGGGCACTGTGGTAGTATGTCATCCTATATCAATTTGTTTATTAGATATATAAAATAAGAGGCGTTCAGAGAAGGTACTCTTTCCAGTGGTATCATTCACAAGCTGTACAATCGCATTAATACAGTACATTGTCACAGCAACAAAAGGAATATTTCTAAAGATGTGTCACCAGAATTGTAAGTTTTACATAACTACTGCGTAATACAAAAGAATTTATCGGGCATAAAACTAAAGTAAAATTAAACAAGCAAGTTGAGTAACGCAACCTAATTGACAGGAATGAATAAAGACATCAATTAAAAGTGAGCACAGTGTCATAAGGAGTCAAAATGTAGTAGTCGGAAAAGAGACAAACTAATTTCATTGTAGGCTCCAGAAACTGAACACAAACTTCTTTTTCATGCAAAGTTTAGGATTTAACATATAGATTGCTATAGCTACTGTACTTTGAAGAAGGTTGATTCGTACTGTTTTGGCAAGATTTCCACATACTCTATCGACGACTCTGAAGTTTTTTTTGTGGGTTAGCTTAGTGTCCAGATTCGACCAGGGATTGCATAAGACAGATGAGGGGCTTTTTCCCCTCCGTAAAATCATGACAGTTTATTTTCTACGATAAATTTGGACAGCGCACGCTAAGCACGGCCGACATGCCTAGCTCTACAGGAGCAGGAGAATTGATAGATACACACTGATGAGGCCAGCAGCGGTAGCTTATCCTTTGCGCTTGTACGAATGATTGGTTTTGTAGAGAAAGCCGATTGTGATATGATATGGTATGATTATGAACAATAAATTGTGTTTTTCCATGCCCCATTTAGTAAATAATACTGTTTCACTGTGTGATATATGTTCACTAAACAAACTAATATAAAAGTTTTTTGAAGAAGCTTTAGTATTTTCGCCTTCACTCCTTACTACTAACAAAACTCTTCGCTCCCATCTCTTTCAACCTTATTTCTATGGTGGTTAATAAACACTTTCAGATAATTCTTTTGCAGTGTACTGCTTCAATATGCAATAATTGTGTTGTTCTGTGCATTTTTTTTCACTAACCGACTACGTAAATACTATACAATAAAAGCTTACAAAACTCGTAGCTAATTCCTTAAAAACAGTAAACCCTGACATACACAGACTCGTCAGACACAGTTTGCCCATTTGACAAAACATGTGTTGTTTGTTTTGTTTTTTTTCAAATATCAGTGAATCAGCATTGTGATCAGAAAGCTTGATAGTTGCTTCACTTTGATACTTCGACTGCACAGATATTTGGATAACTAATAAATTGTAAACCATATGTTACGAATCAATCTACTTGGAAGGCATATATAATATATATATATGCATGCATATATTCAAGACAGTGATTCACTACAGGTGTCTGTTTAAGCAAAAATCCATAAATTTAGTTTAAAATATTTTTTATACCTAACAGTATTACAGTTGTTGTTGTTGTTGTTTCAAAGATCATGAATAATATTGTTTTTGTTTAACTTAATAAGTGATGACCAAAGATTAAATACAATAACTGAAATATACGAATAATTTTCTTTTGACGCTAGTTATTTTAACAAAGTTCTATTGCAATATGACGAAAATATTCATTCAGACATCTATAAAAACAAAATAATTGAGCAAAGAATATCCTTTTCGATAATTTTATTTAATAATCTGGGTAAAATGATTTTCTCAATTGGTTCAATTTACAGTAATATTAACTGATGACGTTTTGCTCATAATCATATCGAAACGTCATCAGTTAATATTATTACTGTATAACACTGTGTGATTTATCAGAATAATTTCTTATCTATAATGAAACCCCGAACTCTGTATACAGAAAATTTTCGTTCAGTCTCTTATTCTACCTTGGTCTTAACCCCTTCATTAATCGTTCCCTGTACAAAATTTTGATTTTTCTTTTGTTTTTAATTTTTAATTTTACTTTTAGTTTGCTTTTGCTTTAATAATTAATTCACTATTATCACTCTCATATGTTCCTTTTGTACATATTCACACCCTCTTTAAACTTGTTAAACTGGCACTCAGCTACCTATATTCTCAATCAATATTAACTTTGACCTTATCAAATTTCTAATTTTGTACCGTTGACTACCATGTAATTTACGACTTTAATTTTTTTTTACTTCTAGAGCCACTTCTCAGTAATTATATGAGTTAGAGCTCCAATTTATCTGTTTTTTTATATATCGTGAATTCATATAAATCTAAGGCATCTCTCCAAACAATTGCTATGATCCTAAAATTAGTATGCACTGTTTAGCACTGTAGTTCATTTTTTTAAAAGTCGTTTACGTTTCCAGTAAAACACAGGGAGTCAGGCTTCAGCTTTGGAGTTTCCGTAGCAGTGGTATTTTTTTACGCGCCTGGGTTGCTATTTTCACGCGAAAACTTCCCTCTTTACTGGGCTTATTACCAACTAAGCGACATTGAGGTGTGCATCGGTCAGAACTCGAACCTCGGAGCATTTGTGAGGTTGGCGAGTATTCTAACACTGAAGCACGGACGCGTACTGTAGCTCAGGTAGGTTTAATTAGCAGTAAAATTAGACCAAGAACTTAGAGGATTTCGCCTAACAAAATTAACGCATAAAATTACACTACAATTTAGCAATCTTCACTAACATAAAATCCCTATTCTAAACTCATGATAATTCCTATAAAATACAGGCCGAAGTTTCTTAAAACATTTGTAAATCAAGTAAAAAATACACGGTTATCCTTTATAACCCTAAGATATACGAAACTCAGCTTTCATCTTCTAACTACTGATATCCATTTCACTTGCTTCAGTGGGTCGTCGTCTCTTTCTGATCAAGCCTTTAATTTAACTGCTACTGTGAGCTTTTTAAAATATTAATTATTTCTTAAGAAAATAAGCTTTTCAATTTATGAAATAAGGTAAGAAAAACTAATGACTTACGAGCATCATTTTAACTTTACCGTATGCTTTTTTAGTAGTATTCTGAGGCAACTGTGGTGGCTTTATACCTTTTCTCTGAAATACAAAACAGATATCATCATGTAAATCTGTAAATAGAAAATAAAAGATTAAATCAGCTTACAGGTTACCAAATACATTCAGGTAGATCTTTTAGAAAAATTCTAAAAAGTTATTCGCATTGAATCCCCGCAACCTATGTACACATAAATTCGATCAGGATGAGGTTCATAACCCCACCACAGAGTTTCTTAACACAACAATAACTGCCGACAAAAGTAAGAAACACAGAACAAATCACCGTTCAAGTGTTAGCATATGCGAAACAAGTAAGAAATGTTAATAAAGCAGGATATAATGAATTCATTCAATTTTGATAGAATTCCTAAGTTGAATGTTTTGCATTCAGTGTTATACGTACTATGCGAAATACATAAGACATCATCCTCCTTTCCTTGAATTTCGAGTGGAATATAGAGTTTTAGCGGCACACTGTCATTCCAGTTGGCTATGTGTCATCAAATTCAGCTATCCTTACGACTACCCACAAGGTCCTATTTACTCTTCATGTGAACTCACTTGAAGGTCTCTTCATTGGGTGTCCGATTCACCTCCACTTACTTTTGTATGTTTATTGAGCAAAAGGTTGTTGGCTGGTTTGCCGTCAACTTTCACATATCCATAGTAAACCATTTCTTGTCATGCCTCTACTCCCTGTCTAAGATATCTATCCAGGTTCCTCTATATGGAAACCACAGTCAAAATGTCTGACATGTCAAGTTCATATAGATAGAAGCTGCGAGAAGTATAAGACATTGATAATTAAGATTATAATACATTAACCTTTATTTGCGTCTTTTCATATACTTATTCCTCTTATAGACTTGAATAGAGCAAAAACAACAGCTTGCTCAGAATAAAACGATACCTTCATTTATTTCGTCGAATTCTCACAAGCTGCGTACCAAACTCACATGGTGGCTACATCTATTAGTTCACTTGCTCTTGTGAAGCAAGATACATTGGCCGTATCCGCAGAATGCCTTCCACACGGATACAAAATAATACTCCAAAATGGTTTTACAAGGCAGAAACGAGTAGAGTGAGAAGCTCTATTCTAGAATACTAGATCGACTTCTACCAGTCTACCAACTCCGACAATGATTTCATAATCATTATCAAATTCATGCTAATTTGCCGCGTTTTCTTCGTTCTAAAGTTCTAAAGACAAAGGGGGCCTTGGCCGCCCATAAATTCAAGTCAAATATTTGAGTACAGATGAAGTCTGTACAGTCTGTATTTCTAACTTGATCCTAAAGGGATAAAAATTCGTTCATTCTTTCTTCGTTTTGTTTATTTAATCCGTGTATCTTTCCCTTATTATTACGCTTTTTATTATTTTTGTTTTCACTATGAGCAGTTCTCAGTATTATTTCACTTGTTCCCTTTATTATTCCGAATCAATACATTTTTGGTATTGTTAAAATCTGTCTTGTAAAACTGCTTACAATGTTACGTTATCTACTAGTCCTCTTGATTTTACATCACTTTCTAAGATCTGTGTATTCAATGGACTGGTATTATTTATTTTATCACTTCATACTGAATCACGAATATTTTATCATATTTCACAATATTATTATTATAAGTATTCACACGTTTGTTTAAATTTCCTCACAGAATATACTTTCTTAAAAATTATATATACATATATATATATATATATATATATATATATATATAAGTTAGTTAAAAGGATTCATTTCGCTGAATATTGTGTTTTTAAACCTAGAATTACTCTAAAAGTGTTTTAATGTATCGCGTAACACTCTTCCAGAATGTTTCTTAAGGAAAGATGAAAATACCCGAAGTGATTTCCACAGTAAGAATCTGAGGTGAGAAGGGAATTTGAAACGTGATTCAAAAATGAGCAAGGTAAAATTCGAGTAATTCAATTTCCTGAATCCCAGGAAGGAAACAAGTACTCACCTTAAATAATAGTTCTCTAAAAACCATATACTTCCATGTTATATCACCGGACTCACTGATAGGTGCGTCGTAATCATAACTTGTAATTGATGACCTTGGTCTAGCTCCACCATTCCAAAATCCGAAATTAGTTCCCCCATGGAACATATAGCTTTAAGAAGGCAAAAACAACGAACAATAATGAAACCCAACCAAATTTCTCTTAAATTATGGGTATGGAAGCTTACTGAAGTGTCTTCAGGACTTAGCGCCAAGGATATTTCACTAACAATGATATATGAGCATGAGAGATAATTAGCTAATCATACACACATCTGTTGGAAAACCCTCAAATTTTCAAAAACCAAATGTTAAGTGATTCAATTCTGTACAATGAATACCAACAGTTAGTACTACCAACCAAGAAAAAAGCTGATTCCTGGAAAACGGTATCATCTTTATGTTTTCATATTTTCGTTGACTAAACTGTGGAATATACATATTAGATCACAGGAAAAATTAAAAATACTATAATAGGAAAGAAAATGACTTAATGCTCTTCATAACACTAATTCATTCATTCATTCACTATAATGTATAGATAACTGTAGAGCCTGATGATGAAGTTATCGAAAAGAGTATTCTTTGTTTAGTATCCATTTTTTTGAAAATGAGTTTGGAAAAGGAAATTTTCCCCACCGCAACCATCCAATTGGCTTTTCCTATGACTGAATTGCATGTCAACCACGAAATGTAGTCATTGACAAACATAAAGCCTAAACATGAAGCTTAAAAAATTATTTGCAACGGAAAGGCATATGCCTACAGTTATACTTAAACTTCGACGCGCCTCATTCAAGTACTCAACAAGTCCATAGCCATACTTTATCGCTTAAGGCTTCAGTAAAGTAAATGCATCCATGGTAATCAGCCAACACACATACTCAGAGGAAGATGGAGTGATAATGGGTTCTCCACAATTGCTTTATGGCGTACTTGGAGTGCATTATCCTCCTGTCAACGATCAATTGTGGCACCTTGATGATATCTTCATCGTCGAAAAAAATACTGATTTAAACATAGGCCATGCCATCAGGACATTGTCTAGACATACCCATGAACACTTACCAGCATGATTGTCAAAAGGAGAACGCAGAAGAGTTAACAGTTGAATTTCAGAACACACCATTATTTCTAGTCATACAGCATCATTAGAGACTACATTCACAGTCACACATAAAGTACGATCAAGCCGTTCAAAAGGGTTTTGCCTACACTGTCTTTATGAAGTCTACAAAACCTAAACTTTGTGTTCAGAAACGTTTTATCCAGCCTCTTTCACTACTGTAGCCTTAGGATTGATTTTAAATATCCTGAATAGTTGCATAATATACTCTATGTAGTTATTTTTTTTATTTTTCAGTTTTATTCATTAATTTTTAATTTCATTTTGGCGTCGGTGGCACAGCGGTAAGAATGCTCGCTGACTACGCATGTGATTTGGGGTTCGATCCCCGGCCGATGCACTCCTTTACCTCAGTGAACCAGTAGTAAGACTGGAAAAAAGGGAAGGTTGGAAGTGAGGCTAGCAACCAACTGACAATAACTCTGACTTAATTGAATTAATTTTTTATAACTTGTATCTTTAGGATAACATAAAGGCGTAAGGCGGTGAAAATCAACTTAAAAGATCTTTTAATGAGTCCAAATGATGCATCAAACTGAAATAAAAATAATATACAAATAAACAACTAATATGGATGCCTTTAATAATGTTACTCTATTAACATTTTGTTCAACTGTGCATAAACTAATGGATTCCGATTAGTATCAGTGAATATGGAGACTTTAAAAATCGTTTTCATTATTCACAATAGAAGTTTAGTGGTTACAGCTAACTTCAGCTTTACATAACTAAAGAAATATCTTAGCTGGAGACGAACAAATTACTCTCTAGTTTCTTAAATGAACACTTTTCAGTAGGTAATTGATACAACATATCCGACCTGTTGGAAAACAAGCCCTTAAAGATGAGAGAAACAAAATATAAACTCACATATTGACATTAACTCTCTCTGAATAACTAATCAAGTGATTTAATGCAGTTGCTGCCCGTATAGGATCGACTCGATTGTGGATACCGTTCCAAACATCTAACCAACCGACATAGTATTCACTGTTCACCTTGAATTGAAAGTTAGTGAAGTAGGTGTAGGTGAGCATTTAATAAATATTATTATATTATGAACATTTCATTTAACCATTTCGTACCGAAAAATAGACATTTTGTAAAACACTTTTAGATTGAAGTAGGAACAATTTATTGCTTTGATTTGAGGGTGGTAAAGAAAGTAAAACATATCAAGTCAAATGCTTATAACACTATAAAAAGATGTAATATACAAAGGTTATCAAAGTTCCATATTTCTTAACCAACCTGTCGACTAAGAAATCAACTTTGGCACCTATCATCATTACATGCCAGTTCTACCAAGCACACGATTTTCATTTACAGCATAGTTTAAGACAACTGACGTTCAGCTTTTACGGTGTTATAACATCTAATTAATAAACACAGTTACAACATTTTGGAATTACGCCACAAAATACTAAACAGGTATCTTAAGCTTTCAATATGAGAATGCTAATCAGAACTCACTATTCAACCGGTTGGTGAAACAATGTACTGTTAAACGTTAAACTATTGTTAAAATTTATGGGATTTTTCCTTCACTTACTAAACTTGTAAACGAATACAAAAATATTCAAGTGTTGGTTTGCAGGGATTTTGATTTCATTGGTTACACAATTTCATCATGATCTGTCACCGTTTAGAGAACCATTGGAAAAAATATGAGTACTGGACATATGTTTCTTACGTCCTAGTTTGGGGTTCTTCAGCGGTACGAACCTACTGGTGTTCAAAGCCCAGGAGCTTTCAGTTACAAGGCGAACCCGTAGACTATAAAGTTACTGGGACCCGATCAAACGGCTGGCCTGTGAACTCCAAGTTCTGCCGATTCACGCTATAGTGCGACTACTAGCCAATGTCATCGGTAAGTATCTGTCCTCACGCTCGGCCTGCTATACCCCAGCCATCATGACTTCCCACTAGAACCCAGGTAACTATCTACCTGAATAGGGCCAGTCACGTTGGTTTGCAGGGATTTGATTTGACTGGAAACAGGATTTCATCATCATCATCATCAGAAGAAGAAGAAGAATGCATTTAACTTCCGTAGATTTCACTGGATTTTTATAATGACCAGTGAAATTTGTAGACGGTCACATAGTATTCAGTGGAACAGTCCATGAGGAACTCATAGCTTTTACAGAGTATTCAAATTCACTCAATATGTTCTGAAAGTCAAACACTGTTTTCTCACTCCTAATCAGGATACTGTCAGCGCTTTACCCCAAATGGTTTCATAATGGTATGACGATTTTTAAATGAGAACAAAATGTTATACTTTTGGTTTTCAACGACTCCCGAACTAACACTGACTAGTGATGAGATATACTCTATATATCTGCATTTATTAAATTTACAAGATTATTAAAACATAACTTTTTATCAATAATTATAACAATCATCATAAAGCCAATAGACACAACTAACACGTGTTTATTGTGTGAAAATCTTATCGGCTAATGTATTAGATAGTTAACTGCAGTGACAGCTGTTAATAATAATAATTCAGTCATATACACAGACAAATAAACTTGCACTAGGTCATTACGGTATGGAAGTTACGTTAGTCGTAAATTATAGAAAACGCACAGATATGAAAGGAATCTGTTGCGTTATGTTAGGAAAAACAATATCCACAGACAGTCACGAATTATTGACATTAGTCTAGTGTAAATAATTACAAATAACATTGATTATAACTTGTGATAAAATTAGTGGCGTATAGCTTTACAGTGAAAACAGAATAAATATAAGAGGAAAAAGGAACTCCGGCACCTCATATACAACATGGACAATTAAACTTCTCTCTCATCACTAAAGTTAAGTTTAATTTGTGAGTTTGTGAGGTAGGAGTTATAACTCCTACTGGGTGATTTAACTTAATACAAATAAGCAGACATTATTACATTCAATCCATCATATTCATTCAAACTGAAAATTAATGTGATACAACAATCAGGAAGAAAATAATACAAGTTTTGCACAAATTTATTCAGTAACTACCGGTTGCAAGTTTATTTACATCCGCGCATGTATTTATTCTACAGAAAAAGAAGCAAGAGTTGAAAGCCAATACTCTTATCCAACGCTTTCAGGGGATGAACAGACTAACTTTATATTTAATGGAGACGTGGCAAGGCTTTTATGCTGGCTTGTACCTATCTCACCAGCAACGTGAATAAGCAGCCTCATTGAGCATCAAAATATGGGCTGTCAGGTGACAATTAGTTTAGAGTCTACTGCTTCTAACGTCTGGGACGAATAGTACCATAGCCTAGCCGTTTAGTGTTATCCATGATCCTTCAAATTCTACATATTGTACCAATCCAAACAAAATGTAACACTACAACTTTAAAAAATCCAATACTGAAGCTATTCAGTAAAGAGCAGAAAAATGATAGGTAGTTGTTAGGCGTAACGATGTTTAATTAAAATTGAAATTGGAAACTATTTCGCTTCGTTGCAGGTATCTAATGTTTTCATTTCAGACAGTCTAAGCCAGTCAGTTCCAGTTAAATAAAATAGCACTGATGGTTATGTGGGAACGAGACTAACTCATGTTTGAAGTTCAAAATACAGAAGTTTTGATAGGGAAAGTGGACTTCTAGTCAGTCTGATAGACTTAAACTAGTTGTTATTTGTTAAGAAGATAAAAATTTTGAATTTTTCAAAGCTACAACTGGCATTACAATCAAATATTTTCTTTAAGACATACTAAATTCATGCATGTTATCATCGGCATTAACAGAGGTAAGTGCTTACCCATGGTTGGTTTGCTCGAAACATTTCTAGAGGTTCGAATGCTTTGGGAACAGGGATGGTTGCTGAACGGTGTAGGGAAAGTGTGATACGTTTTCATTAATAAATAACAAAGAAAGTAAATTAATTTTATTTGATAAATGTAAAAATGGCAGTGAAACTACTTGCGTAAAATATTTTTCTCATTATCAAAATCAACTAATGCTACATATAGTAACATTTTAACAACAAAAATAGAGTCAATCAGTCCAGCTGTATGAACTGATGCTAAATATATGTGTACCAACAGTACTCTCGGTGCTTTCTATTGAGCATTCTGTTAAAACTATACACTTGTGATTTCTTTAAGAAAAATCGAAAAGTTGTGTGAGTGCCTTGATATTGATTATGAGCAGTAATAATTTGTGCTCAAAACGTCATCAGTGAATATTACTGTACAACACTGTGTGATTTAGCAAAATGAAATCTTATCCATAATGGAGCTATACTCTACCACAGTGCCTAAATTTTATACTTATATCAATAAAAATCGATATATGCTTTTTAGTGATAACTACATTTAGCTACTGATATAAGGATAAAACTTGAGCCCTGTGATGGAATTTAATTCCACTATGGCTAAAATTTCATTTTGATAAAATCACAAAAAAATTGTACAGTAATATTTACTGAATGACGTTTCGAGCACAATTGATTGCTCATCATCATATCATCAAAGTACTCACACAACTTTCTTGCTTCGTTTACATACATGAGTAAATATTGATTAGATATTTGACCCAGCTTATATTGGTATAACGAGGGTCAACTACATAGGTCAAACTAGTAGATCAGAAGTAGTGAGATTATCAGAACATAAGAATTTAGCTAAGGTTAGAATGATTGATCCCATGAAGATGAGTATTTTAGGGAAAAAAAACTCTACAATCGCACTGCATACATTAAAATACAACCACACACTATGGTGGGGTAGATTCAAAATTCTAAAGAGTAATATAGGTAGGTGGGGAGAGAGAGTGATTGATTACTGAATCCTCGTTAATCCAGCCTACACCTAACACATGCAACAGAAATAACTCAACGTAAATACCAGAGATATGGAAGATGTTAATATCACTGAAATCAAAGGATGATAAATAATGTTAAAATGTATTCAATTCACATTATAACATTCTAACAAGTTACTTATTTCTCCATCTTACTGACTAACAATACACGTCTTACTCCCCATCCTGCTGTATTTTATTGATAACACTAATATTATTTCCGGATGTACTTCATATTCCATTCTGTTCTACACAAATTTTATTTTGATTTTATTCAAATGTCTAATCAATATTTACTCATGTACATAAACGAAGCAAGAAAGTTGTGTGAGTACTTTGATGATATGATGATGAGCAACGGAATCCAGATAGTTGACCCGAATAAGATAAGAAATCTAGAGAACAGTCCAGCCATAGCACTACATGCAATTACACACAACCATACTATAGGCTGGATGGGATAAGATGACAGTTTTTAAATCTCATGTAACAGGGTGGAGGGAGAGATTGATAACAACGGAAGCTTTGTTGATCGAATCAACTGCTAACACGTGTAACAGGAGGGATTCAACACCTGTCCCAGATATCTGGAAAATTCTACTACCCCAACGATGACAAATAGGAGAGAACAAAGAAGACTATAAAACTCAATTTTGAGTGGAATAAAGTGATTATTATTATATTATATTATATTGTGCTCGAAACGTCATTCAGTAAATATTACTGTACAATTTTTTTGTAATTTTATCAAAATAAAATTTTACGCATAATGATACATTTAGTTACAGCTAACGCAACAAACTTAAAGCCTACTGTCACTCATCTTAACAAATTCTTCTTCTTTCATTAACCTGCTGAGCTTTTTAATTTGGTTATTCTGGATTTATTGAAAGCAAATGATATTGTAATGCTCACTTTTTACTACATTGAGTTTTAACTTCAGCTGATGTATCATCTCATGTCTGATAACAGTTAATTTCTTCATGATTCTATAGAGTTATTTCCTTAAACAGAGTCTAACATTCTGTTTTCTTGCAGCTTTCACTATGTTTGTCGCAATCGGAAAGCGTATATGAAGATACTGAGGAATAATTCCAATGTTTGAGCCACGGAATATTAGAAAACAGTGATTTGTAAGTTGTACTTTTGTTTGTGACCATCATGTGAGTTTATTGACTGGTCACCGAACAAAAAGAACATAAGTTAAATTAATGCAAAAGCAAGACTGTAATTCTATATCAAGTGTCTTCACATTAAAGAAAATGTTATACCATCAGACCGACAGCAAAAAGCAGAGATGAATCTTTTTCAAAGTTATTCAAACGTTTATTGATTGAATGTAAACAATCCCAAAGGCATGTTGAAAATCACAGGAAATTAAATGCACATATCTGTACTTGTTCAGTCGAAAGCTAGTGGTTGATACACAAATTATATTTACTTCTGTCTGATTTTGTGTAGAGACAATTTGATAATACAAAAATGGTAAGCTAGTGATATAGTGTTTTAAATAGTGAGTTTTACTTGTGTTGAGGAACGCTTGCTTAATATCTCTCATATATGGGCCTGATTGTTGCAATCAGTCAGTATTCTCCTTTCATGTCATTGGAATACCCAATTGATTAAGTGAATAATCGAACTGCGCAACAGTTTTATTGTGTTCCACTTTAAAACTTTGTCTAGATTTGGACGAATGTATTAGTGTAGAAGATGCAGACGTTTTTCAAAGGACTATACATATCAGGGAACCATTTGAGAGAGAATATATAAAAAGAGTGACATATGAAATTATCAATTAATATTCAAGTTATTCGTTAGATAAACATCTACCATGAACACATAGGATTCAGTCGACCGTAGCAAAGAGTTTGCAGATAACTCTATATAGCTTCATTTGCTGCTCATTGAAGTTATCAGCGCAAGGTATATAAACGTGTTTTGGTCACTTGTGTACATTTATAAAACTACGAAGTAGAAAACTATTCACTTCTTCTTTTTAATCGATAGGTAGTAACAGGCTGGAAGTTGAACACAACCACCACTGTTTTTTTTACATTCCTTCACGTTCCCCAGTGGAACATAGGGCGTCAAGCTAGAGACTTAAAGTTTCTGTAGCAGTGTTTATTTTTACAGGATAGGGTTGATAACCTCATATCCAACCTTTCCTCTTTACCAGCTTTATTGCTGTCTTAGCGAGGTAAAGGAGTGAGTCGGCCGGGGATCGAACCCTGGACCACCACTGCTTGGTACAACTTAATTGAACAAAGAAATTTCAAAGCATTTTATTGCATTCTATTTTTTAGACGGCTTGTGTCAGTAATATGAAGAACTACAAACTGTCTGAAGCGTACTTTCTTGGCGATAATAACCAAAATAATATGCTGACAAAATTCAAGTCACCGAGGTATTTTCATCGGAGAAATGATTAACTGTTGAAAAAGCAACCCGATAAAAATCGTAATACAAAGACCTAAGGTGTTATTTTAAAAAGAAAAAATATGAAGAAAACATACTGGGACCAAAGTCGATTGTAGCTAGATAACGTTTATCAGATGATCCGCATTTCAAAAGCTGTAGGTCAGCACCATCTGTTGTGAAAATTAAAATATTTTCACCTAGAAGAGAACGTCCTAAATCATACAATTCTGTCATATATTTTTGATCACAATTTATATACGAGCCATACTCATTTTCCAGCTGAGAAATAAAAACAATTTAAAAGGTAGAACAGAACATTATTTTAACCATTCGACCACTAAAAAAATGGGAAAAAAACTAGGGATAACAGTTACTACCGGTAGGTAATCCCGTTCTGCGCATTATTTTTCTGCACAATCCATTCTCAATGTATGCCGTTTACGGATATGCAAAAAATTTACCATTTTGAATGACTGACTGGGAGGGTAGTGTGGAACACTGCACAAAAGTGCATCAGTTGAAGTTGGGAAATTTCGAAACAGCACTCAGAATGTGAACAGGTGGGATGAAAATTATAAAGTAATGGCAAATCATAAGTATGAGGGGGGGGTGGAGGGAGAAAATAAATAAATTCAGATCAACGAAATTATTTATATTGACAGAGTTCAGTTTCTCTAGGAATTGTCATCACAAGAAAAAATAGATGTTAAAAGTATGAGTTTTTCCTGAATCTATCAATTTTTGAAACTGATTTCGCTGGTTTCACAATTCTCAGTTATCAAGAAACCTTCAGGAAGTGTATGGCTGAGGTTTCTGAGCACCCACAAGAAATTAAATGATGAACCCTTGATATAACAACTTAATATACAAGCACATCTGTTTCATTAATCTAACCATATTTGGATTAACTCAAATTTATTGCCATAGCTAAATACTGCCATGACGACAGACATTTATACCATCATCTGTTCTCCAATCACTTGTTTTATTCATAACATAACTTTCCAAGCTCTAGAAGAATCCAAATTATAACACCATTTATTCTTTCAGTAAAAATATATGGAATTTGAACAAAGCAAGAACTACAGTTTTAGCAGAATAAAATGGTACCATCTTTTATTTCGTTGCCTTCTCGTCAGCTGCTTACATGGCAAAGACATTAAATATATCTACAACAACAATTTTAACATACTTGCATAGAGTTCAGTTTAAACAAAACTCAATCGATCAATATACGCATACACTAAAAATATATATATATATATGAATAGGAAGTCCTGTTAGATTTACAGAAGATACAGTTGTAATTAGTGGAGTATGTGGTTTCGTTTGAAAAATGATGCTTGAAAAGATATAAGAACCTTTAACTTTCACAAATTCGTCGACTGTAGGTGTCTTTTATAAGTCGAGAATAAGGTGGTATTGATAACTATTAGCAATAGTTTTGTATAACTACGATTCCTTGGCACCTGGGAGTATGGTCATTTATTTGTTCCAAGCGTGGTACGCTTGGATTCACTTCACCTGTCCTAATTAGCAACTTTAACTCAATAATCTTTAGTGAAATGAGTTATGAAGAAAATAAAAGACAATTCAGAGAAGAAAATTTTTTTGTTGAATTGTCTTTTTTAAATGAGTTAACATGAAGAGATTTTGACAAAACCCTGATGGTGAATATTCTTAGCTCAGATAGGTGACACTGGTATAGTTGTGTTCTCTGAGCTCCATGGTCTAGCTGTGAAGCCTTCATTGTCTTTTTAGACATTCTCAGAGCACATTTCAGTTTGAAATCAAATAAGTCTATAAGACTGACGAGAAGGTCAGTTACTATGTTTCATAATAATTATGTACAAGGTATTGAATGTTATCAAAATAAAAAAGGTTTGAGGTTCTTGTTCAATCTTCACCTAGTTTGTTCATATTCCCTCAAAAAACTAACATCTGGATCTACAGCCAGTGTACGATTTTCTGAACACTAAGTCTACTGTTTTAACTAATGGACGAAAATAACTACTTGGTAGGCAACATTTCATTTTTTCATGATTTCATATTCAATGAGCGGTTTTTGACAACATTAGCTCAGTCGTTTCTTCTATACACCACCGAAGGGAATGACTATGTAATATGCGTCTCTAGGAAATTCACATACATTGAAATGTGTCTGAATTCTAGTTCACCTGTAGATCTCCATGTCAGTATGTCTCAAACAGGTATCCCACTGTAGGTTAGCTACATTGGTATCCACATGAAAATGAGTCAGTCATCAGGATTCGCAGGTGATCATTATTGAAGTAAGCATGCGTCAGTATTCTCCCTCTCGGGGACAAATTTTTATTTGTGTACCACACCTTTATGTTGAACAGATCCTCAGTAGACCAGGTGCCCTTGTATACTCAATTACAGCATAAATTGTTATAAAAAAGTTTGATTACGCACTAGCTTACCTGTACCATAATTATTGGTCCCACATTTTCATATAATAAGGGTTTAATGCTGGGTAGTAGAACGTTGAACCACTGTCTCACATACTTCATATATTCTGTAGGAAATATTTTCAGAAAACAAAGTTTGTTCTAAGAGTTGCCTGTAAAACAGGTTCAAGTAAGTAAAAATGAACGTCACAAAAGCTTTTATATATCTCTGGTATTCTTCTTCAAAGGTTTAAAGTGATCCCATCCTATTTATTTAACTATAAATGCAACTACATTTTTTGGTATATTTTTATTTACCAGACTATAAGACACAGTTACGGTTTGGCAGCTTACCACATAGAATGCAAAGCTAGGTTTACATGCCGTGTTCAAGTAACGTAAGACATTGCAAACCAAACTGCAGTGATACTTAAATTTCGGCATCAAGTAAGGAAGTCTATTGATAAATTCATGAACAACTGTTAACCTACTGGTACTATTCATGAATGTTACCACAATTCCTCTTGTGTTGTATGAGACTGACTGCATTACCTAAGATTCAGAAAAATGTTTAAGTGTAAACAATTTTACTTAAATAAATTCATTTTAGTTTCGAGTCCATACAAAGAAACCCTTGAAAATTAATCTGATGCTCGCTAGTAACCGGTTGCAGAACGAAGTTCCCTGGAGTTCTGGTGAGAAGTCATAAATATTGGGGTCCACCTGGTTGAGAGTAAGGGCGATTACTCGCCAGTGATAGTGGTTGGTAATCGCGTTAAAATCACGATTTGGTGGAATATACAATTAATGGGCTGTTGTGTCAGGTCTATGTGGCTTAATAGTCTACAAGCTTGCCTTGCAGTTAGAAGGTCCTCGGTTTGAAACCCCGTGAGTGCATAATGCCGACGAGTCCCAAACTAGGACGCGACAGTTGTCCCGTTCTTTCCAGTTTTCAATGGTTCTCTAACTGATATCAGTTCGTGACCAGACTTGAAACAAATCAAATCTCTACAAAGAAACACTTGAACAATTTTACTTTATTGACAGTTCTTACGCGAAAACTACTTCTGGGAAAATTATGTAACTGTATGTTTAGACCTTGGTTTCCTTTCTTGAACAGTACCATTTCTGCTATTATGTAAAGTTGAAAAATTGTTTGTTTTTCCTTCACGTTCTCCAGTGGAACATAGGGCTTCAAGCTAGACGCTTGAAGTTTCTGTAGCAGTGTTCATTTTTACAGGATGGGTTCCTAGCCTCATGCCCAACCTTCCCTATTTGCCAGCATTATTTCTGGCTCAGAGAGGTGAAGGAGTGCGTCGGTCGCGAATTGAACCCCGGACCGTGTGCATGGTCGGCGAGCATCCTAACCGCTATACCACCGACGCACAAAAGCCGGCAACACCCGGTATTCCCAGCCGGTCACCCATGCAAGTACTAACCGGGCTCAGCATTGCTTAACTTTGGTGATCGGACGAGGACCAGTGATTTCAACGTGGTATGGTCGCCGACAAAGGGCTCACAATTCATCATGAATGAGAATCATGGACTTGCTATATAATATTATAGTTCAAGAAAACTGTTGTCATCATTTTTCTTACTGTCAGCTGTGCCAATCAGCCGTGAGTGAAGTTAGAGAAACACAAAATATTGCCTAATCAAATCATTTTATGCTGAGGTTGTCCACGAAAGACTGATGCAGAAAGGGTTTGACAAAACATTTTTGGTAGCTAGTACCATCTACATAATTGCTTACTAATAGGTACTTTAAATTATCAACAGTGTAAGCCTTTTAGCGAGCTATATCACAATATCGGAAATAATTGGGTGATAATAACTAAATGATGTTGCTTAAAATCGATATTACTGGTGATATGGGTTTCATTCTTGTTTCTCCACCAGCTCAAACAGTTAATCTTTTTATAAGTATAGGTCTTGTATTTATCTTTTGTCAACGCTTTAATTATAAATAAAGCGATTACACATTATTCTGCACTTCTGTCCTAGTTTAAACGATGAGTTTTTGTTTTACCTTAATTACAATTATCTAGGACCTGATTTATCCTGATAAGAAAACATAGTACGACTTCCATTTACAAGATGCCCTTGTCAAAAAACCATTAACATTTCATTCAGTTGGCAAGTTGCAACATACTCCTCTAAATGAGGCTTTGCACAACTCATAAAATAACAGAATAAATCAGCACTATAAATTTTATAACTACGAAGTAACAATGGAAATAATTTAGTTATTATTAACAAAAATCTAGCTGAAAAATGGTCATAGCAAAATATAATTCAACAATTAATGATAGATGAATCCATCTTCCTGTGCTGGAATTTTCAAACAACTGCTACATATATAAAGTACAGCATGTAAATATATTTAAAATTACCCGGGTCACTGCTGCGTATTTTCATCAGTGGATTCACCCGCAAAAGCCACGCTGGAAGTCCACCCTAGGATAAAAAACGTGATCTTTGCTAGTTTCTCAAATTTATGGTCTATTAAATATCATTTATGCCATTTATTCCTAATTTTTACTTACAAAGTCCCACTCAGCACAAATGTAAGGTCCAACTCGAGCTATTACTAGAAGATCTAATGATGATGCCAAGCTTATAAATTCTGTCAGATTTCGATCTCCAGTGAAGTCGAATATGTCCTCTTCAGGCTGGTGAAAATTCCATGGCACATAACTGAAGGAAATTTATATCACAAATGAGACAGTGCATATTTAAAATATCACGAAGTATTTGAGAATAACACAATGTACATAATTAAATTAAATCATTATTTAGAAAAATGTTATTGTCCGTTCATAAAACGTTTTTGAATAAGCAAAACCAAACAACATTTACACGTCTGGATAATTTACAGTTGCTTAACACCAGAGCATCAAAATAAACTTGCCACACCATACGCGAAATAACATGTAGCATTAATAAGATAGCAGACCTTATAAAAGCAATATTTGTGAGATGCCTATTTAGATTTCTATACTTCTTCCTCAGGATAAAAGGGCGAAAATCGCTAAAATAACATTTTAGGGATTTCGGTGAAATTTGAACGGTAAGCGAATATACTACGAGAGTAAACTCTGTACTACTAATCTAAAGTTTCACACCAGATATTTTTAGTTCATAAGAAAAATCTTAAGTATATGAATAACTGTTTACGAATTGTGGAACAACTCAATATTGCAAATTTATATCAATAAAAAGCAAAAGGGAGAAAGGTTTGAAAGAAGTCAGACTAAAAAAAGATCAGTCTGTTACGTAATTACTATTCATGCTGAACTACAAATGAATCTATAGGGTAGTTCACTATTTAGGTAACTGAATTATGGAAACTATAGCAGCTACTTTCAAACTAATCCTGTCATTATGGTAATATTTGCCTCAACGCACTCTTCTGCAGACCACGTCACCTCTTTCTTATATTACTTTAAACCTACTTTTAATCGATTATTCTATGTCAAAACAATCAGCTCTAACAGAAGTATGCAAATAAAACTGAGTTATAAATAGTTACTGCACAATGCTATAATATCTTTTAGGTGATGATGACATGTGTGATAAACTGCGTTAGACCAGAAACATCACTTCTAGAACCGTATTTATTGACTTAATTACATGCACAAGTGTTGTAAGGTCCAAAGAGGATTTTTACTATTTAAGTCCTGAGCGTCGTATATTACTTTACAATAGCATTAGGTCAAAAAATGGATACAAAACACTAGTATTAGGGATTTATACTTACATTTGAATAGCATCCAATCCAGAAGCCTTCATTTTATAAAGTCGATCATGCCAGTAAATTTTCGGAATGCGGGAGTAATGTACACTCCCAGAGATGTATTGGAAAGGTGCACCATCTTTCATGAAAACATGATTTCCGTAGTCTATAGTGAATGAACGTTCTGAGTTGAAGTGCTGTGAATTAAGTTTGCTACAATGACATAAACTGAATACTAGCAATACGAAGATCAGAGGTAAAGGCATTTTGCTGTAAAAGTAAAAATGAAAGAAACCATGGTAACACGATAGTCATACACATGCTAATAGCATACATGAGAAAATATTGGTTCCAAATGCTACTAATAAACCTACTGTGACTCAGATGACACAGCAAGGTTTAATCATCGGAATAATCTGCTCATACACCGAACGAGTTTAAAAATTCTCTGAAGAATGTTATACTATTCAGTTTCTTGGAAGGATATAAACAGCTTAAAGAGTAGAGTAGTCAACTTTCAGATGACATTCAGAGTAGCTGTTCGTTATTAATTGGTTGTGACAAATAATCCTCGACAATGCAGTGACATAGACTTAATCTAGAGTACTGCACTTGAAAATTACTACTGCATGAACCACTCGTGGCTAAAAGCAAAACCTCAACTAGCATTCAGAATGAAGGTACAATGAATGCCATGTTTATGCGAAATTGACAACTTTCGAGAAGTCAATTAGGCACTTTTCCCGAAAAACACGAAATTAACAGGTTTAGAAATTGGTACTACGCTCGAGTGTATTACTCACAGTGGCAATAAAATCGAATTTGTTTCATAATTAAATATCTGTGGTCAATCATGTTTGCCATTTCAAAAGATCGTGTTTATATGTACATCATACCATTAAATTTGTGATTAAACTTCTATTTAGCTGTATTGGATTCACTGAAATTACATGATGTTTTCTGTTTACTGTCCTAGGCTTATACGCCTTAGAGTTCCAATATCCAATATCTAATATCGTTTTTACGAGCTAGTATAAACCAATTTGATTTCTTTGTGCTCGCCTCTTGATTGTGAGGTATAGGTTCTTGATCTTCGGTAAACTTCTGCGTAGCTTGTCCCGCCACTCGACTGTCGTAGCTTTGGTTGACTCCAAAGGGAGTAGTGCTGGGATTAATTATATGTGGTTTGTAGTATGAGGTATGTTAAGACTGTTACTACTGTGATTGGAGTTGATCCTTTCGCCAGTTAGTCCTTCGGTATTGTCGACAAGAGAAAAGAGATAGTAATAATAATAATAATAGTAATAATAATAATAATAATAGATATAATTAGTGAAGCTATTCAGACTAAGAGACAGAAACGAAAATAGGAAACGTAACAACAGTCAGCTCATGAAGTTTGAAGAATAATATATATATCGGTAATAGTAATAATAATAATAGTAATTATAATATTAATAAGTTGTCAGGAGAGTAAGACGGGAGAGAATGTAAAGAAGTAAAATGACGAGTTTAATTATCTACCCTGATTGGTAAATGCGATTTTAAGGAGATAGGCCATTTGGATGCAGTCCTTGTATAGCTGCATGGTTGTCCAGCCTTCGCTTAAAGGCGTCCAAAGACGGTGCCATAGCTACATCTGCCGGTAAGGAATTCCAGGGACGACAAACCCGCAGTGAAAAGAAGTGGGAGCGCACCCGGGTCCTTGCCCTCTGGTGAGCTATCCTTCTGGGATTTCCACGTGGAAGCCTATACCTACTCAATGGCAGAACACCTTTGTTTGGGTGATTCTGGTCATTTGTTATTTTGTAGGCAGTAATCAAATCCCCCCTAAGCCGACGGTAACTAAGTGTGAACAGGCCTAATTTCTTCAGCCTTTCATCATATGGTTTGTTTCGGAGACCAACCACTCCTTTTGTTGCCCGTCGTTGTAAGCATATTGTGTCAGAGTATCTACCTTTTAGAAACTAAGTGACAAAAAATAGTTTCCGGCGAAATAGTAAAGAACCGTTCACATTTACATAATGGGAATCCAGTGGATATAAAACTTATGAGAAAAATCACTAAAATTCATACAGTGGTTTCATCACAGCAATTGCTTTAGGATAACCGTAGAAGCAGCCAAACTATTAGAACTTACCACTGAACATGAAAAACCAATCAGAATTAAGAAACAGTAATGTTTATAAATGAGGAAGCCCCACAGTTGGCCTGAACTAGCAATTCATGACGAAAAAACGCAATGAGCAAATGTAATGCATTTTGATTATTTAAAACAAAACTTCTCCTGGCAATCCAAAAATCATCATTTACGTGAATGGTTTTTCCAGAATGACTATGTTTCAATCTCCTGTGTCTAAATGCCTCTTATAGGTTCCGAGTGTCTTTGGAAATCAAATCTGTAGTAGCGGTAGTTTTACTGGTTTCAGTGTATTCAAACTGATACAAGAGACTGCAGTTTCCAATTTGTCCTTGAGTAGTCTTAATTCTTTCATTGACATGGAGGCTTTCGTCATCACTTATGAATCCAGATCATTACAAACTCATATTCTGAAGACCTAACCATGGAAAACTAATGACCATCCTCATGTCGTATTTCATGGAATCTTATAGTCTTAGATAACTGTCACGAGTATTAGTCTTACGTTTATAGCAGGACCTGCTTCATTCGGTCGCGCTAATGGATGTGATGATGTGCGAAATAAATTTCCATTTCTAGGTGGGATTGAAAATCTATTTTCTGATATCAACTTATTCTTGTAGGCTTATTCTCTGACGAACCATCAGAGAAATTGCAAGCCGAGCCCTTGTTATCCAACATATTGGACTTGCAGCTCTGATATTTTTAAGAACTTCTGTAGGCAATGACAGGAAAAACGTTGGCCCAAGGGTTTGTCAAGAGCACACGAGGAATGTATGCTGCATCACCAGCACTTAGTTTCCGGCGAAATCACCTTGAATCTTTAGAGGGCAGTCAACTGAGATCAGTATACACCATCAAGCCGTCAATAATGGTGTAGCTGTACCTCACGGAAGGGAATCAGAATCTGTGAAAATACATAAGTTCTTTGAATAAATGTGATGAAGAGCAATCAGCATGCTCCTGTGTTTTTCAATACTTAGTGCTTGCGACAGTAGTGCTGGTTTACGCCAAATTTAACAGAGGGATTTATGGCCAAAGGCCTCTGTAATGGTGTCAAGGGACTGGTAGTGAAATCGACAGAAACGAAGTCCCAAAATTCGTATCTGTAACATAAGGCACCGATCTTGACGGAAACCTGAATACCTTTACTGACACCGACCACAAGTGCCATGCCCCTGGTCACACCACAAACCACGAAAAACTCTTCGTGTATGAAGAAAGGCTCTCAGCGTGTTCACCAAGTAAGAGGTAAAGTTCAGTTTACATGGCTACTCTACAAGTATTGCTCAGATTACTCTTCAAGAGTCAGGCTAACCACGGGGCATATCTAGAACCAATGTATTACCTGTGTCTGAAGTGATGGAAGGCCGTTTCCGGGTAATTCTGACAAAATCACGTGCCAAACTCTAAAAGTTCTTACTAGGTTTCGTTGGAGGGAAAACTTACTGACCGATGGTGTGCACTTCAGAAGGCCGAAATGGTCAATATCTCACTGGTTTGGAAGTGGCTGTTATAATGACCAAGGCCTTTGACGTACAACTAAACACCGGTTTGGGTGTTACTGCTCTAAGCCACAAAGGTTGCTCAGCTAACTTACCAAGCGAAAACGTAGTCAGTTCATTAACACTAACAATGAAATCATATCTGATTATCCTGTCACATTTCGGCATCCGAAAGTTCACAGGGTTCTAGTCCATGAATCCTAATGTTTTTGATTTTCATCAGCGATATGCCATGGCGTCTAATTTGCCCACATATTTATACCCATGACGTGAAAATTTTAGAGCAATAGTTTTTGAGAGACTCAGTCAGCTCACAGACAGACCTGGAAACTCGGGAAGACTAGACGCGGTGTAATGGCATATCTTTTTATTTACAAAAAATGCAAACTGGGGGGATTTTTTACCCAGACGCCACATAGAGTATTTACTCATTGCGTGATGAAATCTTGCTCCGTGCAATGTCAGTACGACTGATGTTTCGGTCAAAAGGAAAAAAAGGAGATCAACACGAATCGTCTTCGCGATGAGAGAAAAGCATATGTGGTCCAACCTCGTAGAAATGATCCAAAGATGTGCGCAAAATAGGTGATGGATCTCTGGATTAGACTGTATGGTTGGAGACCGAGGGAAATAGAGGTCTTCACTTTTGGCTGAATTAAACAAAGGGGTAGCTTAGTTGCTGCCTGGAAGATCAAAAAAAGCCCGAGTCACCCAAAGAAAGTATATTGCTATGAGGTTACCACGATAAGAAAGCGAAGCCCGGATTACACTCCCACTTCTTTTCACCCCATTTTCACCATCCATATAGCCATATACCAGAAGTTGTGGCTGCTGCCCCGTCCGTAGAGAGCGGAGTTTGGATTATTATGCAGAAATGGTCTATTGTCTTAAGGCTTGCAAACCATTCAACTGATTACTAATGTATCATCCATAATTACATTTTATACCATTTTGCAGTAAATTTATATAGACTGGGGTACCAAGGAGTGATTCTGCGCTCTGTTTCGAGATGAATAGCTTGATGTCAGAGTATTCTTAGAACTTCTTAGTAATGTGTTCCTGCTACCTGCATAGAATCATGATGATGTACAATACGCCTTTTTACAAGCTGATATTAACTGAAATGCCTTCTTTGAACTTACCACTTGGTTTTCGGACGAAGGTTCACCATCCGTAGTGGACCTCTATGTAGTTTGTCTCGCCGCTTTAGCGCTGTAGCTTTAGCTGGCCCTGACAGGATTGGTGTGGAGATGAGTTTTTTGAGGTTTCCGGTATTAGATGTGCTGTTGCTGTGAATGAAGCTAACTATTTCATATGTCTGCCGAATAGTGGGGTCGTAAAAGAGGATGGTAACTGTAGTAGGTATAACTGTTGAAGATTACCTAGACTCAAAAAGAAAAGCAGGGGAAAGTGGTTATATAATCATACTTAACGATGAGAAACGTAAGTGAATGGACAAACAGTCAGCTGAGTGCTATAATGAATGAATGGGGCCACATGAAAAAATGTACTAGAATGGTAAATTGTTGCCGGAATGGTATGGTATATAGCCACCTAGATATGTTTCTATCGACATTGGTTTCACATATCTTTAACTGCTCCTGTGAGAAACTGGGACAAATTTTTCCATCATTCTCGAGAAATATGCCCAGTACCATTCATTTCTATTGCGTATACATCTTATTAACACACTTTTTATAAACTGAATGCTACTTTTCGTCTCGAAGAATCTGACTGATTCTTTGAAGGCCATCCGAAGTTTTGTCTATTCTCCACTGTTGTTTACCTTGAACTCAGGAATCGATGTAACATACGAGTCCGGAGCGATAGAAGGACATTTCAGGGAGACCTCGCCAATAAGCTTCTCGTGAACCCCAAAAGCCTATACAGGTTTATGTCCGAAAGAAAACCGACCAACCAGGGAGCATGCAATCTAGTGGGTTCTGATGGGAAATCTCTTACTAGTCTTGAAATGGCAGAGACATTCAGCCTAGCCTTTCACAGGCAACTAAACAGTAACGAGGATATTACCCCACAGAACATCCAGATTACATCGCAAAACCAACGCGCGAAAACCTGCTGGGTACATTTCAAATTACCCCGGCTATGGTACTTGCAAAATTGGGAAGGTTGGCTTCGGGAAAGTCTTCAGGTTGTGATGACATCAGACCATCTGTCCTGAAGCAGTGTTCAGAAAGTCTCTGCCAACCCCTAAGTGATCTGTTCCAACACTCCCTTGATGTAGGGAAACTTCCATGTGAATGGAAACGAGCAATCCTATCCCCTATCTTCAAGGGTGGTGACCGGCAGAATGCGACCAGTTACAGACCAGTTGCTCTACTTCCAGTGATATCGAAGATATTGGAAAGTCTCATTGACGACCACATGAGAAAATACTTCGATGGGACTAACCTTCTTCACGAAGCACAGCACGGTTTCAGGAGGGGAAGATCCTGCGTGACGAATCTTCTACTAGCTTGGAACGATTGGACACTATCCTGGGACAAAAAGGTACCAGCCCACGTGATCTTTCTCGACTTTGCGAAAGCATTCGACACAGTTCACCATGGTCTGCTCCTTCACAAAATAAGCAAGGCGGGTGTTTCTGGAGCACTTCTCGCATGGCTGAAGATTACTTAGGCGAGAGAGAATTCTGCACCAAAGTCAACCGCATCCGATCATCCTGGCACACCTCGGCATCAGGGGTTCCTCAGGGTTCTATCCTAGGGCCGTTGATGTTTTTGATTTTTATCAACGACCTGCCCCCCAACTAAACTGCTCTGCGCTTCTTTACGCTGACGACGTAAAGATTTGGAGAGCAATAAACTCATCGGAAGACTCAGATAGATTGCAGGCTGACCTGCAAACTCTGGGAAACTGGGCTCTGGCTAACGGAATGCCTTTCAACCTAAAGAAGTGCAAAGTAGTGCAACTTCATTCCGGCAGGTCACAGAGTGTAAATTACACCCTTGGTGGCCAGAACTTGAGTTGTGTTCCATCAGAGCGCGATCTAGGTCTTATTCTAACAGAAAAGCTAGACACCAGTGGAAATTACTCGAGGGACGTCGCCAAAGCCTACGCAACTCTACACTTTATGCATAGGCAGCTGGGAGCTCTCACTCCCGAACTGTTCTTAAGGTCATATAAGGCATATGTGAGGCCACACCTTGAGGTGCATAATATCATTGCACCTCCGCTACTCAAAAGGGATGCTAACATTCTAGAAAGTGTCCAGAGACGAGCGACAAAATGGGTGATCGGCCTCCGCAACAAATCATATGAGGAAAGACTAAAGAAATTAGGTCTTTTCACACTTAGTTACCGTAGGCACAGGGGAGACCTCATCACCGTCTACCAGATCCTAAATGACCAGGCCCACCCAAATAAAAGCATCCTGCCATTAAGTGATTATAGGCTTCCACGAGGTAACCCGCTAAGGATAGCACACCAGAGACCAAAGACTCGAGTGCGATCACATTTCTTTTCGCTTCGTGTTTGCCGTCTCTGGAACGCTTTACCGGCGGCCGTGACTACAGCGCCATCTCTGGAGATTTTTAAGCGGAAGCTAGACAATCATGCAGAAATGCAAGGTTTGTGTCTCAATGGCTTATCCTCATAAAACTTGAAACCACACTGTCAACGGATAAGCGTACAAACTAAATCCCCACGACCTATTCTGCCTTCTCTCACTCTATCTTTTCCTTAGGTCACCTTTATTATTCCACTTATCTCAACCTATATTATCTACACTACAACCTACTATTATATTATTATTAATACTATTCTGCTTTTATGACTACACCGAATGACCAACGGGAGTTAGGTCAAACTCCATTCACGGCAGCAATACAGTCCTAACATACTGCATACTACAAACCACATCTCGACCAATCCCCGCACCACTCCTCCTGGAGTCTACCAGAGCTAAAGCAGTCGAGTGTCGGGACTTACTACGCAGAAGCTCACCGAAGATCTGGAACCTCTACCTCACAATCAAGAAGCGAGCTCAAAGAAATCGCTGGTTTACACTAGCTCGTAATCACGATATTGGATATTGGATACTGTTGCCCTTAATCCGAACGAATCAATTTGGTTTCATTCGCTACACTCAAGGTTATCAAGAGCGACCTCATGAGGGAGGAGATTTGAAAATGTGGTTCCTAAGTATTTTGGAGGGGTTCGCCCTCATTATTTTGACCTCTGTAATATATTACAATTCTCTTGGCTGTGGTTTTGTATTCGACGATGTTTCAGCTGTTAGAGACAATCAGGACTTGCGTCCGTCTACAAGCTTGCTTGAAATTTTTAAAAATGACTTTTGGGGAACTCCTATGACTGAGGTTAGCTAATTCCCGTGATGTATTTATTATAATAGGAAAGGAGTCACAAGTCGTACAGACCATTTACTGTCCTAACATTCAAAGCCAACTTTTTGTTACATGAGCTGAATCCGTTTGGTTATCATGCAGTTAATATTCTCCTTCACACCATTGTTGTACTTTTGTTTTACAAGTATCTTCCCTCTTCAAAGTTAACCCTATAGATTGTGTTTGTGCTACCTACACAAGGAGGCAGCATTGTTGAGTGCTATGCTTTTCTCAGCCCATCCTGTTCATACAGAAGCCGTAAGCATATTCTTTCTTTATGAGAAGTTTTTAGGTAACTGGTGTTGTTGGGAGAGCTGAACTTCTCTCCTCAGTTATGTTTCTGTCTGCTGTTTTGCTATATATGGGTGCACTGGACAAATGCCATAGTCCAAGTAAGACTTCTCATTCGCATTCGTTTACCTTTTATCAATTCTTTTGAGTCAATTTTAAGCTTTTGTTAGTAAGATGTCATAATAAACATGTTCTCTAGGACCCATTCTCTGTTTTCTCATGTGAAATTCCATTCACTTTTAAGTAGTATGATTAGTGATTGGAGTTTTTCGGTAGATACAGCTGCATTTTAATTTGAAGGAAATTAGTTATGCACAGTCATAATCACTCATTATGTTTTGTTAAATTTTCATTGCCTTATTAGTATTTCTATTTAAGTCAATGTGCAGGCCATATGATGAGTACTATCTTTCTGCGTTTATATGGAAATTGTTCGGGAAAGGTTCAGCAAGCAGGCAATATTCATATGCATCCATTATAGATAAGATTTTATTTCGATAAATCACAGTTTCTATTTAAAGAAGACATTCGTATTTTCATTCGTTCACTTGATATTGAATATTATCATTGCAACCTAGTCCTCGAGAAAATTTTTATGTATTTTCACAGGTTTTTGGGTAGATATCGTCAATATCCTGATAGTTGGCTTCTTAATATGTGTTGGGACATTCTCCAAAGAACAATGCATTACAGTTTTTGGCGTTTTCGTTGCTTATGAACTTTTCAAAGTTTATCAAGTAAGCTTTTGAAAGAGTACACTTACCTTTCCAGAAAACTTTGTCATGTGGAATTGTACTTTGGTTTCCTAGTTTCAAGAAAAAGACTTCTCAAAAGACCGGGGCATTTAAGGAAATTATACCTCGCGCTCACAGACTACTTCAGTTAAATTTATCCATTCCTTCATGGACCTCTTATGCCCCTGTCTACAGGATTTTTATCCTGTTTCTGTTCGTCATTGCTGTTATGTTTGCACGTATACGTATAATGGGTGGACAACTACCACATTTTACAGAGTAGGTGACAACTTTAAATACTAAAATATTTGCTTTACTTTTCCCATATGTAGTCGTGACTTATTAGTGTGTTTTTCATCTTGTATTAACTGACTAATATTGTAGTTTCGGTAATAACTGTTTCTTCTGATCAGTCTTTATCAACTACTGCACTCTCAGAATCAGTCGAGTATTTAATTGCATATGTTGTTTATTGTTCGCGGTTCATTGAGAGAACTGAACTTGTAACTAAGTATTTTTAGATTGGAACGAATATAGATTATAGTGTGAATTTTATTTGGACACCTCAAATTAAAATTAAAAATTAATGAATGAACTCGCTTTTATGGTAATTCATATCGTCTGTTTGGTGTCGTATAGTTGTTTATATAAAAAAGTACTTAAAAACAAAAAAAATTGTCTTTCTTTGTCGCCCTAATGTATCAGTAAATTTAGGTTGTCTTACTTTTCACGCGTTCTGAATAATTGCCTAAGATAAGTATATCCGAAACAAATATGACAATCGTTTGCGTTTGCTACTTTATATTGTCCTTTACAACTTGACTTTTAATAAGCACCATTTCCAGAATACGTGGGTGTTTTCATAAAGCAGCTTAGTTTGCTTGATATCCCATAATACTTTAACTTCCATTCCTGTTAGTTGACAGTTCGTCGGAAACAACTAATGATAGTCATGTGCTCTAAGTAGTCAACGAACTCTATTTGTTGATGCAAACTGAATTGTGTCCTACGCGTATTATTACTCACAGTGCAAGCATCACTTTGTAACTTAGTTACTGGTAATCAGGTATCCACATACTATCTTCTCTGTAGCTTATGAAAATAAAAATAGCATTATTATGTTATGTCTCTACTGTTACTTATATTTGCTTTACAAGTTTTTTTTATATGTAGAGTATCTTGTGAATATATTTCATGTATGAAACTACTGCTATTAAATAAGTTTCGAAATTGATAACATTGATTTCATTTGTAGATTTGATAATCCAGCTGCACACGCGCCCCGCTGATTCGCCGTCTCACTCATCTGTATTTGATTCCTGTAAATCTTGGTCTCTTGATATTACCGTCAAACCTTTGTGCTGACTGGACTTTGGGAAGTCTTAAACTCATTGATGGTTGGACAGATGCACGTAATATTTTGACGCTAATTGCTTTTGGTTTCATTTCCTTACTTGCATTAATCTCTCTCAGTTGGAAAACACCCTCAAGTCAAAGTAAAACCATATTTATGGTATGCTTATTTAAAAATATTTTGTATATTGTTATTGTATCATGTGTCTGAAGGAAATAGAGGAACTCCCTTCTCTCGTACACTTGTTTGTAAGGAGAATTCATGGATCCCCGTAGAGTTTGTATGTATGTTAAATTATTTACTTAATATAGTGCACAAAGATATGGCATTATTTACTGATGATGAAAACACAGTTTTCCGTTAGTGGTGATAATATTTCTCACTTACCTACAAATACTGTTAATTCATTTATTTTATAAAGATTAGGCGTTAGTTCTGTGAAGAGACTTATTGAGATCAGCGCTTAAAATGCTTAGTAGGAATAAAACATCGTGTGCTATATTAAATAAAGCAATTCAATACTGGTATACCATTCAGCTACTTTCCGTTTGTACATGCTTTTAGGTCTTTAATTCTATTGGTATTATTTATCTTGCGTATTACTCTAGAAGTATCAATATATTTTTGTGATAAGCTTGATAGTATATAATCTCTTCCCATATACCTATTTATAATACACATTATACAATTCAGTTTTCAGTAATACTTACATTTATATCAAATTAACATTAGATCAGATATATTGTTTTAAATGCATCACAGTCTTGAACCTTTTTGCCTATAAACTTGAGTTTAAGTCATCCGACAATCTATAATATATTGGTCTGGTTAATAAGATTCTCATTACCTTCCTTTGAATTTTGGATTCACTCTGTTAGAGGTAAGTTTATTTGAATTAAAGGATAAGAACAATCACTTTGTGCATTTATGCGTAGCGTCTTAGTTTGGTGTCACAGCCTTCGATTAATGAGGATGTTGTGACTTGTAGCTGTAAAAGAGGGAGATATGTGGAGCTTCCCGTCGGGTTTCGAAGCCTTTGCTGCGTTGGTTAGTATCCAGGGTCTGATGGTGGAGACAGCGGTGCTTGAGACGCTGCTGATGGGTTGCTCAAACGCCGTTACATTGGTACTCATAAAAGATTCGCAAGCTGTATAACTCTGGTCGTCTCTTCTGTATGGTACAATTATTGACGGTCAGATGTACGCAGATATCGAAATGTCTGTGCTCTGCAACAACATTTCTGGTGGAGTATTAGCAGTTTTTATAATATTGTCTTATTGATCATTGAAGGCTATGTTGATAAGTACCAAGCGGCACAGTGTATTTTATTCAGCCGCAGTATTTTAATTCAAAAATAATTTTCGGGAGTTTGAGTAATTCATACCGTAGATAGTGTTTGTTTACCAAGATGGAGCATGCGCTTCACGAATTTAATGCCATTAGTTAGGAATTCACTAACCATCAAGTGTTTCTAAAGGATGTATGGTTTTAGGATTATAATTGTATTTCGAAAATGATCCTAGAATTTTCATCACTCCAATTTACTGGTCACATTTACCAAAAATAAAGAAGGTGACCGCATTTAATATAGTTGTTTTTGTTTCCCTAAAGTCTACCAATCGTCAGTTAAGATCACAAATAAGTATTTTGTATCATCAACCTCAGTAAAGTTACTCACTTGTGCTCTTTTGTTAGATAATCCGCACACTGTTACCATCAGTAAATTAATGTTTTCAATTTCTTTCCTTTGTGTAGGCACTAAGTCTGATGGTGTTCCCTTTTATTCCAGCTAGTAATTTATTCTTCCCTGTTGGCTTCGTTGTTGCTGAACGGGTTTTGTACACACCAAGTCTCGGTTTTTGTTTACTTATCGGATTGGGTTATGACAATTTGACTGGCTCCACCTCTTTTCAAACAAAGAACATGGCTCAACCAAGGCCACTGGAAACGAAGAAAATGCACAGGTAAAGTCCATCTAATGACTAAATAATGCTTCAACCTGAACATTCAGTAATAATTATAAACCAACAGATTAATTTTCTTGTGGTTCCATATCCGTGTAAAAGTCACTCCAGTCATGTTTTCATTTAAGTAATTTATAAGGTAGTTCATGGATTTCAATCGTTAGCTTTAAAAAACTTATGTCACTTTGTAGGATTTTGGAAATTAGGTAGGACTTATAAATTAATATGTCCTAGTCTTGGGTCCTCGTAATATGCTCGTTGAAGTTCTCTAAATATTAAAACGAATACAAAGAAAAGTTTGGAAATTTAACAAACAAATATCGAGTATTTTCTGGTTCCTAAAGATTCATTTATTGTACTGACCATAATATCTATCGTAATTATCTTAAAATCTACATAAATGAATGGTGGAGTTTTGCAATTATTAGTGTATCTTATTTCCTACTTCCGTGATGTCAAAATAACTTATGAATCCTACTCATTTCCATTAAATTATACAAGTTTTTTGAAATGTTTGTCTGTTTCAATATCGATTATGTTTCGCAAATTTTCCACTAGTCATTTTCTCCAACACACGAAGATGCTTTAATTTCTTTAAGTTATATTTAGTGTAGCTTTCTTAAACACAGAGTACAACTCTTATAGATGATGTTTGGCATATCAACTGTGTGTACCAAACTTTTCCGAATATTTTGCTCTTCTGTATGAGATTTTAAATCTTTTTAAAGATGATTGGGTTCATATTCCTTAATAATATGTACTCCTGTATGCAATTTTTTTCCTTTACGTTCCACAGTGGAACATAGGGCTTCAAGCCAGTGAGTCGGTCGAGGATCGAACCCCGGACCATGTGGATGGTCGGCGAGCGTCCTAACCCTGTATGCAGTAGTTATTATTTATTGAAATATTTCCTGAGGTTTTGAGTAAACACTTCAGTGGAATCGTTTCTGAAGTAAAATATAAACCAACATTCAACAGAATGTTGTTTTATACATTTGTAGAGTGTGGGGTAAGAAAAATGACAAGTCAGTTCAAGGTTATAAAACGTGTCACGTGAGGGGCTAGTACAAAGTGGTCTGTATTAAACAGGAGATGGTAGGATTGCAATGAGAGGCTGTTCATAATGAAATAACGAATGTGTGAAATGAAACAGGTGGAGGCATATGTTGAGAAAAGAGGTAATATCACTAATAATAAATCCGGATAGTATAAATGAAAAATTCGATAGTATTGAGAGAATGTTTTCATGAAGGGTATAAATTATGACGAATAATAATATTTTTAATGATGATAATTGTAATAATAAGCAAAGGAAAAAAAGCCAAGAGGGTTAAGGGGAAGAAGCACTCTTGGTGAGAAGAAGAATCATCAATCCAAGTTTGGCCACGATAGGAACAGCGTCTGGACGTGTTCTTTTTGGATGCAAAGTTCCGGTTTAGTCGATCTTATTGCAACAGCTTCAGCTATTTATAGGAGACGTAAGCTAACACGTCAATTTTCCTACCCCACACTCCACAAATGTATTATGACTAATCACCACCATTGTCTCCCATTTTACAATATTTTGTAATTGATTTCAGCCTAGCACGTTTGTCACACAAATAATGTTGTTTGCACTTTGTTAATATTTCTATAGACAAATACTACTGCTGAGATAAATTCCAGAAACTTTACTTCACATGTACTATTTTCACAAATGATTTTGTAGATAAAAGTATTTCATTGTCATTTGTCTTTTAGTTCTAAACGTAATATTCATTATCGAAAATATTCACGAATGCTAATGGGACTGGTGATCGGTGCGTTTGTGTGTAAAACTGTCCACCGGAACAATGACTGGTATGTTTCACTGAATATATAACTCTACAGTATGTATTACTTACACTTTCTTTCGTTTGGAACCGAGGTCATCAGCGGTGTACGCGGTTCAATTCAACTCAGAGCGTCGAATCAGTTCAAATCAACAGATTGTGATCTGAATAACTTGGTTTACAAAGGAAATTACGGTGAAATTTCACCATTCGAACTGTGTAGATTGTAAACTGCTAACTGATTCGCAAATTATCAATTTGGTTTGTGGTATGACCAGGTCGAACAAGTAGCTAGCTAGAAATTGTGTGGTTTGAACTGATTTGGCTCTCTGAGTTGAGTTAGAACGCGTACACTGCTGATGAGCTCGGCCTCAAACGAGAGAAACGACCGTCCGGTGTTTGGGTCACCTCGACCTGGATAACAAGCACCACCACTGGCTGATATCGGTTATATACAACTACCCATCTCAATTAATCAGTGGTATGTATCAAGTGAATCTTCTGAAAAAGCTCCAGTCGAGTTTACTAAAAAACAAAGTGATTTAACACATTCTATTGATATCTTACGGTTTTTCTAGTAAGAATATTCAATTCCTTCTGAATATACAGGTCAGAAAGCTTGGAATGTTAGTGAGCACAAAATTGCATCAGTTTTTATGCTGTTTCTTTCTGACTTCCAGAGTACAAAGCATTAGACTGCCTTAACCTCACCAGTTAGGTGGTTGTAGACATTGTCAGCATTATCATGAAATAAAATCCTAGATGCGTTATTTAAACATCCGATGAACTTTTAATAAGGTATGTACCTGAGACCCTTTCCTGGTTTTGAAGTAACTAGGTTGTTATTTTCCGTATTATGCGGGACTGGGATGAATAAAAAGTGTGTTCGGCCATCTATATATAGTAATGCATCGTTTATACTAGACTGGGACACATTAATCAAACCCCACTACTAAAATCACTTCTCCAGTATTCGAGATAACTTGTTTCAATTGTATAGGCATTTGAAAGCTGTTAATGTGATTCCTCGTACAAACAAAAATATGATAACGCGTAAAGGCTTTTGATGTTTAGTTTGTAAATTCTTTCTTTTGAATACCAGTTGTTTTCTAAAAAATGTCACTTTTGACTGAAAACTTTAATGTACTTTTATGTTGTATATAGGACTAACGAATACAGTCTATTTACCTCAGCTCTTAAAGTCAATCCAAACAATGCCAAAATGTGGAATAATGTAGGTCATTCTTTAGAAGCTGAAGGAAAATTCTCTGAAGCACTTGGCTATTTCAGAAAAGCCGTCGAGTATGTTTAACTCTGTCTGATCTTCGTTCTCTTATGTACTATTGTTGTTGTTTTTTTCTCCAAATTTAAACTGTCAATTTTTTCATTGTTTAAGTTAATCGAGAAAGCTGCTTTTCGCGTCGTGAAGTAATGTTTTATTTAAAGAACATTTGTTTCTAGTTTTCGACAGGTATCAAGTAGTGTGTACATAACATATCTTTGAACCACTTAATACTGGTCAGCATTTTTAATTCGAAATATAGTTAGAGACATACTTAATCAGTTTCCTTCGAAATTCTGTGGAAATGAATTTATAATTCTGAAAGGTAGGAAGGTAGGTAACCGTACATTAATTTCATAGATGTGTTAACTTTCTTCAAACCTTGTATATGTCTGGTCAATCGGTAATCGTATTTTGTAGATGCTTTCTCATTCTGAATTAATAGCATGTTAATCTATAGGTTAGTTTGTACTTACTCTATAAGACATCCTGTTTCATATGATATCCATTGATCACTGTATCACTATGCGTCGGTGGCGTAGCGGTTAGGACGCTCGCCGACCATCCACATGGTCCTGGGTTCGATTTCCAGCCGACGCACTCCTTTACCTCGCTAAGCCAGAAATAAAGCTCGTAAAGAGGAAAAGGATGGGCATGAAGCTAGCAACCCGATCCTGTAAAAATAAACACTGCTACAGAAACTTCAAGCCACTAGCTTGAAGCCCTATGTTCCACTGGGGAACGTGAAGGAATAAAAAAACTGTGTCACCAGACTGATAACATCGATTTCTAAACAATAATAGATTACTCATTATAATAAAGGGTCTTGTATTTCCCAATGAAAAACTAATGAACCGTCACCGATGTGTTAGTAGTAGTGGTTTAACTTTCAGTTGCTGTGCAGTTGAATTCTCCAACTTTCTGTTCGCAGCTTTGAAGCGTGAGTAACGATGCGTTTGTTTGTAACTTAGCGGGAATGCTACACTGCACTCAAACTGCCCTCTTTTCCGGCATTATTACCCCCTTGTAAATTAGGCGAGGTTTCTGTATGTTGCTTAGTTTCTAGATCCAATAAGTCGCAGACATAATCCGATAATACACCACTACTGACTGCTATTTACATCCTAGATACTAGTAATCAATGAGTCCCAACCTAAACATCCAGTAGTCTTCTAAATGGCACATATTCAGCCTATGTGAACTGTTTTTTAAAACACTGGTAAAAGCAGCTATCTTTTGTCAATACAAATCCCTGCATATTTCTGTACTATCATGTTAACCTAGGGTCGGTTCATTTATTTGTTCATATCAGAATAGTCAGTTAGTTGTTATAAAGTTTATTTTCTATGCAGTTGAACAGTTGTAGGTTTTGCTTCATTTGAAATTTCATTTCAGCGATTAATTAAATGAGGTAAGCAGAAGAGACGAAGTTGTTATCTTATTTGTTTTCCTGTTATTTTGTAGAAGGCAGTTATACTAATCACTATTTTTTTTTCTTAAAAAAGAACAACTAATGTTTTCACTTCTGGTTCTATTCTTCTTTTTTTTTTACTACTGCGCACACGTTTTTATGTGTATGATAAATTGCTATAATTGAGGCGGACTGGCGAGTTAACGTCTTTTGTTGATTTGTGAGTCTAATGCTTGTTGTTCAAATCAGGAATGTGATAGTGCTGAAATCAACTTTGATTTAAACAGCGATCGTTATCACTTCACTGTGTTTTGTCTCACTTGAGATCCAGAAATAAGTTTCAGGATTTCATCATGAGCTGATATTAGTTAGAGAACCATGATGAAATCCTGAAACCAATCAAATCACTACAAACCAACACCAGAAATAAGTATTTACTGTGCGTCGGTGGCACAGTTATTAGGACTCTCGCCGACCATGCACATGGTCCGGGGTTCGAGCCCGCACCGACGCACATCTGATATCTATGGTCGGCTTGCAAAATTTGGGCTACCGATATCCATGCTGAAAATTCCATACTTGTACCAAAAATACGCTGTGGAATCAAGCTGTAAATCAAAAAAATAATAATAATAAGTAACCGATTGAGTGAGCAGTATTATTATTATTATTAAACATGCACAAAAGCTTCGTAAATTATTTCTAAGTTAAATCAACTATATATGCACTGATGCTTCTTTACTGACTAGGCAATGCATATATAAAGGCAGTCAGAATAACTTTAATGAAAGTCTAGCTTCGAGACTAAGCTAGATAGCATATGATAGAGAGATTGTAAGGCAACTTATAGTAAAATCTTACTTTAACATGGCTTATCTTCTGCTTACATCATATTTCTACGCTTCGGTTTGTAGTGTTGCATCCAACTAGGCGAGGGATGAGGTGGAAGAAGGCGTATGCCACTGTTTCGTTAACCACCACTCAAATCAAGTTTGGTCAATACGATAAATAAAATAGTAAACAAGGCCGTTTATTGGGAAAGAAGAACAGCAAGCTAGCACCATAAGTATATACAATGTAGTTACTTTGACGGTAAACTTTTCAGATAATACGAAAAGTTCTGGAACAAATTACTCGTAAATGATTGGTGTTTGTATTATAATGGCGACAGGGACTGAAAGCCGTGATCATTTGCGTCATTTGTTACTTAGTGTCATTCAAAAGAAACGGAGTTTTCATCTACTGACAAAAACAATTTTCGAACAGACAAAACAGCCCAAGTGTTTTTCAGTTTGCTGAGGCTATCAGAATCAAAGAACTGAAGCTTGAACTATTTGTTCTCTCCTTAATAACTCTTTGTCTTCTGATTTTATCATTTCGTTTTCCCTCCGATTTTCTATTTTTACTTTATTTTCATATCAGACTTGATTATGATCCTTTGAAGACTAATCACTGTATTACCTTATCATCTCACTCGAATTCGTACACATCACACACACACACACATTTTGATTTTCCAAACTTATGGGTTCTAATCACTGTTTTTTTCATTATCTCTGATTGCGCAATTATCATTGACTTATAATCGCCCTAACAACAAATTTGTTCATTTTTACGAGAAACGTCGCTCATATATATATATATATATATATATATATAACCTTATCATCCGTGTGTTTTGTTTCATTACGACTGTCACAACAGTCTTTGCTGGGGGACTGATTCATGATTATGAACAAAATGTTATTCTAAAATTGTAGTATAACTTGTTTTATCAAACGTTAGAGATTGTACTCAGCTGACGAGAACCGATGGAACTAAATGGATTCATGTTATTCTTCACCAATGTTCTATATCTGTTCAGGTTTCTATATAGTTAGTGGGTTTCAAATGCACTACATTTTATCATTTGTTCTATGAAGTTGTGTTGCACAACTCCATAAAAGTTCCATTTTGGTGACAGTCACTTCATAACGTCTAGTGTATTCCTATGGCTGAATCTTGATTCGAATGTTAGCAAATGTCTTAAAAATAACTGTAACGGTTTATAAAGAGAGTTGTTGATAGTGAAAAAAACCTTCTTTGCAGTTCTCTGCAATTTTCAATGCTTACTACTTAATTTGAACTGTGTGGGGTTGGTGAAAATTGTTCAGCGAATCAGGCGCTCCATAGTTCATGTGCGTCGGTGGCACAGTGGTTAGGACTCTCGCCGACCATACACATGGTCCGAGGTTCGATCCCCCGCCGATGCACATCTGATATCTATGGTCGGTCTGCAAAATTAGGGCTACTGATATCACGTGCTGAAAATTCCATACTTGTGCCAAAAATACAGTGTGAAATCAAGCTGTAATCAAAAATAAAATAAAAAATGTGATGAAGTTAAAATCAGAGTTGTCTATCCTCATGCAATTCTGTCATAAATCTAACTTTATTTTTCTATGTACACATATCATATTTATCATCACATTAATACATTCACATCACTAATATCCTAACAATCGCAAATTTCTTCGCAATTTATTAGATGGTTTTTTATGTTATCTAATTTTACTGGACATATACCTATGGTCATTCAGCTAAACGTTTCTTTTTTAACCGTGTACATATGTTCCAGTGTTCAGCCGAATGATATGGGTGCGCGGATTAATGTTGGCCGTACATACGTGAATCTAGGAATGCTAGACAAAGCAGAGGAAGCATACTATGGTGCATTAGAATATTTTCCGAAACCGAGGAAAGGTAATTTTTACTTTGGTAACATTAATGAAAAATAAAAGTTGACATGTGAACACCACACTGTTGTCATTTAGACAGGTTTTGAGCAAATTACATTCGTTCTAGAGAATACTTCATTTGTAAATTAAAGAGATGAATCTTTCTGGCAGCTTGGTAAACAACAACTCTAGTCCTCTGTCGTCAGATGTGAGAATTTGTTTGTGGTTGGTATTTGGCGTTATAACTTTCTGCACTGCTCATCTGAAAGTGTTTTATTCAGTCTGTATCCATCTTCTTCACAGCTATGAATTATTGTTTAGAATAAGGATAATGAGGCGTTGTCCGCCTCAACTGTGGGAAGTTTAATCAGTTTGCCCCTAAATATAACAATTTGATAATTGTTCTTGCATGGATGACTCTAATGCCTGATGCTAATTTTTGCGAACTAACTATTCCGACTTCATTGTGGTGTACAGGTAGGTTTTCAATGCAGAGCTGTACTTGTTGGTGCGTTGATTTACATTTCCTTGTGATATCAACGTCTTGTAGCATAATAATGATTACTCTAACCAGCAGTAGTTTCTAATAACTGCCTAGAATGATTATGATTTAGAGTAAGACATACGCTGTATCATTCATGACTCCTTAGGATTCTTAGCTAGCGCATTTGACTCCTATTAAAAAGCGCTTTTTTAGCGTACGCTGTAATACCACTGACTTCACGATTCATACTCGTCAGAAAATATCTCTAAATAAACCTGGAGTCATCAAAACAACTTGATTAAGTTTTTGGAAACATCACTGATGATCTACTGGTGAATAATTTATTGACAGAGTTTACGTGCTAAAGGTATTTTCATGCGTATACAAGCATGATGAACTAATAAAGTAACAAAAAGCGTTGGCTAGCGGGTGATGGAGATTGTACAAGTCTTTCTTTAGTATTGATAATCTTAATTATATTTTAAACACAAGCATTTTTATTCAAGTATTGGTTTGTAGAGATTTGGTTGATTGGTTACAGGATTTCATCGTGAGCTGACATTGGTTAGAGAACCATTGGAAAACCTGGGAGTACTGGACAGCTGTTTCGTCCTAGTTTGGGACTCTTCAACAGTACGCATCCACCGGGATTCGAACCTAGGACCTCCTGGTTACAAGGCGAGCTCGTAGACCATTAAGCCACTGGGACCCGATCCAATGACCCATGAATTCTAACTTCTGCCAATTCACGACATAGCGCAACCGCTAGCCAATGTCTTCTGTGGCGAGTATTTGTCCTCACACCCGACCTGCTGCACCCTATTGGAATTCATTGGCTATTGGATCGGGTCCCAGTGGCTTAATGGTCTACGAGCTCACCTTGTAACCAGGAGGTCCTGGGTTCGAATCCCAGTGTGTGCGTACTGCTGAAGAGTCCCAAACTAGGACGTAGGAAACAGCTGTCCAGTACTCCCAGGTTTTCCAATGGTTCTCTAACCAACGTCAACTCATGATGAAATCCTGTAACAAGTATTTTTCTTGACAGTTCTTAATATATATATATATATATATATATATATATATACATTCCTATATTTCAGGTCAAACATACTACGCTCGTGTTTCTCCCAAGGATCTCATGGTCTTTATTAATCTTGCTAACCTGTATATCAATAAGTCACCACCGAGGCTTGAAGATGCTGCTGCTCTTCTGAGTCGAGCTATTTCATTACGATCGGATTTTGTAGACGCCTATCAGAACTATGGTAGTGTATTGATCAAATTAGGAAAGTGAGTTACTTCTCATTGCTATGAGTGGTGTAACGACCGTTCTGTGTTTTAGGTACTGTTTTCTTTTAAAACTAGGTTCAGAAAAGTTTATGTATACAGTAAGTTACTTAGTGCTTATTTATCCACAAAATTACCAGTCATACGCATATGACTCTGTTAATAGTAATAGAAATGCCCTGTGGCATTCTGTCTAATCTGTAATCAATTACTATACAAAATGTATATCTTAACTGTGAAAGGTAGTCAAAAGATGACTGAAATTCTCTGAACCCTGTTAAATTCATTTGTTTTTTACATACTACTGAGACTAGAATATAAAACCATGGAAGTATACACCTGTTAAACTATCTGTACCTGAGTTGACAGGTAAATACATCTTTTGAGTAACCTTTTTTCCTATAATAAACCGACATCATTACCGCATCATTCCACAGTTAACAGTCTGATTAGTAGTCTTTTTTTTTACTTACACAAATAGATCAAAACAGGATACAACTTTTCAAAGTTAATCAGGTAAATAATGGTGAATGCCATATTCGTGCATTGGTGGTTTGCTTGTAGAATACTCGTCATCCATACACGTGGTCTGAGGTTCGATTTCCGACCGATGCACTCTTCTTACCTCACTTAGAGGGTAGTAGGTTTAGTAAAGAGGAAAGGTTGGATGTGAGTCCAGCAACCTCTTCCCATAAAGGTATTACTTGCTATTGGGAACTTCAAAGCTCAAGCTTGAAGCCATATGTTCCACTGGAAACGCAAATGAATAAAATACAATGAATTTTTATTTACTTGAGAATGTAGTTCTGAAATGGATTTGTTGTATACTGAACTCAGTCAGGTTGTTTACTTATTAACATTGCAGAAGTAGATACCTAATGGATAAAATTTCCAGTACAGTCTTAACTTACTTTTGACAAATCCCATAGAAATCGAGTAGGAGCAATATTAATGTGACATAAAATTTCTATTCGAATAAAATGTGTGTACTCGTTTGGTGTTTGGTTGATGAGTTCTAATTTTCTCCTCCCCTGCCGCCCCCCCCCTTTAAATAAGCACTTTGTAAAAACTAAGCCAGTTTTGAAGTAATTTTGTGAACGCGAACTTAAAGAAAAAAACTACATAACACTGAAAACTTTTTGACTGCCTTACCTGAAGCCCATATTGTATTACAGTATTCCAGATCTTATATTGTAGATAATGTACTTCTTCCCTCAAATTACATGTGTTGTTTACCTAATGGTTAGGTGTTTGTGAAATTGACAGTTTTTTTTTAGAGTTAAGGTAGGTGTAGCTTATTTAGTAAATTAGAACATTTTTAAATCATTGTCTGCTTTTATTTCACTTCTTTACACTGGCATTATTTTCTGCACTACTTAAATCTTAGGTATAAAGAAGCTGAAAAGGCGTATAGACAGGCTTTAATTTACCAGCCGAAAAATGCAGACTTAAATTATAATGTAAGTATTAGTTTAATTTGATGAAACATTCTTGTGTAACAGTTGTACGTTACCCACCATTATATAAATCTTTCTCTTGAAACGCTGTTCATTGTCTATGAGAGTACTCATATTTGCTATGCTTAAGCAGAAGATAGCATGAATTACGCGGCAATAAAAGACTTCTAGTTTATTGTAAAACTGAAGTTAATACCAAACAGTGAATGAACTCAATAATTAATCCCATGTATGATGATTCTGATCTACCAAGGGTGTTTACTGATGCATTAGTAACTTTGGCCGTTCATCACCTTAATCTAATCCAACTATTACGCAATCATCTGTCAATTCTTATTAAATTTAGTACAACTGGACTCATTCACATTAAATACAGAAGTTACATTTACAGCGAAGGAAGAATTCCCCGAAAACGAAATGAGAGATAGAAATGTCATATGCCACTTAACTTATACAAATTAAATCTGAAGAAGCGCAAATGCCTTTTCTCCATTTAAGACATTTTCATGTTGATAATACATAATGCTAATATAAGGAAGCGGTTTATGCATACTAACAGATGCATTTTACTAACCTAGGGATTTTACTGAGAAACATTAGGTAACTACTTCAGTCACAGTTGATGTTAGGTGTACAGTATACGGTAAGGAGCGGAAGTTAGTCAGAGGTTGTGTAGCTGCATCGATTGACATGGCTAGATCACGTTTGTGTATTTCAAACCACCACCTTCTATGTCGAACACATGTTAGCTAATATAGAATTTGGTTGTAAGATAGTTCAGTTTGGTAGAAGAGAAGCATGATAATAATCGATGAAGTTTGATTGTAGGCATGGGCTACGTAGGGAAGTGCTGACTGCAAGTACAGGGGCAGTGAAGAGCTGAGAATCAGTGGCTGCAAACGTAGTGATATGACTTAAGATTCTTTTGCATGGTGTAGATGTACTGACTTTTTATGAACTCCCGGATTAGTAAAATTCCCATTACTCTCCGTGTACTCATTCTTCCTCCACATTTCCCTTCACTGCTGTTCTGTTGCTTTGCGTGTTTTCTTCTACATTAGTGAGGTTATGAAATATAGTAGCTTGAACTGCCGAACTTTTGTACAAAATCCTACGTTGGAACTCAGGGAAACAGTCACACTGGACTTTAGCAACAATGAATTTTCAGATGTACCGTAGTCTATCAGCAAGAGCTGTTCATATTAGCAATCAGTTCAACATATCCTTTTAATATTCATCCCTTAAGTGAGTTAGTCGTTAACAGTTGTTATCCCAATGAAACGTACGAAAATACAAATATTGTGATATTATTATTGTTATTGTTCCCTTGGGTTCCTAGTGGAACATAGGGCTTCAACTGCACGTCTCCACTTGCTTCTGTCTTCTGCTGTACTTTTCACCTGCATCCATGTTAGTCCATATTCTTTCAACTCCTCTTCACACGATCTCCTCCATGTCACCCTTGCACTGACGTCCCACACGCCGCTTCCCTTTCGGGTTCCACTCGAGCAATGGCCTGACGCGCGATGTCACCCAGCGGTCTCCTCAGAGAGTGTCCGATCCATCTCCACTTTCTCCTGCATATTTGTTGGGCGGTCGGTTCTTGCTTTGTTTGTTCCCATATTTTCTCGTTGGTGATTCTTTCTGGCCATCTGATCTTCAGTGTTTCTGATCCGTATAGAAGAAGTGACTGACTTGACGTTTGTATTGAAAATCCGACCGAATTTTGTTGTTGATGCTGAGTGACGAAGATTTCCAGATTGGTTTCAGGTTGATGAATGTGTTTCTCGCCTTTCCGATTCTCGCTCGATTTGACATCCTCGTCCGTTCCGACTGCCTTTAGTTTAGACAATGCTCGCTAGATAGGTGAATGAAGTGAAATCTTTCAAATCCCTCCCGTTGATGGTGATTGGCTCCGGATGTTGCTGTTGTTGTTTTTGTTGGTTATTTTCATAACCTCCGTCTTGTCTATGTTCACTTGGAGTCCTGTCTTTGCCGGCTGCTTCTTCGACCAGTTTGTCGGTTTTCGCTTGTAAGTCTTCGATTTTGTGTGACATCAAACATAAATCATCCACGCGTGAAATCCAGGTCTTCTAGGTTCTTCACTTCCGTCGGTCCAGGATATCCCTGTCTTCTCGTTTCCCACAGTCTGACGCATAATCCAGTCCACCACAATTAGGAATATCATTGGTGATAGTAAGCACCCTTGTCTGACTCCTGTGTTTACTCCAAACGCCTAGCTGAGTTTTCCGTTGTGGATGACTTGACATGTGCCGTTGTTGTACAGCTGTTGAATAAGGAATATTGTGATATAGAATCGTCTAAGTTGTACAGTTTTTTTTCTAAAACTTATCCATTTCATTGTCATCATGTTTTCGTCTTCACTACAGCTGCAACTTACCATCCCATCCACAAATTAGGTAGTCAGCTGTATTTACACTGCATGACTGATCCTCTTGCTTTCATCTGCGGATTTTTTTATATTTTTAGTTGGGAGTTGTTCTCCTAGAATCTCAACAGACGGCGGAAGGATTATTGTATTTGAATACTGCTCTAACTTACAATCCACACCATCAGGTATTTTCTATACATCGTATCCTTTATTTATTACATCATCTTTCATTTGTTATAGAAAATATTTTGTTTTTACTTTCCAGAATGATAGAAGTATAAATACAGAACAGACATACATAATTTAGTCCAGTGCCGTTACTTACTTAGGATATTTTAATACTAACTACACCATACTATTTTGTTAAAAGCATACATCTAGTGCGTCGGTGGCATAGCAATTAGGACGCTCACCGACTATGCACATGGTCCGGGGTTCGATCCCCGGCCGACTCACTCATTTACGTCGCTAAGCCAATATTTAAAAAAAGAGTTTTGTAGAACTTTCAACTGATTTTCTTCATGTTAAATTCCAGTGGTAATACCATATTCTTACTATCCAAAATCTTTGGAAATATATATAAGAGTGAGTTGAAAACTGTGATAACACGAAAAATTTGGAATTTTAGTTTATTTCTCCATACTTTAGATAGACGAAAAATCAGTTAATTTTATGATTTGATTTAACAAGTATAACACCAGTTGACGATTGCGTTTTGTGATGAATAAATGAAACTCAGAATTTGGAATGAGTAGTAACTGACTGGTTTCAACATAGATCTTTGCATAGATGTCCAGCAGTTTCACTTGTCACCTTCTCTCCATTTATCACACAAAGCAAGAGAAGACAGTAAACAGAGATAATTAACAGAAGTGCCTGTGAGAGAGAGAGAGAGAAGGAATAGTAATATGGAAGAACGACAAAGTTTTATTGGATATGACAGATGACAAAGAGTAAGTGCATCTGCGCTGTCATTGACAACGACGATTTTTAGCCATATCACCGATTGTCTGCTGCCGTCATTGGTTATTACCATCCCAAGGAATCCAATCAGATAGCGGTCTACACCACCCTACATGACTGGCTTAAACTAACTGTTGTGAATTTCATTGACTGATATCATGCTTCAGTTTGGCCACCATTAGCTCGTTTCCAACCTGATCCTATGATAGCTAACATTGCCCGTTGAGGAAAGCTATGGCTAGACTGGGCTTGCGTAACACAGGCCCTGACCATCTCAGTCAATATAACTTCAAAACCTAGTAGATTGATTTTCCCTCCCTAACTAGCACCCGACGCCTAACCTCAATATTACTCAACGTATTGTGCCACCTAACATGGGAGATAGGACGTAGTGAAGTATTAACCCACTAGTTAAAGACTGATTATGCCATACCTAAAAACAAGTATATTTTGGATAGATGAAAAATCTTCAGTGGTTGCGTAAACAATAATTTGTATGTGAATCAGGATTAGTCTCAGTTAATTTTATGAAACTTTGCAACGATATGAAATTCATAAGTTTTATTATGGCTTGATTTCACATAGTATTTTGGTACAAGTATGAAATTTCCAGCACGCGATATCGGTAGCCCGAATTTAGTTGGCTGACCATTGATATCAGGTGTGTATCGGCAGGGGATTGAACCTCGGATCATATGTATAGTCGGCGAGCGTCCTATCTGATGTTCCAGCAACGCACATTTAAAGTAAGTAGAGTCAATTCAGTCAAAAATGTCTCCTTGTCTTGTGGCAACATTATTTAAATCAGTATAAAGAAATAATACGCTGTAAACATTATTCCATTAAACGATGCGTTCGATTGCCACATCACGTATCTTGTCCCATCTAGATGTGCAAAGTGTTGAATGCAGTGGTTACTTACTTTCACACCACACTTTTTCTCTTACCGCCATTCAATACTAGCCTTCTCTGTTCGCTGTCGCATCAACACTTAGTGAATCCACGAATGTCAAAGACCAAAATCAAGCAATAGATATGTAAGTTCAGCAATTTTTCTATTCTTAAATTACTTTGACACAAAAGTAGAGACTTCAACAATTTTCCAAGTTCCAGTTAAATTCCCTTTCAATTGAAAACAAAACAAAACTTTTCTCATAAAAATATTATACCTTTTATGTGGGGTTGTGACCTTTTGTGATGGTTGCAGATAGAAATGAATATTCATCTAGCTGGTTTTTCGATATATGTTCTGTAACTTCATTCTCATGACTATAGGCTTCAGATTGATTATCGCCATTGTTCATCTCACTAAGTATGTACAGCTTGAGGCATCTTAAGAAAATCATGTGGGAATATGCGTTGATCCAGGATGGCATTTTTGGAAGCATAATCAGATAAATGAGGCAACCAGGAAACAGGCATAAAATGGACTCACACAAAAAACTTGGAGGATCTGGACTTCGCCGATGATATATGTCTGATTTCCCACAAACTGGAAGATATGCAAGTGAAAAGCAACAAGTTGACAGAAGAAGCATCAAAGATAAGACTTCAGGTGAACATAGAGAAAACAGAGGTGATGAAGATTCCTGGGCAACACCACCAACAACAGACAACAATCAGTATAAATAGAAGGAACCTGAAAGAAACAACCTGCTTCACCTACCTGGGAAGCATCATTTCAACTACAGGCGGAACTGACGAGGATATCAAAGCCAGAATCGGAAAAGCAAGACAAGCTTTCATTACTCTTAAGTCTGTGTGGAGGTCAACATCACTCAGCATCAAAAACAACATCCGGATTTTCAACTCCAATGTGAAGTCAGTGCTATTTTACGGATCAGAGACTTGCACTGCGCGTCATAAAGAGCATCTCAAACAAACTTCAGACCTTCATTAACAGTTGTCTTTGCTCAATACCACTCAAGAGCAGATAGCCGGCCAGTAAAGATCAGCAACAGGGATCTCTGGCAATGAGCGAACCAACCAGGAACCGATTGCGAAACAAATAGGCAGGACGAAATGGAGATGGATTGGCTATGCTCTGGGGAAACCATCAAGTGACATCACTAGACAAGCCATCGCTCGAGTGGAACCCGAAAGGGAAGCGAGTTGGTCGTCAGTGCAAAGGTGTCTTGGAGGAGGTCATGTGAAGAGGAGATGAAAGCGTGTGGGCAGACTTGGAGCGGGTGAAAACGTTGGCAGAGAACCGAACGCAATGGAGACGTGTGACTGGAGCCCTATGTTCCTCTAGGAATTAAAGGAAATAATATAATAATAATAATCAGATAAATGGGGTGTAGGTAGAACGAAACACATTATTGTGACCAGTTTGTAGTCACATCACATCATTTTCTTGAATGCGATTTGTCGCCCTTATCTGATATATTTACATGATAACTCCAACTTTCCTTTTACCTAGTCAACGTTTAGAAGTAGAGAGTTATGTAAAATATATCTCAATGGGAATGGTAAGATCCCTAAAACTAACTGATGGATTTTTCGGTCGTGAGCAGCTGTTTGCATAATTTATATAGTGTACACCTAGTAGTTCCACCATAAAAAATCACGTTTCAAAGACACTGGTGTGATTGACTGGAGTAAAACAACGGTGCTAAAGGCACTTTAACATTAAGTGAATACGATTCCTCTCCCTTCTTCTTCTTCTTCTTCTACAGAAGGAAAATAAACTAGTCTATGACTGCTTTATTGATCAAAAATAAATCATGTCTATACATTCCTTCATAAGTAAAAATACTCTACGTCAGTGATAAAACAACTTATTCTGACCGATGGCTTGAAGCATTAAGGTCTACAATAAAGCTATCGTCTCATTATTATATGTTATTAATCCCTTGGATTCCAAGTGGAATATAGTGCTTCAACAGCACATCTCCTCCTCAGCTGACCCCACAATTGTCTGTAAGCTTCCATCTCCCCCCGCCTCCTTCTTGTCACCCTTGGATTCATGCCCAACTCGTCGTTTCATATTTGGGTTCCAATCGACCGTTGGCCTGGCGCGCAATATCATTCAACAGTCTCCTCAGCATGTGTCTACTCCATTTTCTTCACCGTATTTGTTGGGTGATAGGTTCTTGGTTAGTTAGTTCTCATCGTTTCTCGTTGCTAATTCTTTTTGTCTATTTGATTTTCAGTATGGTGCCAGCAAATGCAGCTGTTGATAACTCTGCAGTCTGCTGGTAATGCCATTCGGTTGTCTCCTTAGATTGACTTATATTTAATTGGAAAGTACAAAATAGGCTACAGTAGCAATCAATGGTATAAAGCGCTTACTTGAGTGTGAGTCTCAGCATATCAGACAACGAAGATTGAAATAAAATCTGTAATTAGGTGTGCAAATGTAAACTAAATATGTGACCGAATATTAGAGCTCAGGAAAATACTGATGTCAGATTTAATATCTCACCGTTAATCTCTAACAAGAGCTTGAGCTTTCAATCTCTTAATCCTCACAGTGTCCGGGCCGGGTGAGTCTTACCATGTTGAGTCGAATTAAACCGCAGGCTCCACTCTTGGTGGTGCCCTTCCGTCAATTCCTTCTAGTTTCAACTTTGCAACCATACTTCCCCCGGAGTCCAAAGACTTAAAGGTTTCCCGGTGACTGCCCGCAGTGTCAGTTGTAGAATCATCGCGGATCGTCAGTTAGCATCGTTTATGGTCAGAACTACGACGGTATCTGTTCGTCTTCGAAACTGACTTTCGCCCCTGATCAATGAAAACATTCTTGGCAAATACTTTCGTTGTAGTTTGTCTGGCGTTGATCCCAGTATTTCACCTCTAACAAAGCCATACAAATGCCCCCGTCTGTCCCTCCTAACCATTACTTCGGATCCGAAAACCAACCATATAGAACTGAAGTCTTCTTTCATTATTCCATGCAAGAATTTCTAGGCACAAAGGCCTGCCTTGAGCACTCAAATTTGTGCAAAGTAAAGACGCCGTCCGCTCCCGACACCTGGAAGTATGCCAACAGATAGCGGGCAAGACAAGCTCACCCATCTCCGTCAGCACTCGTTTACATAGATACGGCTGATAGGCTGCACGCCCACTACACCGAGCCGAACACAAGTTCTGATCTTAACCAAAACCGCGAACAAGCAATGGCATGCGACCGCACAACCCAGTTTCAACTACGAGCTTTTTAACTGCAGCAACTTAATATACGCTTTTGGAGCTGGAGTTACCGCGGCTGTTGACACCAGACTTGCCCTCCGATTAGTCCTCGTTAAAGGATTTCAATTGTACTCATTCGAATTACGGAGCCTCAATTGAGTCCCGTATTCGTAATTTTCGTCACTACCTGCCCGGGCCGGGAGTGAGTAATTTTCGCGCCTGCTGCCGTCCTTGGATGTAGTGGCCATTTCTCAGGCTCCCCCTCCGGAATCGAACCCTGATTCCCCGTCACCCGTTATTATCACACCTGAAGGTAAGTGCATTCCTCAGTGGGTATTTCGTCTAACAAAATTGTGTTGAAAGAAAACCACTTAGTAAGCGAAGCAATCGACTCACTAAAAGACGTTAATCGTTGACACCAGTTTCAGTTTCGACTAGGTTTTTAACATTTTCACTTTGGTTTTCAAAAGTTAATTTGTAGGGATTTCATTTGTTTAAAGTTTGATCATGGATTTTCATTTAGAAAAAAAGAACATATACACATGCTCATATTTTTTTCACAATCTGTTTCAAAGACGTTGTACCTTACTTATCTTCATTTCACAAAATTATCTCACCTGCCTACTCTCAGTCAACTAAAGGTCTTTAGACAGGATGTCTCTTCCTGAGAATTCCAAGGTAAATAGATAAACACCTACTAAATAAGAACATTCCACTGTGTAATTAAGATTTTTATTGTACCTCATTTTCTTACTGTGTATCTGATTATTTCACAACGAAGATATAAAACTATAAATTCTCTCCATGATAGCAATTGTAGGACAAATTTCATAAAGCTTTTTTCTGTCCACTTTAGTTATGAAAATCTAATAAAACAAAATTTTGAACCAATCAAAGTACATTTCGCGTTGGGTATGTTGGAAACTGATAAGAAGAATTATACAAAAGCAGCTAAGCACTACCAAGAAGTGATTCTCGTAAGTAATATATATATATATATATATCCATTGTATCGATGTACTACTGCTAGCCAGTATTATTTTATTTCTGCATGTCTGTTGTAAATGTTCAGCTTACTTAGATGTCTGCCATCAAAAGTGTATTACTCTTGTGCATATAGCGAACTTCATAAATATAAGTCAACTGCCTAAGCTTATAATTGAAACACTTTAGAAAAACTGTAGTAGACTAAGCCAATACTAAATAAAAAATTTAAAATAAGCAATAATTTGAATTAGTATTTGGCAAATTCATACAGTTTGGAAGGACTCGTCAGCCAAATAACCTACAAACATTATTTATATTAGTTTATACGAGTAAAATACAGATATGTGGAAACGATGACAGTATGTATGTAAGTATCAATTTTGCACAAGTTTATGAACTGTAAGAAGTGAGTGATAATTTATTAGCGTAATTCAGAAATTGTGGATAATATTCATAAAATCGAGTTGCCATTTTAAAAAAATATCGAAGTAAAACTTTTTCTAGGGGATATTTTTAAAAAAAATTCCCCGTTGAAAGAGGAAATAGCGAAAGTGGGACTATATTGTCGTTACTTCGATGACACTTTTGCATTCTACGATAATTGCCTTCAATTTAAGGAAGATACCTTCACGGAGATTCTATCCCAGCACTTCACTAAAGGGCAGTTTCCACTATATACATCTGTCACTGTCCTTCTGTAGTTGTCTAGTATTTACTTATGAACTGAAAGACGTTTCTGTTTTCTAAACAATCACGAACAGTATGTAGCACAATACCCGATTGGTAATATTAGGATAAATAACCACTGTAGGAAGAATGGAAAGAGGGAAGGTGAGGTATAAAATATGCTGCCAAGGGGATTCAGATTGACTTCTGTCTGCTTCTTTACACAATCGGATAGTATAAGCTTCCACGAGCCACAGTACCTTTTTGTTGCTTTGCTAATTGATGACAACAAAGCTTTTCGACATCACAGTAGCATGGTCACATCCAATAAATGATATGATTGAGCACTATGGGGAGCGGTCGATAGTATCAGAAAGCCATTTTAGCAGTGGTGTATGTGACGTAAACGCTAGAGCCGAAGCTTCGCCTACTTCGTCTTCTCTACTTATGCACTGATGAATTGCAGTGAGAGTACAATTAACAATAAGTTCTACTGTCAGCCGATTGAGCTTCTGAATCATGAGCGTCGAACAGATATCGTATGCTAACTGGAGACTTAAATGTACAGGTCAGACAACTAGACTCAAAGAAGAGTTGTGTAGATGGTCAATGAGGACTACCCGGTCACAAGTCAGATCATAGAGAGTGTCTTCTGCAGCTCTTTGTGGATCACTTTGTATTTCTGGCTACCAGCTGCAACTTGAGTCACAGCCACTGTCTTCAGGCTACTTGGCATCCTCCCCCTAGCAGTCAATCCTGGACTCAAATAGGTTACATTGCTATCAGCTACCTATGGTGTGGGTGCATGCAATATTTCTGAAGCACATATTTAGCACTTTAGCGTGTTCCAGGTTCACATTGTAACATGGAAGATGTACTGCATTAGTTTGAAACACATCCTTGTGAGCACTTTCAGTAAAATGTGAATGTTTGGCATGCAATTTCATGCAACAGCTGTCCAGTACTCTATGGTTTTCAATGATTCTCTAACTGATTTCAATCCGTGATCAACTCGTAAAAACAAAAGAGGCCATGCCGGGCCATTGTATTCAATCCAAGAAATCACTAACTATTGGTTTACGCCATGTTGATTGCTGTATGTTGAGTCAGTCGCTGAGTACACTTTGCATCATTGTTGGAAGTTGTTCACAAAGCTTATTGTCGATTTGTTTACCTATCTGTGTTACTAAGGTTAAATTTATAGTAATTGTGTGCTTTTCTACTAAAAACCAGTTGTTCATCTGCAAATATCTGATTGCCAATTTGTTTAATAAAAGGTACAGTCACGATAGCTTTAATTATGGAACGCTAGACATATTTCACACTGGCAACAACCGTCTCATCAAACTAAATTCAGTATTCTGCGATAATAAATTTGAACGGAAATCATCCTAGATGCACAAATGGTACTTATTTTTCCATATATAATTCAAATTTGTAGTAGTGTTATAAGTGAAAAACATCGTTTGAATATCCTCTCTCATAAATTCATTTCGTTATCGTTTGTTTTCATATATGTCTGACTTTACTACTGTTTCCTTTTTATCCTGTATTTTTTGAAGCTGGAGCCAAACCATAAAGGTGCCTTGTTCAATTTAGCTCTACTCTATCGAAATCATCTTGGGAGGCCTAATGATGCCTGTGATCTGGCTCTTCGTCTTATTCAGGTGATTCCCATCAGTAGATTTTGTTTTGTTTGAGGCATCTGATTAAATTTTGAATTTCGGATTAGCATGAACGATTTACTACCTAAGTAGATATTTGTTCAGGGGACCTAATGATTACACATAATACGTATGGTCGTAATCTGAATTTCTGTTTTTATTGTACTATATACGGTGACCAAATAATTCCTGAAACTCTCATATTTACTAAGAATGATGTGAACAAATAAATACACTTGCTAAGACTAGTTGTCAGCATCAAGCAGACAAAGTAACACTGATTTGTACCTTAACATGGTGTCAGAGTTTTTCTCTTATATTAATACAAATTCTAATTAGTTTGTGTCTAAATGTCTTGATAGAAGTACCTTGAATTCTAAATATCAGATTTTCTTTTCACTTCGTAGATTCATCCTTCGCATATAAAGTCCTACCTACTACTCGGCGATATAGAGTTGACAGAAAAAGCTAATGTAAAACAGGCAAAACAGGTAAGCACCGTGTGATTGAATTCCATAACAAATATCATTTGGCCCGACATTAATATGTTTTTTTTTATCTTATGTTCAGTATTTTGAACAGGCTCTCAAATTAGACCCAAGCAATATCCAGGCAAAGCATAACCTATGTGTTGCCTTCGCAGATGAGAATGAGTTGGCACAAGCAGAGTCGTGTCTTCTAGAGGCAATAGCCATGACACCAAAACCTCAAGACTATTTGCTACGTCATCTTGAAATTATACGTGACCGTTTGCATTCACGTCGGAAACAATCCCTTGTTGTTCCAAATAATTGATAGGATAAAAAATAATAATAATAAAGTATCAAATCAATTGTATGTATGTATGTATTTATCTAAAAAAGAGATTAATAATTATGTTGCTATTCAAACTTCAATTTTTTTTGTCTTCGCGGCTGATTCTTTCATAAGCTGCATATCACACTACGGTTCATTTCCACCACCCTGTCATTATTACTGGCTGATAAAAAGGTGGCTTTTGCTGTTAATTGACAGAGTAGAGATCCGGTATTGTTTTCTGTTTACAATACTAGTGATTCGAAGAAACGTTAGGTAGAAATACAATTACGTATTTTTTCGGTGATCAGATCAAACTTTGCGCGCGGATTTGAATGACCAGTTTTCTGCGATATATGGGGAAATCATTTACCTAGTTGGAAATATATTACATAAGTCTACTCAACTATGTATATGCTCGTGTATTATGGACAAGGAGGTATGATCATGACGATAGTTATTATCATCGTCATTGAAGGTAGTAGATATGACGAAGTTTGATTGAGTGGCCTTAAAAATGAAGCACCAACCACGTAACAAAAACCAAATGATTGTTTTCACAAGTTCTGCTCTGACGAAAAGAACTCGACTCACGACGTCGCTCCGCCAACCTACGTTTGGACAGCCATATTTCATTAGCTCTAATACAATAGTTATGACTCAATGTTAACCGTATTCAAATGCTGCTGTTGTTAAGAAACATTTCATTTTTTTTCCAAAACGAGAAGATTTTGATGTAATTGAAATACTTGCATTCTAGAAGTTACAATTAATGAATTACAGAATTTTCATAAACAAATTCCCTTTAATAAATTTGCAGAATAGCACAGATTTATTTCATTTCGAGGGTTCTATTCAGTTGCGTACAATCTGTAACCCTGTAAAACAAGTTACAATACCATTTTTACATACTTTCGTTTATAAACAGGAATTCGCCCTTCATAAGGAATATTGTAAGAGCTTCATAATGAAATAAAATAAAAGGATGGTAAGTTACCTTAAAGTATTCCTAATTTACTACCCGATTTTAAGCCCGTAAACAAAGTTTCTCGTAAAAAGCAAATAAATTCGCCGTTAAATGTGGTAATATTCAAAAGTTTGATAAACCAATAGTAGTTAATTTACCAGACATGACTTGTACCGTGAGTAAAACCAGCAGCTATGGCCCCTGTTGGCAGAATTTCGGCACCGTTCTTCAGTAATGTATTCACGATAGGTGTATACGGTGGTCCTAGCAAACCGAGCAGTTATAAAGAGTTATGCAATTACCCAGTACCTGAGCTACAGGATATATTAAGTTCAGGTATACACATTACCAGACTGAATAGGCATTCAACGTTCGTTTGACAGCCGTCATCTGTGTTGCACCGGCTAGAACAGACGTGAAATTTATAGTAGGTTATAATGCCGGCGCAGGTACAATTCGATGAGAAGACTGCACTTTGTCAACACACTGAAAACGACTATTTTCCTCACTTTTTACACGTTTTTTTCGTTCAGACACGCCATCAAAATGTTCATTTCTGTCGAAAAAACCATTGAAAACAACGTAAGATAGCCCAAGAACAACAACGCAATAATACCTGAAATCTGCAGCAATCAGCTGATTTGTGCCTCTATCCTCTGCCAGCGTCCAATATTGAAGATTTTTAAAATTAATACAAATTTACTTGCTTCGCAACACTCGTTTCTTGATGGTGGATAGCCGTTCCAGGTTTCAGGCAAATTAGGCCAAACTACTTCTTCGGATATTTGTTGATTCAAGCGCAATATGTATCTTGAGATGTGATTTCACGCATGCGTTTCTGAGGCCTAATAAAAGAAACGACAGTAAGTCCCCGTGGCTATCTATACACTGAGAAAAATGCTATTCCGGTGCATCAGGAATATTTCTCATCTCTATCAAGTTTCTGTTTGGGAAAGCTTGTAAGCTAATCGAATGCAATCATCTGTAAAAACCGATTGTCCCGTAAAGAATTGAAACTCCCTGTGATACGAGAGAAGGGAAAACGCCGTCTATTCTTTTATAAGATTAGATATAGCTGCATTATTTGCATACAGTAGCACTATGTTCTTCTGATATGTGTGCAAACACAGCACGTGAATTTCATGTATGGAATGCCCGAAACTGAATCTGTAGGCAAAAATGATTGATGAGAAACCAGGATAGCAAGAAGTAGAAGTAAATTCCCTATTATTTCGGAGAATGATATCCTCTCAATCCTCTCTCAGGTACGACTACATGTCAAAGAATTCGACTCCAATTTTAAGCAGACGGAGACTATCACTATTTATTTGGGAAAGTAACTAGAGTTAATAGTGTTCAGATAAAAATCTTCCGGTACCTGCGTGCAGTTCATATTCTCAATACCGCCAAGGACATTTCCAAAAATGGTGTGAGCTTTTAGCCGAACTGGTCCTAATTTTGCTGGTTGGTTGTCTCTAGCCTTATAGACTAATAAAAGAAGAGCGTTGTAGTCGTGATAATGAGACGATTGTACTGAACAGAATGAATTCTGGTTGATTCTCGTGGGAGAGTAAAGTAGAGGGATCATATCTTTTGAACGTTAGTGGTCTCCCTTCAAAGATTAATTTGTCTATCTATGCTAAATGAACCTCACAGTAGTCAACTGAAATTTCAAGAGGTAGGTTATCAATACAATCTTGGGTAGATATCAAAATCTCAACGGTCCACGAACAATTTAGATGTCAGAAATGTCACCAAAATCTGTAAGTGGTGAACAAAATCTGGTAATATTTGCAGCGGGTGATACAAACAGCTGGGAAACAAAACACAAATATCAGTTACGTATCCAATATTAAAGACAGGAATATCAGAATCCCGCTTAAATATGGGGGTGAAAAGCCTTAGCTTAGTTGGACACCCAATTGAAATAATGTGAAAATATCTCAAGGTAATAGGCACGGTGGAAACAGAAAAAAACCAAACCGACTTGTGCCCATGTAGTTGTCATAAAGCCTTGAATCAGCAAATAGTTCCTGACAGATATTCTTTACCCCTCATTCGGAATTTTATTAGTGGTCTTCATGGCCCCACAGCATTGACTAAAAGAGAATTGGTTCGCGCCTAACAAGATTTCCCGATGGCTAAGGAAGATATATCGTAAGCAAAAATAACTCTCTCTTGGATAGTAAGAGTTTATGAAGATGCCATTTGGCTTTCGGAATACTACACAGCGTGAACTACTATTTCTTACAGGTTATATGGATGATATACTCATCGTTAGCCTGGATATAAACGCTCACGAGAATATTGGGAGGATAGTTAGTCAGAATGTTTTGGAGGTAAAAACATGCAGCTACCATGACATATAATGATGGTGCTGAGACCACACCATTTTAGTAACTCAATTCGAAAGTTTTCTTCTGGTGTTATCTGCCTAGCTGCGCACACGTTACGCAGCCTCCTAAAGATGCATTATGAGGAAAGCCCAAAGAATTCTGGTGGTCAAGAGAAGCAGCTTTATTTGCTTCAAGGCAAACCGCAACATCCCATAAAATTATTAACTGAAAGTAAATGGCACGTTGCAAAGTTGTTCAAAAGACATAGGATTATGAGTGACCTAGTATTCGGATACATGTATTCTAATGCAGCCAAACGGTCTAGAAATATAACGATTACTTTCAATCAAATTACTGAGTGTTTGATACAATGTAGGTATGAGCGAATTCATGGGAAGAAGTATGATGATAAAAGATGTGTTGCTAGGTTATTCAAATACATTCAAACAAATGAGTCTGAATTCCAGTTGTCCTAATGCCATGTGTTGAATGAACTAACGTTTGATGGTAAAAGGCATTTTCCTAAGTCGTTGTGCAGCGTCATTTAGACTGAATGCCATGGGCTGAAATTCGAATAAGCCAAAAGGTCTTATGGTGGCTGTTTTTTCAATATCTTCATGAGTGACTGGTATTTGAAGATAGGCTCTGACCAATTCCACTTTGATAAAAATGGATTTACGGTGTAATGTCAAGGAGAAACTATTTAGGTGGCGATCGGGTAACGGTCCGGAACTGGAGTAGTTCAAATGCCGATAATACTCACATGGTTTCTAGTCATGCTCGGCCTTCGGTACCGTGTGCAAGGGTAAGGACCAAGGGCTATTGGAAGGCCTGATGATACCAAGCTGCATCATGTGTTCAAATTCTGCCTTAGCTGCTGTTAATTTGTCAGGTAGCAGTCTACGACGATGATCTCAGACAGGTTGACCGGTGACAAAAATTTAATGAGTGACTGTATGCGGCACATCTTCGATGTTATACGACGGCTTAAGCATTCTGGGGAAACGGTGAGTAGAGCAGAAAGGCTACAATCCACCGGTCTCGTTGTAAATATTATAGGCGGTCTAACTAGAGGTGATTCCACAAATTCTTAGTTCGGTGCTGTTATCAATCAGTCTTTTTGCCGTCGCCATCAACTAAAAGATTGAAGTTACTTAAAAAAATCTGCTCCAAGTATGGTATGACCCACGTCAGCTACTATGGATATCCATGTGGAACGACTATGTAAGCTTCGATACAACATGCGAGATTGTTCACCGTACGTTTATATGCTCGTGTGGCTGGCTGCAGGGAGAGACAATTCTCCTGGTGTCCGAGTAGGTCGCCTGGATAGGGAAGGAGGAATCACGCTAAATTCAGCTCCTATGTTTGCCAGGGAGAGGGCGCCTGGAGTTTTCGCCTTCATATAGAAAAGGCAGCTGGGTTGATTAGTTGTAACAGCCGTTGCTATAAATCTGCCCGGGACGTTTCCCTAAAAATGATAATCCTCACCAAAATGCACGCATTGACACGTTTTAGACTTTGACTTTAAAGAATTAACTATCAAATCATGGTTGTTTGCTCAAAGCCAACTCTGTAGTGGGCGTCATCGATACTGCAGTCATTGTTTCATCGTCCGCTGTTTGTTGGAGGACAGAGAAAAACTATCAGAAGTATTACTGTGATTAATTGTTATGACATTTATTCTTAGACTTTGTGTACAACAACCTAATGGTTGGCTCTGTATTGGTGCGAGAATAAAGGGTTCTTGAATCACCTGTTTGTGTTCTAGTTATTTGCGTTGGTTACTGAGCATATTTCCAGAAAGTCTTCCAAGGACAGTGTGAAGTCCACTGTAGTTAGACCTGAACATTGACAGTTTCTGATAATTCTCCTGGAATTATTCGTCTTATTTGTTGTCAATTCGTCTTTCCTCGCGACCGAAAGTCTTCTTTGCACAAGTGTTATCTGGAGCTTTTCTGGATTGTTTTGTCAAGTTCAGTAATGCCCGAGTCAAAGGAAGGACAAAGCATTTTGGGAGCAGACAGGAAAGTAATTAATGATGAGTTGGATGTTATATGTAATGATGTGTGAGATGTTGAGTATGATAAGATTGACGTAAAGGTTTCGCCATCTAGGGATAATAGAAAATTTAAAATTCTTAAAACTGAACCTTGGTGTTCCGATGGAAACCCAGCTGACTATCCACAGTTTGTGAAGGAGTTTGAAATCATGTTGAGTGGGTTTGGAATAAATCACGAAATTAAGTTATTGTATTTGTTGAGGCACTGCACTGGTGTTGCTGCAAGTGCTATGCAGTGCTGTAAGTTCATGCCCCCTAACGAAGGATATACTGAGGCGAGGCGTATCCTGCGTCAAAGATTCGGAAGACCTTCGATGATTGTAAGGAATGTATTTGAGGCTGTTAAAAGTAATGGTAGTCAGTTACAAGATGACTCCAATGCACTCTCTGAGTTTTTGGATAATCTGATGACTTACAAGAATTTATTGATTTCGATGAATTGCATGAGCAATCTGAGCTCAAGTTCCGTCCTAGAGGTAATAGCGAGACGCATACCTACTCGACTTCAAAGGAGGTGGGTGGGGACAAGCTCTTGTATAGAGGATGAAGGTATCGAGCCAAAATTTGGTGATATTCTGAAACTGATAAAAGATAGCGTCAATCAATCTATGAGCAAGTTTGCCAGTATATTGAATCTCACCCCTAGAATAGAGCAGTCTGACAGCAAAACGCAGTCATTTATGACAAAAGGGTGTCAGGGAAGCGGATATCGAGAAAGCATTATGGTGTCTAGTAGTCCATATAAACTTAGTGAGTGTAACAGCTTTCGTGGGACATCCCCAACAGATGGGTTACAAGATGCGAGAGAAACACGGTTGTGCTTTTCACGTCTGTAAGAAGTGCATACAAAGGTGACCTGTGAATCAGTGAGCGTGTTTAGTAGTAAGATGAATGGGAAGTCAGCGTCAACAATTTCTGACTCCACAAGTTTTCAAGGTGTTAGTAGTCAGAGCAAAAGTATAAAACCTTTAAGTATTTGTGAGAAGGAACCAAAATTGTCTACTGGTGTTATCAGAGTTTGAAAATGATGAAGTCGATCATACAAACGGCGGTAAAGTGGATATATTTGACAGTGGTCGTGATAGTGCACATTTGCCTTTGGCTGATCATGATGAGATGAGGGGAATGCCTACTAGTACTGAGTTTAATGAAAGTTCTGTACAACTTGAACGCGAATTATAATTTAAATCCGGAGAGTCTTCCAAGGACATTGTGAAGTCCACTGTAGTTAAACCTGGTCATTTATAAATGTTGTTATTTGATTCTGCACTGCGAAATTTTTACTTTCTAGGAGACTGAAGACTTTATTGGGTGAAGCGAAAACATTTATCCATTTACTAAATTATGTTTCCCATCAAATTACACTGCTAGGCAGAATTAAAGGGAGTTGTTATTTATAACTTCGACAGTAAAATTTATTTGTTGTTTTTATCTTCTACTCAAATCCTCTCACTGGTCTGCATTCACAGACACCTACCTAATGAAATTCGTCATCATACTGACTTGACGCTATCGGAATTGTTCAAATTACGCTGATGTGTTGAGAGAAGCAAGTTTTAGTGGAACTGAAGTTAGCGTTTCTACCGAATTACTTAAGTCAAGGAATTATTTTGCTTTGATTTTTAGTAGTGAAACAGAGACTACTTCAAGCTGACTAGTTCCACCAGCCCTCACACATACAATAAGTGTGATCCATAACCGCCTAGTGTACAAAATCTCCCGAATAACCAAGCTTATTACATTCCATATATTGGTGATGGGATGATAAACAGTGTTCATGTTTTATGTTCGAATTTAGTTGTGGCTTGTCAAGCCCAGTGGTGCAACACTTTAATGCATTGTACTTCACAATAGGATATTATGGCCCGGTCGGTCTGAGCCGCTGCTGAAGACAGCGCAAAGTTTAGCGGTAAATTTCTTCGTAATGTTAAAGGGTTAATTGATTAGTCGTTTGACTATCTAGGTTTGGACTGGTCATTAAAATGCAGCTCAATAACAAAATCACGAAATTAACAGTTTGTCAGACACTGTTAGATTCCATGTACGTATATGGAAGAGCTGCTGTTATTTTCGTATAGTGCCCGCGAGTCATGCACTGGGTTCAGATTAGAGTGAGCGACAGGAGATCAAAATAAACACTTCATAGCTGCAACTCTCTGCATTTTTATTTGTGCATTCTGAAACTAATAATTCGCCAAATATTTTAACCTTATGTATATTTACGTAGATCTGTATTTATTTTTGTTATTCCCCTTCAAATATAAACGAGCTTAGAAAGCTAGTCCGCTACGCAGGTCTAGATGATGATCCTAGCCCACATCTGCTTCTCTTCTCCGCTTTGTGTCCAGCAGGCTCGCTGCGTCTCCACTTCATTGAACAGCATTGCGATGAAGTCTGTCTGGTTTGAGGGGTTAGCATCAGAAGAATTCCGTGTTGCCTTGTGTATATCCTTGTGTTCGTACACGCTGCCTACTATCGTCAAATCATTGAAAGCGCGGAAGTCCCCGAAGTGCCTTTACTGTCATTCATTTCGCCAAGAGAGAGCCTCTCGACCCTTGAATACTTGTCTTCCTGTATTATCTTCTCCCAGTTCGATTGGCGTTCATTTCTCTCATAACTATTTAAACGTAATAATTTGAGATATGGTCCATTACTGTTTGCATTTGTCTGTAAAACTCTTTCTCCCTCTCTTATTCCGCGTTGTTTGTAGCACTGTGCGTAGCGTTGGATAATTGTGACCTTCCTTTCTTTCGAGATGAATCTTGCTGTCATTATCCTACAGGATGAAAATGGCTACCACTGCATTAAGGCCTTGGTTGTTACTGGTGATATTGTGATGTCCACTCACTGCCTCAGTGTCCTCATGGTTGTCGTCTGGGTAGCCGCAGTAGATTACTGGCTTGCCAGTTGACAATTTGGAATATATTTGTTTTTCATATTCTCAATATTGTTCTTGTGGGTTAACATCGGTCTAGCGACTTGCCTGGTTTTCAGCGGGAGGATCTGTAAAAGACCAGTGAGCTAGGAATACCAGGCGCGGTTAAGGCACTATGTTTCATATCGAGGTCAGTATTAAAAAATTATCAAAAGGAAGAGCTTTCCTGAATGCACCTCAAGAAAACCTAATTCCATAGTGGAGTCTCCGGAAATAATCCAAACCTATTTCCCTACATAAATTCACCCAGATAACTATAAATCATGCTGCTTTGTGAGTAATTAAGTTCATTATTCTGTCGTTACTCAAATGCTGCCGATCTATGGAATTTCTGATGTAACTGAAGTTGAAAAAAGAGATGACGATCAGTGAAGAGCCCCTTTTAGATGAACTCATCCACATACCTGTTGAGTGTTAAGGCTGAAGTCATTTATCTACATACCCTCCTCGCCTTTGGTATGGGCTCATCTGATTTTCATATCAGTTTACTTAGGTCCTTGGCCTAAAGACACAAAAGCATCCGGAGAAGCTAAAAAGAACTTATAATTCAAGCGGGAAACTGATGAATGGAGGAGTACCACCAGTGGGCACAACGACGCATTATTTATTTTTTTTATTTTGATTACAGCTTTATTCCACACTGTATTTTTGGTACAAGTATGGAATTTTCAGCATTGTTATCGGTAGCCCATATTTTGCAGGCCGACCATAGATATCAGGTGTGCGTCGACAGGGGATCGAACCTCGGACCATGTGCATGGTCGGCGAGAGTCCTAACCGCTGTGCCATGGTAAATTCTACATTCGACAGAGATTCGGTAGTGACCTAGATGCTGTTAAACGCTCACTATATAAATGTTCAGGTCTAACTACAGTGGACTTCACACTGTCCTTGGAAGACTTTCTGGAAATATGCTCAGTAACCAACGCAAATAACTAGAACACAAACAGGTGATTCAAGAACCCTTTATTCTCGCACCAATACAGAGCCAACCATTAGGTTGTTGTACACAAAGTCTAAGAATAAATGTCATAACAATTAATCACAGTAATACTTCTGATAGTTTTTCTCTGTCCTCCAACAAACAGCGGACGATGAAACAATGACTGCAGTATCGATGACGCCCACTACAGAGTTGGCTTTGAGCAAACAACCATGAATTGATCGTTCAATTTTCTACTACATTGATGCATCATGTGGAAGAAGTCAGACCACTGACAATCAGTGCGTAACAAGATCTTTCATTTGCGTGGCAAATGCGAACACTTATCAATGCACTTAATGCGAGACACTGCATTTAGCTCCAGAAGGCAGGTAAATTGAAACTATCTAGAGTGGACTTAGAAAGTTACATCTGGCTATGCTTGAAATTTAGCGTTGGAAATAGACAAGAGTTATATGTAATTTTGGAATGTACGACTTGACAAACACATAATGCGTCCAACGTGGACATTTTCGCAGGTGGCTGTTCCCTTCGCTCATTTTCACATTGGTTTATTAGGTTCGTAATGGATTCACTTACTTGTCCTTATACACTCGCAATTTCACAAGAATCCATGTGTTCATGCTACTTGCTGACATTACAAAGGTAACAGTAGCATAGGATGTTCCTCAGCACTGGCTATTCATTTATGGTATGCGTGTGGTGAGAACTGTCGGCTAGTGAAAATCGGAAGACGGCAATTTACGTCAATGTTTACGTCCCAAATCTTGGTCATGAGAAAAGAAGAACATAGACCAACTCAACGACCAATAACAGCAGGCTTTGCATGGGTGGATGCGGTTCTCAGATATATGGTCTGATCTTGGAAGAATTCGCGACAAAAATATGACGGATTAACTTTCAGCGAGAAAACAACCAGTCGGAAGACGCCGTTTCTCTGCTTATAGTAGAGAATAGTGGTGCACATAAAAGTATATAAATATCTGTTGATTTTCTCAACAAACGATCTGTTCCCTGACTGTTGTCTTCTGTCGTTACATACTTGTTACAATTACGCCTGACACAGAAGGCCAACCTGAGTAACAGCTTCGCGACTACTTGTCGAAGTTTCTCAGATCCCGCACATCGTCAACAGGCTTTGAACGATGACTGAAGGTGGCGGCAACACATTATTATGACCCTACTCAACACAGGGAATTCCTCTTACCGTAAATGCTTGCTTTCTGAATGTCCATCGGAACTGAAGCTCCTATGATCCATGGCATTAATTGTACTGGAAGCCACCCTGTAACAAGTTTATCAGTTATGTTGCTGAAGAGGAAAGATTTTGGTCAGTCTGCGGCTACAAGTAAATAGCTAGGGGGCAACTTCATCTCACGAATAATATAGAGGGGTCAATGGAACTAGGAATTTGATTTCTAATACGATGTGTGGTTGAGATGTGATAAAACACAGCCACTTCTCAGTCCATCACCCGGAGGTCTGTCTGTCTGTCTGGATTCAACATAGAACTTGGCACCGAAGTGCAGCAGTTCGAGTTGCCACGTTCCAAATAGCACACAGAGGTAGACAAGAAGATGAGTGAAGAGAATCAATAGAGTTTGACAAGTATAAGAGTGAAACAGAATGGGTAATGGTAGAAAGGAATATGAAAGATTACAGAGACTGAATACATCTGCGCCATTGACAACGATTTTGAGCCATGTCACCTATTGTCTCCAGCCATTGATTCCTAGAGTCCCGAGGGCCCCAACCCGGGAGTCTGCATCTCCCTACCTGACTCAGTTTAACTGTCAAGGATTTCATGGATTGATGCCATGTTTTTGTTTGGCCACCACTGGCTCTTTTCCAACCTGAACCTATATCAGCTAGCAATGCCCGTCGGGGGAGGCGGTGGTTAGGCATGCGCACCACGTGACCTAGCCATCTTAGTCTATGTAACTTTATAGCCTCGTCGATTGATTTTCCCTCTTTGCCCAACACTCTACGCCTAACGTCAACATTACTTACCTTGTGAAACCACCTAACGTGAGACAGAGATCGCAGACATCTATGATCGAAAGCAGTCAACCTTTTCATGTCTTCAACGCGTATTGGCCATGTTTCAGAGCCATAGAGAAGGACGGAGCGAACTGATGAGCAGTACACACGTCCCTTGGTTGATAACCGGATGTCACGCCTACGCCAGAGATGGTGTAAGTCAGCGAAAGCAGCTCGAGCTTTTCGGATCCGTGCTGAGATTTCATCGCCAATCAGTCCGTTGGTGCTAATACAACTTCCCAAATAGGTGAAGTGGTCAACATGTTCTATCACTTCACTCCCTATCACTAAGTTAGGGTTGACGTGGTCCAGTCCTGTAGCAGCATCTTACATTTTGTAGGGGCGAATCGCATGCCAAACATACGAAGATTGCTGCTCAAGGTGTTCAGAAGACTCTGCATTTTGTCAGCATCCTCCCCTAACAGGACTATGTCATCTGCATATTCTAAGTCCATTAGATTATTCCCTGGTAACAAGTCGATTCCTAAGTCATTACGTTCAGTTAAGGATACTTCCATCAGCATATCTATGATGAAGTTAAACAGAAATGGGGAAAGTGGACATCCCTGTCGGACACCACTGGTTGTTACCAATTCAGATGACAATTCCCCATAAGCCCTTACACGACTACGTGAGTTTGAATAGAGTGCCTTGATTAGTGCAATGTACTTTCTTGGCACTCCCTTCACAGTCAGACATTGCCATAGTACCTTTCGATCCACGGAGTCGAAGGCCGCCTTCAAGTCAAGAAATATGACAATTGTTGGACGCCGAAAAGTGTGTCTATGTTCTAGAATCTGTCGAAGAGTGAAGATATGATCTATGCACCCTCTACCTGGTCTAAAGCCTGCTTGATTTTCCCTTGTCTGTTCCTCCCGAGTTCTGCTTAGTCTATGCATGATTACTGAGCCTAGGATTTTAGAGACTATGTTCGTTAGGCTGATCCCCCTATGATTATCACACGAGGACTTGTTTCCCTTCTTGAATATCGGTATAATAAGTGACTTACCCCAGTCTGATGGACTGTCTCTGATTCCCAGACTTTGCCTAGTACCTCAGTTAATCTACAAACTAGTATGTCACCCCCATATTTAAACACCTCCGGAATAATTCCGTCGGGTCCTGCCGCTTTGCCTCGTTTCAAATTACTGATAGCTTTTGTGACCTCACTACAGACGGCGGACCAGTGTCTATATCCCATTCGGGTGTGTGGATGTCGGGGAGGTTCAGTGTGGCTGTAGGCAAGTTAAATTGTCCTCAAAGTGTTCTTTCCAGCGTTCAAGGCGTCTATCCTGAGAGCTAATTAAGGAGCCATTTTTCTCAGAAATAGTCTCACTTATGAATTGCCTTCTCCCACCCGTTTCTGATGAGTCTAAAGAGTTGCCTAGTGTTGCCTATCGCCGATGCTTTTTCCATCTCTTTCGCCTTTGTCACCCACCACTGTTCACGGTCCTTGCGGAGACTTTTAGTAAGTTTCCTTTTGTGCAGCTTTCGCTCCTCATTGAATTCGGAGCTCGCCGGAATAAGTCTTCTAGCATCTATCAGTTCGGATGAGGCAGTCGAAATCCAGTGGTTTTTACTCACCTTTGGATTTGCCTTATTCACAGCTTTTACAGCTGTATCTATAGCTGACTGAATATTCTTCCAGGCTTCTCCAGGGTGAGCACAGCTGTCGAATTCAGATATGCGTTTAGCTAGTTCTTCCTCAAATAGGGATTTAGTTTCCTGATCGAGCTGGGGACGTGATGGTTTTACCGCCAGCTGTTTCCTACGTCCGTTCAGTCGTAAGCACACACGAGCCCGGACCAGTGCGTGATCGGTATCTACACACGTGTTCCAGAAGGAGCGACAATCTCCTACCGACCCACGCCAACGATAGCTTATTGCTATGTGGTCTATTTGTGTCCAGCGTTGGTTTGATGATGGGGGTCGCCAGGTTAAACAGTGTCTCTCCTTGTGTTTAAAGTTAGTGCTTACAAGAAACAAATGATTATCTGAACAGAACTGTAGGAGACGGTCACCGTTGTCGGTTCGCTGGCACGGAACTCCATAGGTGCCACCGACATCCTTCTCAGATTGACACAATTTCCCTACTTGAGCATTAAAGTCACCAGCTAGAACGACTATATCTGAGCGTTTAGCCTTTCTCACCAAACTAGACAGCTTTTGGTAGAACTCATCCTTCGTTTCATCCGAACTGCAGTCAGTGGGGGCGTAGGCGGAGATTACGAAAAGGCATCGGCGAGTAGTGCAGTCCTTTCTCCTTCTTACTGATCCGTTCAGACGGACAGCACACATTCGGCTATCTACTGGGATCCAGTCAAGCAATGTCTTTTCTGCCCTAGTACTCAAGCTATCCCTACGCCAGCTAATCCTCGTGAACTAGCTGTGGCATCTCCTGACACCCTCAAGGTGAATTTTGAAGATTCATCCTGTTGGCCAGGTGGGGTTAGGTGAATAACCACACTTAGGTCTTGTATGCGTGTTTCTGAAACACAAAATATGTCAATCACGTCTCATAAACCGTTAATGCCCAGCTCTCGCTACGCTCGGGCCCACGCTGTTCCTTGAAGTTTTCAGAAACGCTTAGTTATAACGGACGAAAAAACCAAAACACCGATCTGCCGCTTGAGATTTCTTTATTGTTACACCAACATATAAAAATTATAACTGAACTAAGATCTGTGAACAAATATTACAATAATAAATCATTGTATTACTTCTGACGATGTTTCACTCTTCTTTCTGAACAGCGACCGATGAGACGATGACTGTCGTATTGATGCCTCCGCGAAAATTGGGGAAGTTGGTTTTGAGCAAACAGCCAAGAATTGATCGTTCAATCTTCAACTACATTGACACTCCCCGGCAAAATACGGATCCAACCCTTTTTTCCTTCACGACCAATGCACGTTGACTTGGATGACATTGCGAGAACCTGGGTCACACGGACAGAGCTGAAATGGAAAACAAGCAGAAAAGCCAACACACCACAAGCATACCCACAGCACAATCTCACACATAAATGACGACCTGCGCCTCCAGACAGAGACCTCCCCTTGACATCTTGCAACACAATCGCCACTTGCTAGAATGACTCTTGCAGAATGCAACGTGACCATAGCACCAACTCGTGATACTCTACGCACATCCTCTTAATTACTCACTACCAATTACCATTGAAATCGCTTGTCACTCATTCTGCCTCAGTTCTAGTAGCGGTGACGCATGCGAGCCTCAGCCGTTTACACTCTTTCTCCCCGGCGTGTCGGACCGCAGCTAACAATTATCTCCGTGTGCATTTCATTCTCAGCAATAGCCTAGCCTCCCCGGCGTATACGACCCATCTGCTGTCCTTAACATCAATCAATTCATTCATGGATGTAGAAGACTCGAAACAACTTCAGAAGTAATCACGACGAAAATTTTAACAAAATTACGCAATAACAACAAGGTACGAAAACAACAAGTAAACACAATGAATCCAAAAAACACCAATTGATATGACACACCACACGTATATACAAATTGTACAAACAACCTCGCCGATCATGTCTTGATGGAATTCCTTTGAAGAATCGCAGGACTTACACCAGTACGCCTGCAACCCTTCTCAGGTTGACGATTGTAAGTTGTGGAATGTCCGGACACAAACAGAATTACCAACAGCTAGATGATAAATGATATCAATTCAGTATATACAACACGAACATATGGACAAAATCACACACCGAGCACATTGGACTGCTCATTGGTGCGCCACCCTTTGAAGAAATTGTAGGACTTACAGCAGTACGCCTACAACCCTTCTCAGGTTGACGCTCTAGGTTGGAAAATCGTCGCAGAGTTCATTTGCTGACTTCCTTCTATGAGCTATATCCTCAAATCCGAACGGTAACACGCCCATGTCATTGTATCGTAGAATATAGATGACCAACAAACACACGACATACCTCATCAACCAAGTGTAAAAACAGAGTAATTTACACCAAAGATAATAACATTCAATTAGTAACTCGAAACTAGAAATTCCTTTATTCGTGCACGTCAATTTAACAATTACTCTCTCGTTTACACTTGGCTTATCCTCAATGAACTGACCATTGATATTCGTCCTTTCAAACGAACTGATACTAGCATAGTCATTGCACAAGATACTTGAGTTGATGGGCGTCTTTTTCATTGTGGATGACAGCACCAACGACTACTGACTGATATCAGTTGATGAAGTTAGCGGTGATTCAGAAGCTGTTGTTGCTCGACTTTCAGAAATTTGTCTACCTGCAAGACCACCACCACTGCCATCATTTACTATCAGCTCAGGTTTATCAATAGCATCTGATGATAAATGGGATACATGCTGATCACTTACACTGACGGTCTCACAATTATGCATGCTTTCTGCAACTGCATCTGCATTTATTTCTACTTCACGTTGTAGTTGTACAGAACCCTTGTTTAACTTAGCAGTAGTAGGCATATCCCTCATCTCATCATGATCAACCAAAGACAACTGTGAAGTATCATGATCACTATCACGAATATTCACTTTACCGTCAACTTCATCATTTTCAAACTCTTTAATAACAGAAGTAGACAATTTTGGTTCCTCCTCGCAAATCCTAAAAGGTTTTATAACTTCACTCTGACTAGTAATACCTTGTAAACTTGTAGGGTCAGAACTGGACTCTGAAGCAATAACTCTATTCTGTGACACTCTATTCAACAACGGCTTACCAGTTGCAACTACAGACTTCTTCACCGCACCGTTATCGTCACACAATTCGGAGTCAGGTCTGGAGTTTACATTTAGCTTATCACTGAACTTGCTCACCGGTTCACAGTTCACCTTTGTACGCACTTCTTGCAAACGTGTGAAACACAACCGTGTTTGTCTTGCATCTTGTAACTTATCAGTTGAGGATGTACTACGAAACCTGTTGCACTCACTAGGTCTATATGCATTACTGGACATCATGGAGCCTTCTCGATATCCACCTCTCTGAGGCCCTTTCGTCATCAATGATTGCGTTTTTCCCTCAGACTGCTGTATTCTAGGGGTGAGATTCAATATACTGGCAAACTTGCTCATCGATTGATTGACACTATCTTTTACTAGTTTCAGGATATCATCAAATTTTGGCTCGATACCCTGATCCTCCATACGGGAGCTTATCTTCACCCACTTCCTTTGCAGTCGAGTAGGTAGACGTCTTGCTATTACTTCTAGCATAAAACTCGAGTTGAGGTCATTCATGCAATTCATCGAAATCAATGCATTCTTGTAAATCAGCAAATTATCCAGAAACTCAGTAAGTGCCTGGGAGTCATCCTGTAATTGACCACCATTACCCTTAACAGCCTCGAATAATTTCCCTGCAATCATCGAAGGTCTTCCAAACCTTTGACGTAATATGCTCATAGCCTCATCGTAGCCCTCTTTTGGCATCATAAACTTACAACACTGTATAGCTCTTGCAGCATCTCCAGTGCAATATCTCATCAAATACATTAACTTCAATTCATCACTTAATAGAAAACTGCTCAACATGATCTCAAACTCCCTTACAAATTGTAAATAATCGGCCGGGTTTCCATCGAAACACCGTGGTTCTAATTTAGGGAGTTTGATTTTCCTATTATCCCTGAACGGCGAAACAGTAACATCAACCATATCATGCTTAACATCAGACACATCGTTACAATTAACAGACAAGTCACCATGACTTACTTTCCTGTTTGCATCCAAGACACTCTGTCCCTTCTTTGACCCAGGCATTGTTGAACTTGACCCGATTCCAAAATCGTTCCAGATATTGCTTGTTCAAAGAGGACTTGACCGGCACCAGGAAAGATGAACGGCGACTATCCAAACTTTCACCAACTGTTTGAATCCGCCAGATCTGTTTCTATCGTCAGAAACTGTCAATCACGTCTCATAAACCGTTAATGCCCAGCTCTCGCTACGCTCGGGCCCACGCTGTTCCTTGAAGATTTCAGAAACGCTTAGTTATAACGGACGAAAAAACCAAAACACCGATCTGCCGCTTGAGATTTCTTTATTGTTACACCAACATATAAAAATTATAACTGAACTAAGATCTGTGAACAAATATTACAATAATAAATCATTGTATTACTTCTGACGATGTTTCACTCTTCTTTCTGAACAGCGACCGATGAGACGATGACTGTCGTATTGATGCCTCCGCGAAAATTGGGGAAGTTGGTTTTGAGCAAACAACCAAGAATTGATCATTCAATCTTCAACTCCATTGACAACATACATCAATGGCTCGGGATGCCAGGGTCTTAACTAGTGATGCTTGTTGTCCTATTTGGCACAGTGTCCTAACATTAAATGCTCCTATATGAAATTGGTGGCGTGGCTTTAGGAAACTATCGGTGGTTTTTTGGCTTCCGTCGTTTTTAGTGGACACAGAGTGAAGAGGGAGTGAGGAGCCATCAAGTAGAGGAGTTGCATCAGTGGGAGGAAGACAAGGTTACAGAGATGAAGATGAAGACAAAGATGAGTGAGGATTAGAGAGGTTTTGTGTGCATTTCGGATTGTGAGGGCGATTGTTACTTCCCGGCTGCCCACACCGTGGAATTTGGTTGCGTGACCGCAGAGCCCAGGGGACAACTGCTTGAGGCCGGTCACACGCGGCCTGTTTTTGTTCGTTCTTTTTTGTTTGGTGTGTCTCAGTAGCAGATTTACCACTCCTGCACTGTGACACGGCAGCAGGAAGCGCGGTCGTTGTTAATCCGGGTCACGGCCGATCCAGCATGAAATTTTGTGAATTTTTTTGAATCATGGTATTGGATGGAGTAGCTGCTTTTCGTTTAACCGCTATCCAAACAACCTGCCTGGCATGGTAGAACCTCAAGAGACATAAGTCTCAGCCAGTATAGCTTGATTAGGTCATTGCGGTGTTCAAGCCCGACCACCACGTCAAGGTAGCAGCTTTCGGTCGGGGACCGTTCGAAGAACTGCACTTGAAACACTACTTTTCAGAGGGCAATATCATGGATACTGCTGTAAACAAGAGATTTAAATCTGTCTCCAGAATAAACTTTCTTCTAGATGTTGAAAGTAGGGAGCTCCCCAGCAATAGTGCTATTCCACCAACTTAGAAAGCTAGTGAGAGCTTAATTAATTAGTTTTTTAATTTTTTCCCTCACGTTCCCCAGTGGAACATAGGGCTTCAACCTAGTGGTTTGAAGTTTCTGTAGCAGTGTTTATTTTTTACAGGATGGGGTTGTCAGCCTCATGCACAACCTTTCGTCTCTACCAGCATTATCTCTGGCTTAGCGAGGTAACGGGGGTTCGTCGGCCAGGGATCGAACCCCGTACCATGTGCATGGTTGACGAGCGCCCTAACCGCTATGCCATCGACGCACCAGTAAGAGCTTAGATCATGCAAACCTTTCACCTGTGTAAGATACTATAAAATCTACTGATTGTTCTGAAGGAGGCGCACCTATGCACATATATCTGTTATAGCAAATGTAGGGGCACCTATATTTTACTATACAATACGACTGATGAATATGAAATAGATTAAAGGTGAACAGAAGTTTTCCCAAAGGAACGGTGTTTTCGAAAATTTTTGGTTGGCATATCTTACTACTCTATTACTATAATCCTGTATGTTCAAATTTTCTAGAACAACATATTATAACTTACCACTACTTATCTGCTCAATGCTGCACGATTATTCCCTGATTTTCTAAACCACATTTGTTTATATCTAAAATGAATCTTATCTTACTGCTCTATTACTATAATCCTGTATGTTCAAATTTTCTAGAACAACATATTATAACTTACCACTACTTATCTGCTCAATGCTGCACGATTATTCCCTGATTTTCTAAACCACATTTGTTTATATCTAAAATGAATCTTATCTTACTGCTCTATTACTATAATCCTGTATGTTCAAATTTTCTAGAACAACATATTATAACTTACCACTACTTATCTGCTCAATGCTGCACGATTATTCCCTGATTTTCTAAACTTCATTTGTTTATATCTAAAATGAAGACTCAGATAGTCTTTCTTCCTTACATTTTTCGTCTCCAAAATGCTATAAAAGATGAAACATGCATGATGTGTTTCTGAAAGTAGTCATTCATACCATAAATTTGAGTAAATCGACGAATGAATATTTGGAAAAAAAAAGTTTGTGGCATATTGCAACAGAAATTTTAAAAAATAAATGAATAAAAATAATTTTAAAAAAAACGAAGCATTCCGCCAGGGCCTTGCACAAAAAAGGTGGGAGGGTGGTGACTGCTAGTCAGCGGATATGATGGTGGGGACATATGTGAACCAACCTTATCTGTGGGACAGCACTCTATTGCTAAGGCTCCTGAGTTCGGATGGCTTCTGCAAAATGAGAATAAATAAAAAAGTAAAAACTAAAAAAAGTAATGAAAAAAAGAAATAGAAGTTGAAAATTGCCTAGAGCCGAAGTTTAAATGCAAACTCCCGAATGAAAGTAAATGGTATGAGTCCGCTACTTCAGAAGGACACCGAACTGTATACTTCAGAAAAACATATATTACTAGGCCCTCGCTTTTCTTTTATATAGCTCACGCACTCTGACTTTTGTGTTTAACTCCTTTTCAATCTACATAAGTAGGTGAAATTATCACCTGTCTTTCACTTTAAACTGATTGTTCGCAGAAAAGACTGTAAAATATCGGGAAAATAATATTTCTTGAAAAAAAACACAACAAAAAATGATGAACCCCATGCCTGTTATATATTTTGAATTATTAACACCTTTTATATACTTCTGCACCTGTCTGCTGGTTTTCTTGTGTCTTCTTCTCTTTTCAAAGATACTGCTTTCAACGAAGGTACTGATACAGCGCTGCAATTCTCTACTTATCCGTGATATTGCTAGCTCATCTGGTGAATAACGGGATCATCGGTATTATAAAATCTGCTGACAAGTTCAAAGTGGGTCTCATAAACAACTGGAAATGTCACAAATATGATGTACTTACAGGTGAATTTAAAGTTTAATAGACTTTAAAACTCTTTCTGAATGATTTACTGATAATTATTGTTTATTCTGTATCTCTTATGTATCACGTCAGCACCTGTAGTGAAATGCTACTTACCTTCCCGAAAATAGATATAGGCAGTTTTTTATTGGCTGTTGGCTAGCTGGCTTTTTATTGGTCTAAAATATAAACTAAAGCGCCAATCTCTTTACTTTTACACGGAAATTTACAGTCAGTAAAATTTCGGGCTTACCTTACCATAATATAATGGCGTGTTAATTTTTTTCGTGTGAGTGTAGTGTGACAGTCACACGCTATTTGGATGCATTGTTGATGTTTAAAGTATATTGAGATGTATGAGAATGTCCAGAAAGTGAATATAAATCAACAATAATTTTGATGCATTTATTTTAAGTCCAAAATAGGATGTATGCATTTTTTATTACTAGGCGAATATAATTTAACTACAATTTCTAAAAATTTAATGTGTCCTTAATTAGTACATATAGATAAATGTATGTATTAACTAATCTACTTTTTTAAGTCGTCAATTCAATGACATGTGGGATTTGTGGATACTAGGTCAGCATAAATCAAGAAAATTTCCCTTCAAATGGCTGAGAGCGACAGTTAAAAGCATACTTTCGTTGATTGTTTCGTGATGAGAGCATTTTGATGTTAGTTATAAATTACACCGACCTGTGTCTTATTTTCTACTCGATAACATGGTAACCGAAGATCTTATCTACCCACTATGTTCTTAAATGACACAGGTTGTGCTTAAAAAGACAGCTGCGTGCTGAATCAAAACTTTCCGCTCTGTAGTAACGCTAGTCCATGCTTAATATGTCCTGTGAGGGCTGGAACAACGTTGATAAGCAAACCCAGTAGGTTCGATTTAGTGCCACACATGCTGAAAAATCAGCGCACAGTTTCACTGTCAAACAATGGCAAAACAGTAAGGGAGTTTAATGTTACTATTACTAGCATAGTCTATGTTATTATGTTAGCATAGTATACGTTAATTAGCTCAATGATTGCAGGTTTACAATAATCTTTGACTACCAACATAATAACTGTGAACTTCAGGCTAAAAATATGACAAAAAATGACCTACACACTGCAAAATTAGGGCGTTGATAAAGCATATCCCCTATTTGAAGTGGCGCCTCTGGCTTAACCTTGACGGCATTTGCGCGGTTTCGTTGATTCGAGTTGTAGCTGGCCGTCCAGCAAACGCAGTAGACGCGATTTCGGTGCTTATTTTGCTCTTGTTGGATGAATTTATATGAAAATTGTTGTTCGATATTGTTCTTGAGCATTTACTGATTGCTTGTGTGACAGGACGCATAAATACATGGTTCATGCAATGATTATATGGCATACCGAGTAAGCTTCGCGTACATTTCGACGACTGTCATTCGATAGATTTCCTTGCAGCTTGGCAGAAACCTCTACTCGATCTCGAATTTCCCTATCAGCTGTTGTGCAGTACCTATTACTGTTGCAGGAACCGAAATATGATTGATATCGAATTCGTGCATCCTTCCGCACTTTCGTGTGGTGTTTTGATGGCTGAAAGTCAATGGGAGGCATAGATACAAAGGAAAATTAGTGTTCACGAATGGGCAGAAACTGCGATATGTTTTGCGATAACCTACAACATTCATTGTTTTCTGCCAAAATTTTTAAATGATTTAAATGCACACTGCAACATTTTAATAATTTGGTGGATTTCAATACCATCCTCGTGATCAGGTACGTAAAGACATCTGTGGTGTGCGTCATTTTGTTCTATTATTGAGTTTGGTTTCATAAACTTCCGATTTTTGTTATTGCCCTGACGCCAAATTATATGCGTGTTCTAAGTTATTCACAAAATTAATTTGAAACCACGTAGAAGTAGTGTCCGACATCTCTTAAAGCTATGGACGTAAGGTTTAGAAGCGGTTGCTGTATCCATTTAGGGGGACTCATCGATTTCTGCAAGTAAGGGCTACGCATCATATTTCTAAATGCCTCCAGAAGCAACAGAATCTTCAGAAGCCATTATTGGGGTCCCAGCTCCTCTATTTCGAAACATATTATATGGACAGAACATAAAATTGACGTTTGCACATTTTTTTAAACCTATCTGTAAAACGTGTTTGGATTGGGTCCTAAAGTTTGTGGAATCCGAAGTGTGATTCGGAAGTTTAAACCACTTTTGTGAGTTCCAAAACTATTTGTCATCACACGAAACCTTCTTTGTTAAACTTGGTTTGGATACCAGTCAGGGTAGATGTACTAATACCTGTTATTTGGTTAAGTGATGTTCATTGTTATTTTGACCTTCGATATGTGATCTTAATTCAACGTGAATTTATTTTCTGACCTCTTAACTGTATTAATTTCATATGTATTCCTATGACAAGTCCATGCGTGACCAGATTGTCCAAATTGTGTTGCACAAATACAACAATGCGCGACTCAGACAAACTACGTCTTATTACTTCGTCTAAATATCCACTTGTGTCAAAAATAGTAATTGACGTAATCGCATATTGATATAAACTTTCATTAATTCTTACTTTGGTATCTCGTTAATATTATATTGGCAGTTATATTCATGTATACATGCTGTGCACCCTTTTCTTTTTTAGGTAATCTGTAGTTCCAGTGACCTCGTTGTATTCGTTGCTGAAGAAAGTGGTTTCCAGTAACACAGAAGAAAGGGTACAGACACTACGATCAAAAACCAGTAGTCTTTTCATATCTTCCAGTTTCAATGGTCACTTATCGCAGCCTAAGTGGGCAAAACCATCAGCATACACTAAGTTGACAAGACTGTTCTCTGGTAAGTCCCTAAAGTGAGTGATAGATAATTCGGTTAATACATTTAGGATGAACGTGAACTAAAATAAGGACTACAGTTGTAGAAATGAGCCTTGTATTATACCCTTCTTGGAAATATCAGTTCCCTCATAGTTTAGTTTCAGTATTAAGTGAATGGAATGCAGTCTACAGATTCATGAAATTCACATACTGATGCGCTACTTTCCTAGAATCCTAGTTGACGTCTCCTCAAGAAAGTGGGAGATGAGCATTGCACTTCTGTAAACTCAGTAGGCTGTGAACTGCTGCCAATGAAATCGACAGCAATTTTTGGTATTACGTTATTCCGAAACCGATCATATAATCTTTGACACTGACTTCTGGTTCGATCAGATGAAGTTAAAGGCAAGAGCTGAGAATATAGGAGATGTTGAGGGTTAGATAGTATAGTTTTAGTCCATTTATCGCATGAGTTTAGATGTCTTTCAACTAATCCATTAACGAGTTGACTAAATGGTACGCCACTTGCCCTAATGACAGCCTTAATACCCTGCACAATACGACATAGCCGTTTTTGAGTAATTCAGGAAAGAATAAGGGGGAGCAGTAAAGACCGATGCAAGAGTTAACAAATTGTAAAAGGAGGTTGAATGATTCCTGACTGTCTTGACCACATAACGTGGTAAGCTGGACTGAAGGTTTTCTTAGAAATCGACAAGATATGGAATGACCGAGAAAGACCAGAGGATAGAACTACTTCAAGGTATTTTATTTTAGACTTAGTTTCTGTTTCAGTGCCCTCTTTGATACGAGCATCTTGTAAACAACACAATTCTTGTAATTCACGCTTATGAGTGAAGGGAAAGTTAACTGCCTGAAATTTAGAGGGATTTAACGTAAGACCATATGCCTTAGACTACAGACAGGAAGCAGTTAGGTTTGCTGCAGTCACATTGTAACATGACAGGAAGTGAGACGGTCAGATCACCAGCGTATTTGACGAAGTTGCTCTCATTAGAAGGAGAAAAGTCATGTAAGACGAGGGAGAAAAAAGAAGAGGAGAGATAACAATACCCTGAGGAACACCAGCTTCAGCAAACGAGGCGGAATATTTACCCTAATATACAGTATGCTGCATTCCATTTGAGAAATGATAATGCAACCAGTCAACTCCTCAGGACCCGTGTTTTCATGACCGAAAACTTATTCAACTAAAGTCATCTATGTCCTGAGTCGACAACAGCGGCATATGCTGACTGAAAGCTTAGCACAAAAGTGACAAAGCACAAAAACTTGCAAAGTAGGAGACGAGTCCCGGGGGAAAGAAGAGATTACTGAAAGGTATCTATTTTTCATTTGGCAAAAAACAAGATTGAGAACTACACCTATCATTTGTTGAAATTTTGGAGATCATTTATCAATGTTTCGCATTTAGTTATGCCTAGACTGTGTCATTCTGACTAGCTTTCAGTATGAGTTTGCAGAGAAGTCCACCTGTTTAATTTACCACATTCCATGTAGAACACGTAGGTAGAGACATAAAACTAAATGCAAGTTTAACGAGCGAAAATGTGAGGGAGAATAAATAGTGACAAGGAAAAACATGAGTTGAACAGATACGTGAGATTACATAGAGTGAATGCATCTGTGCCAGTAACAAATATTAGCAGTCATATCTCAGATCAAGTTGACTCATTCCATGGTAATGATCTCCTCCTGCATGCCTTATTCGACATATTGAATGGAATGGTTCGCAGTTATTCTGGTACTAGATCGAAAAGATTAAAAAATTCACCGGTTGCTGAATCAAAAGTACTTCTCTGCATGTTTAACTGTATTCTAACTGCTATGATTAATTCCAAACCATTTATCCCATAATCACTCAAATTCCAGGAACGATCCAATTCTACCATTTAAAGAAGCTGGCGGACGCGATGTAAATGAGTATTCATGATCTGAAATAAAGAAGCAACTGGTTTTCAACACTTTACTCAACTTACGAGTACAGTCCGCCATGCAGACACAAATGGCCCAAATGGGGAATTCTGGAATCGACCTCGGGACCATTTGATGCAGTAAAACAACCCGACATGACCTTATCTGATTTTCGCCTCCACGATCAAATTTCTTTCCTGTTATGAAACTACGATAAGACTGCTGAAAAATGGAATAAATATATCACTGATCTCAACATAATACATCAATAAACTTTAAGCCAAGGATGCTGTTCACAACAAAGTTATATAAGAGATTTGACTTCAAGCTTTATTTTTCCCATATATTTGTATTACATTCATGTGATGTCTGGGTTTTTTGTTAATGCGAAGACAATATTTCTATATCTCTTTATGTGCTACACAAACAGACTTTATAGCAGACTGTTCCGACTGACTCTAATGTCAGAAAGAACTACCAAACTGTAAGTCCATTATACTTCAAATTATGTGTAATTTATATAATAACTTATCCATGCCTGTACAATAGGTATGTTCCTGCATAAACAGGAAGGAATATATTATTATTAAAACAATATTTATGCATGCCTATACAATTGGTGTATCCTACATAGCTAGGAAAAAATGTACCTTCTTACATTATCTTTATTAAATATGCTTATTAATATTATGTGTAAATTATCGAATTGATGATGCCTGTAAACTGGCGTCCCTCATGTAAAAAACGAGAATATATATTATTATTATTATTATCTCTAGTAGTTCTTCCAGCTGACCGTCAACGATTTTATGAACCAATACCAGTTTTCCATTTGACTGACCCAAACACATTTTAAACCTTAACATGTGCTGGCCAGCATTGTCCCTGGAGGAAGGCGATGGCTTGATATGCCAGCACGTTCTAGCCATCTCAACCTATTCAGCTTCCCTACCTTGAAGACTAATATACCCTCCCCACCCAAACATTTATGCGTAACCTCAACAGCACTCGCCATATTATACTGCTTTACTCATGAGATAGAGCGCAGACACCTGTAATCAAACACCGGTATTATTTTCGTATTCTACAGCATCAGGGGTTACTTCGCATAGTCTAGGTGGACAATATCATCAGCAAACTGTAAGTTGATGAGACTATTCCCTGATAAGTCTCTAAAGTCAGCTATAGACTATCCTACTAATACATGTGTGATTGAATTGAACTGTTATAAGGATGACAGTTTAAGAATTCAGCCTTGTGTTGCATCCCACTCGGAAATGTGTTTTATGGAGTAATTCGCAAACAGTATTCAATGAATAGAAAACATTCTGTGGGCCTAATGAAACTCATAAATTGAGGCACTACTTTTGCAGGCAACATAGTGTTTCCTCAATAAAGTGAAAATCGGATATTTCGGCTGCACAAAACGAGTAAGTGATATCCTGGCAATACCAATGACTACAGCAAGTCTAGGAATTATGCACTACAAAATTTACTTTGCTGAATACTGCGTCAGACTTTACATAAACACTTGACAGATATCAAATTTATACTGGAAGTCAGTAAGATTTAGTAAACTAAAAGTACTTTCGGTTTCCATAGCACTTCTCCGTGCCGAATTTATACCTTTAAGGGCCTACAGAGATTAAAACTTCAATTAAATAACACTGACGTGGAAGAAATTCCATTCTTCAGTGCTAAAATTAATGGAAATAATCACGTTTTTTATTCTAAAAACAGGAGTATTCGTAATGTTTTACTTTATGTAAATGAAGTTACATACAGTTGCACTAAGAACTCAGTACAACTCAATGCACGATGGTATATATACAAATAAACTGAAAAATAATGTCGTCCTTGCCTTGTGAACAACTTGTTCTTATTCCAGGATTATAACTTTCTTTCATCTATGAGCCTGAGTTATGTCTATGAAATCGCAATATTACATCAGTTAAATCTTCTTCCAAAACCAAGGTCACTTGAAACCAATAGCAACATAGCAACAAGCGTCATTGAGGGGATATGCAATAAAGTCGCTCGAAAACGAATTCACGAAAACATATAACTAGCCGGCGCAGGAACTCATCATGACCTAGAAACTGACTGTAGCCTCTTTCTACCTTCCCAACTAACGCAAACATTTATGATTCCCGCGTGAAATTGACATGTATTTTTTTCAATCACAGTTTAGATTTGACGCTATATCTATTTCCTTATTTGTACACTTCATTTTAAATGTTTCTCTCACATTTACCAGTACTCAACTTATTTCTAAATTAACAAATCATATTATATATTCTATAAGTTTTCATATGTGTACATATGTTCATGCCTGTAAAAATGGCTGTTACAGAAATAAAAATTATTATTTTTATAAATTTTTGTTGAATAATATTTTGGAAAACCGAAACTAACTCTATATAGATTAGTTATCGCTACGCAAATGTGGTAAGCTTAGACTGCATGTGATTAGCGTGGCGTAATTACCCCTCACAAGCAACCAAAAACAGTGAGTGCAACGTGGGTTCTCTCTGTCTACATGCTTACGGGCCCATATTACTCCACCATTTTGACGAATTCAGGCCAAGGTTTATTCATGTAATGTTAGAAAACATGAAAGACTACGCTTGACTTTTCATCCCAAATATATTTATTTATACCCACGCATCAATGAAGTAGAAGATTGAACAATGAATTAATGGTTGTTTGCTCAAACCCAACTTCTCCATATTTTCGCGGAGTCATCAATCCACTATTCACCGTCTCATCGGTCGCTGTTCAGAAGGAAGATTAAAAAACTGTCAGAAGTAATATCATGATTTATTGTTGTAATATTTGTTCTTAGATCTTACTCTGTAATACCAGTATTGCTGGTTATATGTTCGCGTTAGAATAAAGAATTCTTGAGTCGCCAAACAGTGTTTTGGTTTTTGCGTCGGTTAATACTAAGCGTTTCTGGAAATCTTCGAGGGACAGCGTGAGGCCCAGCGTAGCAAGAGCTGGACATTAACGGTTTATGTGACTTGACTGATACCAGGTTTTGCCCCGTTCCTTAATAATTATTCAGAAATTAGTTTAGTACTGCAATAGATTCAAGTGTGAATTACAAACTAATCAAGGATTAACCAAGCACCATGTAACCTCATATATTCAACTGACAAAAATTATGTTAAAATTATTACAGCGCTTATTAGCGGTATGAAAAGTTAGACTGAAAATGGACGCAATGTCTACGATGTCCATAATGGACATACACCAGAATTTTGAATGTGCCTCAGATATTCACTTGTCCTGCAGAAATTTATCGTAAATAGTCTTGCAAAATTCCTTGGTCTTTAAACCTAATACACTCAATTGTAGTAAAAGTAGCGTACATCAGACCTATCTGGTCTCCTTATTTTATTTTTTCATTTCTTTGACGCACACTTGATGGCTTTATTCGGCAATAGGTAGTGGCACACACGGCTTACGGAGGGGCTCAGCACTGGACGGTCACTTATACTAGTTGTGATTGATAGATTTTACTTTGCATAAACGTCGCAGCCAATACGTATAATTTGCCTTCTGCAGATTAGAAACGGTGATGGATAAATCGGAAGCTCTTAGGTTCTTGAAATCTGCCATGAAACATACGGACGACCAACCCACCTAGCAATTTCATCGGGCTCACTGCAGAATGTGGGGCATTGATCGGCAGTCTGCCTCGAACATCCTTCAGTGCGCCCAAAGTCTTACCGAGACATCCTGCAGTGTGCTCGAAATCAATGCTGTCTGTAAATCTACAGAATCTCACCACTTCTACGATTGTTCCCCCCCTTGTTCACACAGTGTGCCTAAGATAAGAATATGAATACGTCCTGAGATATTTATCATTGTTGTCGAAGGTAGTCAAGGGATTACAACCTCGATTTTTCATGGAGAGGTCATATCCAGTTGTCAATGGAGTTGAAGATTGAACGATCAATTCTTGGTTGTTTGCTCAAAATCAACTTCCCCAATTTTCGCGGAGGCATCAATACGACAGTCATCGTCTCATCGGTCGCTGTTCAGAAAGAAGAGTGAAACATCGTCAGAAGTAATACAATGATTTATTATTGTAATATTTGTTCACAGATCTTAGTTCAGTTATAATTTTTATATGTTGGTGTAACAATAAAGAAATCTCAAGCGGCAGATCGGTGTTTTGGTTTTTTCGTCCGTTATAACTAAGCGTTTCTGAAATCTTCAAGGAACAGCGTGGGCCCGAGCGTAGCGAGAGCTGGGCATTAACGGTTTATGAGGCGTGATTGACACCAGTATCCGCCTTAGTATCTAGTGGTGATGAGAACTGCAAACAGTGGTCCAGTGACACTATAAACTGTCGGATACTGATCCATATCTGTGGATAGAATGATTAGTAGACTTTATTTTGACTATGATGCAGCTATAAAAATTCTACAACTGCGTCCTTTCATCGAATCGGTACAAAGACTTTAATATGTTGTCAATGTAGTTGAAGATTGAACGATCAATTCATGGTTGTTTGCTCAAAACCAACTTCCCCAATTTTCGCGGAGGCACCAATACGACAGTCATCGTCTCATCAGCCGCTCTTCAGAAAGAAGTCAGGAGACAACCGTCAGAAGTAATATTGTGATTTATTATTGTAATATTTGTTCATAGACCTTAGTTGTAAAGCTTAGTTGTACAATGGCTATATGTTGGTGTTAGAATAAATAATTATCGAGTCGCCAAACTGGGTTCTGGTTTTTGCGTCCGTTCGTACCAAGCGTTTCTGAGAAGCTTCGAGGAGCAGCGTGAGTCCCAGCGTAGCAAGAGCTGGGCATTAACAATTTAAGAGACTTGGCTGACATATGTACTGTTTCAAATTTGATTATTTTTAATTTTGTTGACTGTTTTTCCCTTGTAAATATACACGCATTAATGTCGGCCACCTGTATCCCTGTTGTTCATAATTTCGAGGACATTGCGTAGTTAACGAGAGTGATAGGAAACATAGTAATATTTGTGTGAATTGCGTCAAAGTTGTGAATCATTATTATTTCTTCAGTTCGTCATCAAGCTTTGCATGAAATACTTCATTCATATTTAATCCGGTTGCGCATAGTACTAGTATGCATTAGCCGTCAAACATGTGTTCGCATGCGTCTAGACCACCGACACAGACGAACATATTAGATCGCGCATCTGTGAACTCATAACTTAGAGCATCCAAACCGAATAAGAAGACCTTAGGGGCTCGATACAGAGTCGGTCGCTGATAAATTGCATTACAACGGGGGTAACTTAACGATTAGATGCCTGGCTAAGATTTGCTTTTTACATCAAACCTGCCTATTAGAGGTTAATATGGTGCAAGCGGAAAGAAAGCGCATTGGTCGGAAAAAAATGCCATAGATTGAAGCAACCAGCAGTATCGCTGCTGTCCAATACGCCATCAGTTTGAGACAACGAGATGCTTAATCACCATTTGTAACATACCTTATCAGGAGATATGAACCACTGATAAATAAAATCTGTAATGGAAAAAAAGTTAATAAAAAGGGTGATACATTACAAGACGTCAACACACAGCACATCAGAACTCAGGGTATTATGCGCCTCAAACAACACCAAATCATTTTTACAGGACGCAACACCAGTTGTGAAGTCATCAGATGATTATCACACATCTGATACAACTCTAGTAACTTACACTGTGGATCTAGACATATACATATAGCCAGAAAACAATACCAAAGGCTTTCTTAATTTTTACAGTATACTCATTTAGCACTGGTTTCCAAAAGATCACTATATTCACAAAATCTACCTCAGGAGAATGAATACTGGAAGAGGGTAAAGACGCAAAATTATGACAACAGTCCCACAGGTCACCTGGCACGTTCTGACTCAACTCACTAATATACTGGGGTTGCGCATCAATATCTAGTTTGGTAAATGGACCAATGAGATTTGACTCATAGATAAAAAGACATTCACCCTATCATAACGCCCACATCATAGTCCCGTGTGTTCATTCCTTGTTTCTTACATATATTAATGTTTCCTTGTGAAAAATAGTTTTCCAACCCACCACGCTGCGTGTTATTAATGACAGCTACCCTACAAGATCAGATGGCCAACCAAAAGACATAGCCACAAGGGACTTTGATATAAAACCAAAGAAGAATTTACTGTCCAGGGAATATGCTTATGGAAAAGATGGATTAGTAATATGCTAAGCGACGTTACACACGAAGGTCTTGGATTGAAAGCGACTAGTTGAAGGTTATACCAAGAGGGAACGAAGGTATCGGAACAATCCTGCCCTGTTATCTACCCACTCACATGGCACCATTTATTTTATCTGCTCATTTTCCTGATTCCCTGGGCTATTCCCCTTGTGTCATACTCTTTTAAGTGTTTTTTGACCTATCCATGGAGTTTCCTCAAATCCGTTGGCCAGTGACGTACTGTACATACCAGTCACAGTAATTTTATGAAATCTCTTATTGGTTTCGGTAGAGCTTCATCATTCATGATTTCTAAAGAGCGGGAGTGAAGTAATCAGATGTTTTACACTGGCTTACCACAGAGATTACAGTTACCAGTCCTTCCTGTCACTCAATATCAAAATATCGTGTGGTCAGTCAGCGCTACTGTCTTGGTATAAACCGTGAACTTCTTTCTCAGGCATCAGTGTCTAAGAGAGAGATTGGTAGGAAATACAAGACTGGCTGCGAGGAAATCCAGCCAAAACCAGGAACCAATCTCCCACTATTCAGAAGCCAGTAAGGTAAAATTAACTTAGGTTATAATGGTTAGTAAAAAGGATATTGAATAAAGTATTTCGAAGGCGCTGTATGTTGAAGGAAAAGCCGCGAGTTTCGCAAGTGTTGTTACTTAGTCCACGTATTTTTGCTGTTCTCCTCCTGTAAAATGGTCGGAGTCCCACCAACGAAGCACGAAATAGTGACAGTTCTAAACAAACTGAAATCTCTGCCATGTAACAAGGTAGTAATTACATTTCCAAGCATATTACCTGCACTGTAGCAATGTTTTGATTGTGGTGCTACTAATCCCACATGGGCCAGTGTAACTTATGGAGTTTTTCTTTGCATCGATTGTTCAGCAGTTCATCGTTCCCTTGGGGTTCACCTTAGCTTCATTCGTTCCACTCAACTGGATACTAATTGGTCTTGGGTTCAACTGCGTGCTATGCAAGTAGGGGGAAATCAAAATGCAGTAAGCACCAGTTTATCTTTATATCCGGATTAGTTGTCGTTCTTCACGCAGAATAACTGCCGTTCGTTGGACGCACAAGAGAAGTATCAAAGCCGGGCTGCTCAACTTTACCGAACTAAACTGGAGAAGTTAGCCGTTGAAGCAGTTAAAACTCATGGCAACAAAGTAATTTTTTGTATTTTGTGATTTTTGTAGTTGATCATAGAAGCAGATGAAGAGAAAGGAAAATGTGATAAAGTGGCCGATTTTTTCGAGCTCCACACAGAATGTATTTCGGATAACGATATGAGGCCTGACAGGCCTGCTGCAGTAGTTCCAAGTCAGTATCTTTATATCTGAATGTTTCGAATAGGTCATCTTTTTTCATAAGATTCTCCGTGGTTATTCAAATCGTTTTTTGTAAACATGTGACTGTCCACACTTTTTCCAATTTGAACATTTGTATTAGATATCTCCCTAGTTAAGACACCCATATCCTATACCTTTTAACAAAATGAAGCTTGCAGTTCGCTTATGGCGTCATTTTGATTAAACGCCTCAACTCTTCTGCGACAAGACAGTACTAAAAATAGTCTTCGGATATAAAGGACAGTAGGCTCGAGATAGCTTATGTAAATCCTTGAAGTATGTGTCTGCATGGCTATCCAGCTTCCTTCTCTTCCTTCACATATTTTCAATTGCTCGTTCCATAGTCACTATAGACTGTTTTCATGGTAATTTCCTGCATTCCAGCGTAATGTCAAGTCTGGGAAAAAACTTATTAGGGACTGCTGCAACCCGAACATAGACCAACATTTTTACGGGTTATTTACCATCAAGTTAAACTTTTTGGCTTAAACCAAACGTTTTTTAGTGTCTCTAGTCATACGTACTGGTTAGTGTAAATTTGTATTAGTCCTATGATTTCCAAGTTGAACATTTCTCTTCATAGTCGGGAAATTTCGATTCTGTGCATTACAGATAATGCTGTTTTCTTGACACCATTGACTCCTCTCTTTTATCTCGATTCCTCGCAAAGCCCGAATTGCCATTAGTGAATAACGGATATGTCGTCTGCGACACCACTTGCTTTCGTTTCCAGTTATCCGTGACGTTTGAGTTGCTGCTGTTTGCTTGAATAGGATTTTAATATATGTATAAAACTTGCGCACTGTGATAGTAATTCCACATTAGTTTGTTTATTGGATGTATCACACAGTAAATAATACTGTTTCACTGTGTGATACATCTAATAAACAAACTAATATGAATAGGATTTTGTTGGTTGAAATCAGTTCTGGATTTAGAAGGAAAAATAAAATTGCACATATTTTGATTCTTTGTTGGGTTGACATTCCTAAGACATGTTTTAAGACGCGCCAGTCGAAAGGTGTTTTCTATTCTATCCAAGCATGCCTCCTCAACATGTAAGATGTAAGTCTCGCTGCAGAAATAGCTCATATTGATTGTAATAAACTTGTTCGATTCACGCTATGTTCTGATCTAACCTTATCCAACTGTTTTCCATCACATACCCATAGGATCGGGTAGTATTAGTATATGAACCTTATATATATATATATGCCTTATAAACTACATGGTATCATCTACTCACAGCTACACTTAGTTGCAGCATTCTTTGCCACACAATTCCCTAATAAGAAGTGGAATGATGACACGTCTTGTCAGAATCCTATCTCTTTTCTTCAGTGATTACTTCTCGTTTGTTAAGTCAAAAAACTGATATTTGGTGTACTCCTTTTTGGCTAGCTAGCCGTATACCATACCTTTAATCAAGGGGATGCCAATCGGAATTAATGAACTGTTTGTACGTATGCTGAAACTTGATGATGCGACTTACTAAATAGTGGTTAATTAGAGGTGTACTCTCTGATACATCATAAACTAGGGGACGCCCAGTAGTGACCCTTTGTTACAGGATAACATTTTAATGTCTTTTTACGTGTTGCTGTGATGTCTTATTTAGAGTGGTATTGGACAAACCAACTTATTTAACGGTCTTAAAGCCAACCGTCGCCACACCATTCGAGTCTACGATAAGCTGTCATCCGAGGTGGCTTATTAAAACAAATCAAATTTAGTCATTTAGACATACTAGCACTACTGGGTTTATATCATCCACATTTTCGATTAATTTTGTCATTCTGGTTAGGGATCCGGCTATCATTTACATTTATTGGGACGTTTCCGAAACTTATTTTCTAGCCTCTCTAGATTCAACCCACATAAGTGCTGTGTAATAAATACTGACCGTTTTACATGGAAAAGAGTTGTAGTTCTCATTTGGTAAATATCTGAGACTAATCTCAAATAGTTTCTCTTTTTATAGTATTCGATTTGACAGTTTTGAAATGATTAACGTAAAACATCTGGATATTTTTTCTAACTGGCAGAGGTGACTTCGGAAGAAAAAACAATCGGACCAACTGTCGATAATTTATTCAATTCCCCAACGTCTGACTCCACTTTTTCCAAGACAACCTCAGTAATCGGCGGTCGAAAAACAAACACTAATCGGGTAATTTTATCTTGTCTTGTTATTCTAGATTTAGTGTAGCCCCAATATGTTTTATTTGACTCCTTTGCTCTTTTGTGTGTTTTCTGTGTTCACTATTTTTTGTGTGAAATTTTTCTATGTAGTTTAAAGTTCAGTTCACTGAATGACAGTTGAAATATACCTTGGTATAATTTAGCATTTGTTTCTGCTGTTATGTTCACAACAGTTTTCATCCTTTATTGTTAATGTTGATTGATGCTTATCTGTACACTTTACTCAACGATGTGAAATTAAGTTCGGTGAAAAAAATTCAGTTGTATTTATTATTCGAAGCCGTAGTTAATTTGCTTGGGTGTACAATCCCTTTTAGAATTGAAAATAACAAAATTTATTTGCTCTCCGTTGCTTTTAAGTACATCAGGAAGACACGTGTTTGTTATTCACATCTTATCTTATGTTCGTAATGATGATACTCTTTTATGCATTCATTTGGCAGTCTTATCCAGCGGGCTGTTATTCTATCTTATACTTGTACCCCAATACAGCTTTTGGGATGATTGTGATTTGCCGTTACTGGCCATTTTGTTCTTATATTTATGAACTTATAAATGTAGAGTCTAAAGGAGTTACTGGAAACATCTGTTCACTCAAAAATGTTTCTGGTTTAGAACAATAATTATTGTAAATATATAACCTTGTTTACAATTCTCTGTGACTGGCTCAAATGAAGTATATGTCCGTATAGTTGTGAAGCCTAATGTGACCCATTTGAAAACAGCATTCTTCTCTTACACTCTGATCTGGACTATTTTATGGAAAGGAATCATCAGCATTTCTCCACCATCAACAGTTTTAACTCTAACTGCCCAATAGTCTTCGACTTTCTCTGTAAGGGAATTTTATTAAATTTGCAGTGGAAACATTTTTTTCGTTGACGTTTCATTTCTTCCTTATGTGCATAAACTGGATCTCACTGACGTTTCAATATAGTAAACTCTCTTCTTATAGAAATATATAAAGTTGTGGTGAATCAGCCGCCTCCTTTTGGATGCACGGTGACATGGTTGGCTTTAGGTGGTAAAGTGGTCTAACTGCCTCACAAATAACTTCGTCATCATGTAAAAATTAGTGTGGCTAACTCAGTTGAAGGTTTTTGAGCGACGTATTACTGTTGTTTTCATATTTTAATTACGGGTACATTCAGTGTTTAAATATTCAATGACCTGTAATAAGTTAGTCAAGTGATCATGTATTCGTTTGTTTTTGTGAATTGAACTTTTTCTGTCATTCAGCTTGGGGCCAAAAAAGGTGGTTTGGGTGCAGCAAAGGTGAAAACGGATTTCTCGGCGATAGTTTCAGCTGCTGAAAATGCCGATGCACGGAAAGAAAGTCAACTCCAATCAACCAAGCATGATGTTGAAGATCAGGAGAAAACTGACAATGAACGAATGTAAGTGTGATTTGATCTTTACTTCTAGGCTTTTGTAATGGTTAATGATAGGTTGGTTTGCGTTTGGGTCTGCAGTTTTTGATCCTTTGCATGAAAGTAACTGCAGTTTCTGTATCAATTTATGCATAAACGCAAGTGTAAATTATTCTTTACCAGTAATGTCAAATATTGCTCAGTATTTGATTATTTATTTTATTCACTAAGGCACTTCATATGTAATAGCTTGGTACAAGCAGAAAATCATTTGATAACTACGATGCAAATTTCAATTCAGTTTACTATGCATACTAATGTTTTTTGTATTCTAATAGTGCGTCGCTTCGCTTAGCCTATAAAGATATCACTGATGAATGCGAAAAACAAGATGCTGTCAATGCGAAGTCTACAGATCCACAACGAGCTAAACAGGCCGAGCGCCTTGGTATGGGTAAAATTGGATCGGGTAATAGGTAAGTACATGATACATGTTGTTTACACTGAAATCGATTTTCTGAAACTTGTAGTTGTAAATGTTAAAAGGTATATATCGCCTTCCCACATAGTCCAAACCAATAGTCAGAGAATTCATGGATTGATGTGATGTTTTGGTTTGATCAACCTTAACTCTTCCAACGTAATTCTCTATCACTAAATATTTACTCGATGTAAAAAATGGTGTTCCAGCTATTTTAATCAATACTGCTTCGCAGCCTCCGACTGACTTTCCGTCCTTGTTTCATACTCTACACCTCACTATTGCCACAGTATACCACTCAACACGAAAGAATAAACTCAAACATCTGTGATCAAAGGCAGCTAGCTTCTTAACATCTTTCACTTTCAAATGTCACGCAAGATCGTAACTCCTATTCACACATAATTTTGCTATATTTAATTTTATTTTCCTGAAAAAAGTCCTGAACACTTCTCTGAACGAAACGTCGGAATTATTTGATTCCATGTCACTGTGATTTCTGCAACATCATTTATACATAGTATTATTGATAAAAGTATAAAACTTGGCCACTGTGGTAGAGTATAACTCCACTATGGATAAGATTTTATTTTGACTAATCACACAGTGTTGTACAGTAATATTAACTGATGACGTTTCGAGCACAAATTATTGCTCATAATCGTATTAAGTCATTCACACAACTTTTTGCTGCATTTATGCACATACATACATACATAAATTTACTTTTAATCCGGCGTTTAATGTGTGGTGAAATACTAGGTTAGGCCTTGATCATAGTTCATATGAATAATTTGTATGCATTTCTTATTGATGTTGCATCGGTTGTATATACAAGCGAACAGCTTTGTAATTAAAAGATCTTCAATAAAAGGTGCTGACGAGAAAACATACTTCATGGGATAATGAAATATATAATCTTAACCAAAGCTCATATATATATATATATTCCGAATTATCTTGTAAAACAACATAGGAGTCAATAAGCGGGATAGAAACGAAGTACTTTTTAAGATTGTGCATCAGAAAAACGGCGATTGCTTATAAATGCATTGAGTTTTTTCAGTTAGTTGAAAGCTTATGTAGAATCGGTACGTTTTTCAACTAATGTTGAAACATTTTAAGTTGTGCCGAAAGTGTTTTCTGAATGGGTTGTAAAATTCATCAACTAACTAATGGTACTGTTAATATAAGTTTTCCTGGATAGTTTATTTAGATAACAGTCAAAAGTTAATTTATACGTCTGCGGAGAAGGCTGACTCTCACATAGGCAAGAATGTTTCGATTCTGTTTTCTAACATATTTTGCAGCTCCTTAATGGTAGTATAAACTAAGTATAGTCACAAATGCCGTGTCAGTCGTCGAAACTCAAAGTCAAAATTAACCATAGAAACTCAGTAAACATCGGTACCAATAAAGTTGGTTCAATTAGAAATAAATGTACATATGTATCGAAATGACTGCACTTATTTCAATATGTCATATAGCGCCTGATGAATTAAAAAGAAGGGCATCATGTTTAATATACACCTAGCAATTTTACAAATAAAAATTATTTTCTCTTTCCAAACATTTCAGAAAATATGTCTGTTAAATTAGTCATATGGTTAAAGGAGAAGAAGTTTGTCGAAGAGTAATTCCCATAAAATCTGAGAATCATTAGTAACATATTTGTTCTCTGTATCATTTCATTCGTGATCTTTTGCTGTATGACAGCCTAAAGTCATACACATCCGTGCAGAGTTCTACAAGGATTCACGGGTCACTCTCTTTTACAGCGGTTTTGTGTTGTGCTTATCAATATGGCTGAGCCACAGGTCCAAAGTGAGTACCAAAAGCAATACCTATCGATACAGTTAAAGGTGCCATTTAACATTAGTCTCATTCTGGTAATGAATCAGTAAGGTTTTAGCATCTAAAGTCATTTATTAGGAACATGTTTTAACACTACGGAAAGAGTAGGGCAAATGGTACCATATAGGTGTGAAGGTCGCCACTTTGTCGTAGATCTTTCTCGTCAAACTGTCAACTAAGATGCAGTTAGGTAACATTTTTACGAAATCTGCTCTCTCAGAAGCATGGAACAGTTAAGAGTTATAGGTAAACTTAGTGAGCATTTTGCGTCTTCATGGCAGTCTCCCAGCTCGTCTTTTGTGAAGGTGGTATTCTCTGCTAGTGTTATAACAATAAGAAGAGAACAAAACCACATCAATAAGAAGCATTTACTGCATCTCCACCTCTAATAAATCAAACGCAAGTTGTCAGCAGAGTTCTGTTTCTCATAATGTATCGGAAATACACTTGATTTTTGCAGAAACCTCGTGTTTCTTATTTCCTTGAGTTTACGGGTAGTTGTAAAGCATTTCTGGTTATACACAGCGATGGGTGATGTAATTACCATGCATTATATCATTCATGTACTTATTCTTTCGATCAAGATCATTTCATTTTGACGTAGAGCAGGATTTTCAACCACTGGTTCACATGTTCAAATGCCACCTAACTTACCAAGGTTTAGATAGCCATTCGGTGTCATATGCCCTGACAAAATAGGTATGGCTCACCACTCAGTACATATCATTGCATATGACTGTTAAGTAGCACCATATCTGATCTTCACTATGATTCACGTGTACACTGATTTTAAATAAATAAGACCTTCCACATTCTGATTTAACAAACTGTTTATTGTAAGTTTTCTTAATAGATCAGGAAACTGCATTTCGCGATTTTAACTCCTGCAGCATAAATTGTCACATTGGAAAACTAAAAAGGAAATATTGTCATCCGCTAAAAACTGATGCAAAAATCTCATATACTTTGTTTCGGTACTAAAAAAAACTTCAATTTTTTTTCCGGGAATATTTATAAAAGCAATAATAAGCTATAATCTACAATATCATAATATTATCCTATATTTTACACCATGGTGTTTTTCTGACTGGCTTTATTTCATGAAGCTTCAACATAGAAAAGTCTGGTGTTTTACAGTCCTGTAGAGTATATCTAGATAGATAAATACCTATTCAATCTATAGTATACACTGAAACTGTACTTTTAGTGTGCTATACAGTCATATAGTATAACGCATGGGTGTATGATATAGACGGAAATCAGTCATGCTTACAAATGCCTACTTCTGTGTGCGTAATAATACAAATAAAGTTATCAATCCACTCATTGTCTTTTAATATATCTATCCGTTCTACAGTTGCTGTGCATAGGTTTATGATATTCTACATCTGTCTGGGTGTAGAAGTAGGTGGAGCGGAATTTAAAACTAAGATACAGTCCTCTGGTTAAGTTCTTACGATTTTCTGTCATAACTTCACTGCTGGACATACAATAGTAAAGCCTGACTCGTGTTACGTAAAAATGTCTGCATTTCAAACTGTGTAATTTATTGTTTTAAAAATAATCATACTATAATCATATTAATGTTATATTAGTATCATCTTTAACCATTTTAAATAAAAGGAAATTATAGAATAGTGTTTACTGTTTTGTATGAATATCAGTATTGTTACATAAGGCGTCAACCAAGAATTCTTGCGTAATTAATTTTTCTGTACATGAGTGCAAACCAATGGAAGGTGGGATTTCATGGTGTACTCAATTTTTATGTTCACTGAATTTGTTTAACGTCGACTAGTCACGCCAAACTGCTCCAATACTATGGCGTGACCCAAGTCTTTATCAACCTCATTCAACAGCTGGTTATATGACAATGCCTGATGAGAAGTTCAGCAATGCGTTCGAGGTGAATACAGGAGTAAGACAAGGCTGTCTGCCTATTATCACCGATGATGTTCCTAACTGTGGTGCACTGGACTGTACGTCAGACTGTGGGGAGCGAGAAGACAAGTGTACGCTGAACCACTGATAAGAAGACTCTAGAAGATCTGGATTTCGCAGACGACATGTATTTAGTGTCACACAGACTGGAAGCTGCCAGCGAAGACAGGACTCCAGGTGAACATGGAGAAGACGGATGTGATGAAGGTAGCCAGCCACCACCAACAGCAACAACAACAACCATCATCAACGTAGATATTTGACAGAGGTCACTTCCTGGTTTCACTTATCTGAGAAGCATCGTTTCAACCACAGGCATTAGGAACAGATGTAGATGTCAAAGCCGGCCAGAATCGGAAAGGCAAGATGTGCCCTCATCAACCTGAAACCAGTTTGGAGATCTTCTGCACTCAGCCAGCATCAAGAAGAAGATTTGGATTTTCGACACAAATGTGAAGTCAGTCGGTTGTTGTAACAGGCTACTGCAGACATTTATCAACAGCTGCCTTCGTTGGCTCCATACTGAAGATCAAATGGCCAGCCAGAAAGAACTAGTTAAAGAGGACCGCAGAAAGTGGAACAAAGTGGAGACATGCTGTTGAAGCTCCGTTTTCACACGGAATCTAAGAGAATAATAATGTAATAATAGTCAGTGAGTAGATTGAATGTAATCAACAGTTCTATATTTATTTATAATGAATGGAGTAACATGGCTTTTAATTCTCTGTGTCAAGGTATTTACTTGTTGAAGTAGTAAATTTTTGTCATATATCTTTAATAAATAATAATAATAAATAATAAAGCACTGAACAGCTTAGCGAAAGCTGTACTTCATTGTGATAATCATAAGGAAATGCGTTAGCTTAATTCGACTAACATGCAATTTATTGTAGTCTGTCGTCTTGCGTCATCAAATTGTTTGATGTACATTTAAGAAAAATCCAGCGATTTCCATTTCTCATCGATTTTTTTTTCTTTTACGTTCCCCAGTGGAACATAGGGTTTCAAGCTAGTGGCTTGAAGATTCTGTATTAGTGTTTATTTTACAGGATGGGGTTGCTAGCCTCATACCCAACCTTTCTCCCTTGCCAGCATTATTTCTGGCTTGGCGAGGTAAAGGAGTGCGTCTGTGGCCGGGGATTGAACCCCGGACCATGTGGATGGTCGGCGAGCGTCCTAACCGCTATACCACCGACGCACTCATTCCTCATCGATTGGTGTCCACATACTTAATGCATGTGAATTGTCCCATGTATAAACAAATAAAACTGTTTTGGATAGCAAGGTATTCTACGGTAAAGGTAGTCTGTGTATAGAGACGAGTTTCTAGTTTAGCACACAAAAGCAACTCAAATCTCTAAAAAATATCCACTCCGATGGTTTTCAAGAAATGGTGTTGTTATGTTTAGGGAATTTCGAGCACATCGAAAATTTGGATATTTTTGGTCTCTAAAATCCAGGTTAAGTGCCTAAGAAATCTTATCTAAAAGTAATATAATTGACTAGCAACGGTAAGTTGTTTTTCACTCACCCTTTTTAAAAGTTGAGGTTAAGCTTATTCAAACTCCTTGTTTCATCATGAAATTTAGCAGAATTTTGCAGTTAGTAATATTTATGACTCACCAAATGGCGATTGGAAAAATTGGACTGTTGTACCACACTTGTTAATTCCATCCACTAAACCTTCCTGATAATTTGAAATTGTCTATGGGGTTTTAGCATTGGGGAATTTAATTTCGTTGATAGCGCCTAATTAGTCAAGTATTTCATAGTGTTTGAATTTTAAAATTTACGTCAAATTTTCTGTTCTAAGTATTTCGCGATTATTACTTTCTTCTCAGAGAAATATCTCATTCAGCATTTGCAAATGTTCAAAGGATAGAACAGGAGAATTCAGAACCTACTCACATTTCATCATCGACCAGTTCAGCTATGGATCCCTTCTTCACCTCAAGTTATGGTAGTCGAGATCGTGATACAAATAACTTTTTCCGTTCCACGGATGATCATTTATTCGGTTTGTAACTAATATTTCTTTGTCTATGCACACGGTTGTCATTAATAAAACATGATCGATGGTTGATAATTTTTAATTTTGATTCTGATTGCAGCTTGATTCCACACGTATTTTTGGTACAGGTATGGGATTTTCAGCATGTGATATTGGTAGCGCAAATTTCACAGGCCGACCATGGATATCAGGTGTGCGCTGGCAGGGGATCAAACCCCGGACCATGTGCATGGTCGGTGACAGTCCTAACCACTGTGCCACCGACGCACATAACCTAAAGTGATCCTTCGCTTATCTTGAACCAATGGCAAAGGAATAATGGTTGAGAAAATCTTATGCTAGTTGTGTGTTTTTCATCTCTAATGTTCTCCTTTTGTATAATTTTAATCATTGAATCAAATTTTCCAATAGCCAGATATTGACTAGCTAATTTGGGGCCACGCGCTTGATGTAGTTTTTTCTAAGCCTCATCTACATCACTGATTATCTACTCCTGTAAAGCCTTCACATTTGGCATCTTTATCCCTTAGATATATCATACGTAGACAATTTTTCAATTACTGGATGATTGACTTTTCACCATTTCAATGCTTCTATAATAAATAAGAAGTCAGGGGAATCAAAATAAGACCAATAAAGGGTGTATATAGGTTTGTGGTCATCTTACACCATGAGGCGGGCACTGTCTTCTGCTGTGATTTCTAAATGAGAAATCATTTGGTGAAATATGGTATCTTAGCATAGCTGTATAAATAAATATATTAATTCAGGTAGACGTGGTTATGTGAGCAATACCGTATCGTTAACCGAATAGCATTATCTTCAACTAGTTCTGCTACTATGCTGTGCTACCTTCAAATATACCTGTGAGTAAAGCTGTATATATGCGTCGGGGGTTCGATTCCCGGTCGACGCACTCCTTTACCTCGCTAAGCCAGGAATAATGCTAGTAAAGAGGAAAGATTGGGTATGAGGCTAGCAACCTCATCCTGTAAAATAAACACTACTACAGAAACTTCAAACCACTAGTTTGAAGCCCTATGTTCCACTGGGAACGTGAAGGAAAAAAAAGCTGTAGAGAACGAACAACTAGGCAACTTAACAGATACATTACTGGACACCTTCCTGGGAAAATGTCAGACGAAATCAATGAGAAATGTAGTTTTACCTCATCTTATTGTTACCGGTAACTAGCTAGATAGAAAAAGTACTTTTATGGTTATTTATCGTATCCTATCGGAACTTTCGAATGCAATTCGAAGACGTCGTTTGCACAGTTGAAGCCATTTGAAATTCGGGGGAAATGACCTCATTATGTTGATTAGAAAAAAAGATTGTTTTACTTTTGTCCCTCCCTTTGCCAAAATAGATTGAACAAATAAATTCTTATATTTATTTGCCTTGATAAACTGGAAATCTCTTTGTTCAAATGACTTACTTTTCATGCACTTATCAGATTTATTCAGACCTAACTTGATTATTGCAGTGTTTAAATTATCATGCTATGTTCACTGTTCTTGTAACAACAGAAGACAAGGGCCGGAAACAGATCGTTTTATTACGGAAATCAACACGTATTTATATATATTTCACATACATTATTATAGCTTATTCAAGTAGACAAACGCAGGCTTCTGATTGGTTGTTTCGGGTAACTATCGAAAAGTGGAGCCATCTATCTGCGAATCACATTTGCCCACGTTAAGTTTGCTGTGATTGGTTGTTGAATCAGCCTTGCTCATATTTTCTCGCGGCCAATATTAGTGACCTAGACACCGACGTACATTAATGTCTACCAATTGGCTAGCAGCCTGCTCTCACCACATTCTTATTGCCACCTGCCACTAAGGTTATTATCAACATTATTATTACTATTATCATCGTTTTTATTACTGGCACACTTAACACTGACCACTGACTCGCAAATCACTAATGGTTAAGATATTATATATATATATATATATATATATATATATATATATATATATATATATAAATGTACGAAAGGAACATGTAAGACTAATAATAAAGAATTAATTATTACAAATGAAAGTAAACGATTGGGGAAGAGATTGAGTCCACAAAACCTTTTCTGCACTCAGAATTCCGTGTTGTAGTGACAAATCGCTATAGCCTCCGTCATACACAAATGTGGAAACCTAAGAACCATTGTACTATTCGGTCTCACCGTGAAGATAATCTTTAAAGATGACTCTGGTTGCATATTAGAACAAGATGTGGAGGCAGTATTTTTACTTTTTACTGCGGTAAATTCTAACGTTGGGAATTTTGTAATATTTGAGCGTCATTAAGCCACTATTATGAAAACTGTCAGTTCTTACCTACTGTTTAGTAACTGTGAGTAATTAGCTGTATGGTGATTTTCGATTGTTGTCAGGATAAATTTGTATATATGTGTATTCTTTTGATGAAAAAATCATACATGGATATTCACAAAGCCATGTCTCTTCCTTTTTATTCGTAAATTCCATCAGCTCGAAATTCTTCTTCATTTTTATGTTTTATTCATGAAAACATTTCATATTTTGCGTTTAAAATCAGTTATTTTGAACAGACTGTCAGTGTATAACTGTCTTACCCTGTTTCTCCTGTTTGTGTTTAAAAGGAGGTTCAACAGCTTCTTCGGGCATTAATGGGGAATGGTCAAAAGGCAAGCAAAGAGGTGATGAATGGGATGAATATTTCTCGGATCCTTTCGATCGAAAATCAAGAAAGACACAAAACTATTCTGGTACGGAGGATGTCAGCAATAAGTCACCTAGTAGGCAACCTTCAAGCCTGTCATCATCTGTCAAGCCAGATACAAAATCAAATTCCGATGAGTTGATCAAAAAGTTTGCTAATGCAACTTCTATATCATCAGATGCATTTTTTGATCGAGATGAGGTGGGTTTCGATAAAATTCTAAAAACTGTTTGTTAATTTTATCTTCATTTGATTACTATGTGTGTGAAGCTGACTATAGTTGGGAGATACTACTTTATTTGTAAATTTAAGGTTAGAAATTCAGCATCGAGGAGGAGAGTGGTTCCCACTCCTTGTAGTGATCTGTGACAATAACAGAGTTTGTTAGGTGCTTTCTAGTTTTTAGTGGTCATCCTTTCTGTTGTGGTTAATAAGGACAACTACGTACAAGCGGATATCACTTTTTAAATCATGTGATTGAAATTTGTTATACCTGAGTAAGAAACTGATATGTATCCACATATATATGTGTGTGTGTATGGTGATCTCTCTTTCTGTTTGCTCGCTTGGTCTATGACCATTTCGCTTGTATGAACTTGTCTCCTTTATCAACGTATATTCTCCTTATATATAATATGAGTGTTTGTTGACAGTCCGTTGCTTGGTGACATATATCCATATATGGTGGTTGTTGACATGTCTGCTATATTTCGCTATGTATATATGGATCGATACTTCATTATAATTAGCCATTCATGTTAAGACTGTCTAATGATTGTTCACACCCTTTTCATATATATATTTCGTTCTCACAATTTGTGTGACTTACTTTTGGTGTGATACCACTTTTGCATTCTCCTTGTGTTTGGAAAATAGAAGTATCATCGCAAGCCTAGTGGTCTTCTGATTTCCGCCTTCTTGCGTCAGGACAATTAGTTTCTCGACCAGTCCATAACAATAATTTAGCGACGAGTACATAACAGAAACTTTCAGTTGCGCAATCTGTATTTTGTTATGTCAGAGTTATTGTTTGACGTTTTTTATAGAAAACAAAATTTTAAAATCTTCCTAGCAGAGTTTGTGCTAATATTCCGAATGACTAACAACCATTACACGGCGGCCTGCTTAAATCACTGGGCCACCAGAATTCTCATTCATCACAATGCTTAAACTCTTCTGCATTCTTAATTGTTTAAATCATGCAATTGTATCATCTGACTGCCACATGAACTCGCGCGCCTATTTAATTGGCTTCCAACTAGACGCTGTCCAATTCTTTAAAAAATGAAGAAAAGCTTACAGAGTTCTTTCTCTTTTCATATACGGCAACGTCACGTCACCTGCTTCAGATTACCGTATAGGTAAACCCTGTATGAAGAGGAGATAATTTGGAACTAAATAAACTGCCAATATCTGTAATATAGGTTCACATATTGTTTGTAATAAAGCTTTATTATTATTATTGTCTAACTAGTAATGGTTTGTGTGACGCATTTTTGCGTTACTCTAAACTATTCACTGCATCATAAATGTAAATCAGGTGCAAATTTTATGTTCATATTTCAAACTAGCTAACTCTGATTAGAGAATCATCGTAAATCAGGGTGTTTTGATTACATGTCTCATTCTGTCCTGGCAATCTTCAAATGCAGACTATTCTTGGTGTTAAAGCTTGCAGTTTCATTCTCCTCGTGTATGTTTAGAAGTCAAATCAGTTCTACTAAATTTCTGTTGACAATCTAACTTGTAGTAGACAGCAGCTGCTTCGATTTCGGGGGCGTGTTATCTTTCCAATATTAGTATCCACACATGAATTTTGATGATTTGTCAAATAGAAAATCAAAGGTGTAAGCGAAAAGTTCTAATTCATTAGAACTGTTTGATCTCTGTGTCTTGTTTCAGAGTTGAATAGCACCGCTGTGATGTAGTTTGTTTTCCATAGGTAAAAGAAGCATCAACACTGGTTTATGTAGAAAAAAAGCTTTGATGATTCTATCTGTTGCCTCCGAAAGTCTAGTCTTGATGTTACGGTTTTTGTCACTTGCTCTAAAGTAGTTTATATAAGTCTTTTGTTCGGATCCCAAGTGAAACTAATATGATACCATCACCGTGTTTCCTTGAAATCTTTCACTTCCTAGTGCAATTGTAGTAGTAGTGTAACAACAGAAGACAAGAGCCAGGCAACAGATCGTTTATTAAGGAAATCAACACATTTATAGATTTTCATGTACATTATTATTATTATATCCTTTAATTCCTAGAGGAACATAGGTCTTCAGCTGCACACCTCCATTGTCTTCTGTTTTCTGCCAACTTTTTTAGTCCGCTCCAAGTCTGCCCACATGCTTTCATCTCCTCCTCACATGACCTCCTCCAAGTCACCCTTGCACTGACGACCAACTCGTTTCCCTTTCGGGTTCCACTCGAGCAATGGCTTGTCTAGTGATGTCACTTGATGGTTTCCTCAGAGTATGACCAGCCAATCCATCTCCATTTCGTCCTGCCTATTTGTTTCGCAATCGGTTCCTGGTTGGTCCGCTCATTGCCAGAGATCCCTGTTGCTGATCTTTTCTGGCCATCAGATCTTGCGTTTTGAGCGAAGACAACTGTTAATGAAGGTCTGAAGTTTGTTTGAGATGTTCTTTATGACGCGCAGTGCAAGTCTCTGATCCGTAAAATAGCACTGACTTCACATTGGAGTTGAAAATCCGGATGTTATTTTTGATGCTGAGTGATGTTGACCTCCACACAGACTTAAGGGTAATGAAAGCTTGTCTTGCTTTTCCGATTCTGGCTTTGATATCCTCGTCAGTTCCGTTCGCCTGTAGTTAAAACGATGCTTCCCAGGTAGGTGAAGGAGGTTGTTTCTTTCAGGTTCCTCCCATTTATGCTGACTGTCGTCTGTTGTTGCTGTTGATGTTGGCCAAGAATCTTCATCACCTCTGTTTCATGTACATATTATAGATTATTGTTAGCAGAAAAACACAGTCCTCTGATCGGTTGTTTCCCACAGAAAGTTAACCTTGCATCTCTTTGTGACTGTTTCTTGAATGTCAGATCATCTATATCTTAACTGTGTCCGCCTACGCAAAGCCTTTGTTTTCATTTTTCTCACGACCAATACTGGGGACATAAACATTGACGTAAATTACTGTCCACCAATTTTGACTAACAACCAGCGCTCACCACATAGTGTGTTCATTCTGTCGGACTATGGTTTTTAAATGAATTACAGTTAATCATTTATAAGAATGATAATTTTACCTACAATTTTAAAAGTCAAATTAGTTTGACTTTTTTATTTTAATAATATACAATTTTTTTCTTTTAACTTTGGAAAGGGAATATGACTGTCCTTTATTTCTTGAATTCTCTTATTTATCAATTGTATTAGTCTGAGTCTGATGGACTGTCAAGATTCCAAGGCAGTTCATCAATTTCTAGTGATGATTATTTTGGTCGTCCTAAGGTAAAACAATCTCAGATGTCTAATGAACTGCAAAATATCAAAGATGGTGTTAAACAAAGTGTGACCAAAGTTGCTGGTCGTCTGTCACATCTGGCGAATGATATGGTTCATACGCTCCAGGCAAGTTAAATACTGTGATACATAGGTTTATATTGATGTTTAATTGTCCATTTTTTTGTCATAATCTAATTCACTCTCTTGTAGCTAAACTTATCTGTGAATGCCTATGTCGTTGCGGATCATATTTGCGTTTCTGTTGTGCTATCAACTTTTCATCACTCAAACTGGTGTTATGTTTTAAAAAATCCTGTAGAATTATATAGTTCTCAGACTGTCTAAGTCTTTTATCTCGATGAAATCATCCAAACTTTCGTGGATAACTGCTTTAAGATTTGAAAATGATTTTCAATTCATCTTTTATGATATATTCGCGTTGCTTAGGTCACAAGTGTTGTTGAAATTCATTTAGGTGTGTAGTAAACTATTCACAGCTTCAGCATTCTTTGTTGACATTTTTCAAAACTGAGTGAATTTTCACATTAATTGTACAACTTGCGCGCATTACTTTGCTTGGTTTGATGAATACTATTTTGCTGAGTATGTCAACAATACGGCGTTTTCAGAAGTTATCATAGTGATAACTATAATGCCGTAGAACTGTTCTACAATATTTCTAAGTTTTTCGTTGAATATAAAATAGTTTCATATGTATACCGTCTGGGAGGTCATCAATTTGCACATTGAAGATCGTATCCAAAAGCATGCTGAAATTTACATGCCGATTTAACATTTTATTCATTTTTCTCAAATAATGGGTCCTAGACTCAGGTTCAGGCGTTGATGTTTCACTAGTGGTAAAGGAAGGGACAAATGAATACATTTGTACTTTAAATCTCTCAAATAGTCCTCAGATTTGTGTTTATAGTTTGCTTGTTTAAAATGTCAGTATCAGATATAGCCAAATAATGTTCCAATTGGATTCTGCACTGCGAAATTTTTACTTTCTAGGAGACTGAAGACTTTATTGGGGCGAAGCGAAAACATTTACCCATTTACTAAATTATGTTTCCTATCAAATTGTACTGCTAGGCAGAATTAAAGGGAGTCTTTATTTATAACTTCGACAGTAAAATTTATTTGTTGTTTTTATCTTCTACTCAAATCCTCTCACTGGTCTGCATTCACAGACACCTACCTAATGAAATTCGTCATCATACTGACTTGACGCTATCGGAATTGTTCAAATTACGCTGATGTGTTGAGAGTAGCAAGTTTTAGTGGAACTGAAGTTAGCGTTTCTACCGAATTACTTAAGTCAAGGAATTATTTTGCTTTGATTTTTAGTAGTGAAACAGAACCTACTTCAAGCTGACTAGTTCCACTAGCCCTCACACATACAATAAGTGTGATACATAACCGCCTAGTGTACAAAATCTCCCGAATAACCAAGCCTATTACATTCCATATATTGGTGATGGGATGATAAACAGTGTTCATGTTTTATGTTCGAATTTAGTTGTAGCTTGTCAAGCCCAGTGGTGCAACACTTTAATGCATTGTACTTCACAATAGGATATTATGGCCCGGTCGGTCTGAGCCGCTGCTGGAGACAGCGCAAAGTTTAGCGGTAAATTTCTTCGTAATGTTAAAGGGTTAATTGATTAGTCGTTTGACTATCTAGGTTTGGACTGGTCATTAAAATGCAGCTCAATAACAAAATCACGAAATTAACAGTTTGTCAGACACTGTTAGATTCCATTCTCAAAAGCTATACAATCGCATTTATATAGATTATTTTAACATGGATAGAATTATTATTTGTTTAATTTCACATAGTAACGAAGGTGATAATAATTTTCAACTTGATATGATAGTTTGAAGGTACGAATATAGATTACAAGAGGCTTAGAGACAAGATTTCATAGGATTAGAAAATAGTTACAACGTATGCAAAAAATTAATATTTGATAACTGGAGAAATAATTTTAAAGGCGAATCGAAGGTGATAATTATTTTCGACTTGATATGAATTACAAGAGGTTTAGAAACGCAGGGATAGGACGAACTATAGGTGTGAACAAAATGAGCATGGAAACAAATTGAAATCAAAATTTTCAACTTGACATGTTAGTTAGGAGGTATGAATATAGATTACAAGAGGCATAGAAACAAAAAATTTACACAGTATTAGAATATGGTTGTAAACTATCATATCAAGTTGAAAATTATTATCACCTTCGTTACTATGTGAAATTAAACAAATAATAATTCTATCCATGTTAAAATAATCTATATAAATGCGATTGTACAGCTTTTGAGAATGAAATCGCCGAAAAGATATCTTTGCTGAACTTCGTGTTCTCTTCTTTCTAATGTCCATATGGATATTTTCTAAGAACTGTTAGATTCCATGTACTTATATAGAAGAGCTTCTATTATTGTCGTATAATGCTAATCATGGTGATTAGAATGCTTACCAACCATGCATAGGGTTAAGATTAGATTCCTCGTAGGCACACTCCTAACTCCATTTAGTTAACTAACGATAATAAAACTGGAAAAGGAAGAATGTTAGACGTGAGACTAGGGACGTCACCCAGTAAAATTAACATCACAGCTAATGAAACTTCAAAAGCGTGAAATCTTATGTCCCACTGCGAACTGAAACAATGAAAAAGAGCCAATCAATTGTCGTGTTCAGTTAACGTGCTTATTGTCTTAAACTAAAGACAAACTTTAATCAGTCGATATTGGATTTTTTTCCATTTGGTGATTATTCTGGGAATCATTTAACGCAAAATGTGCACGCTTCACTTGCTGTTTGTGCTACAAATAAATTATTGTCGATGGAAACGTGTTCGGTGCTGTGAGGCGTTCTCTGACACTTAATTATTCACTGACTCAATAATCCATAAATTAGTATTTGCCAGTATTTACCAGTATCTGATTGGTCTAAAGATTTCTGCGTTAATTATAATTACGATTGTATTATAGCTCATGAAAATGAATCGTCGAAAAGGGAAAATTTTCTTCGCTGTTTGTGCCTTCTTCTTATGACTCAATATCGGAATATTTCGTTCAAATTAGTATTTGTTTGATAGATAAATTTCACAATTTCAACGTTACCACACCAATCCAAGTCAATTTTAGTTAATAATATTGTTATTGCTTCTTTTTCAGGATCGTTTTGGTTGATTCTACGCAATGTGTAGTGCTTTTGACCATTTCGTGATTTCATCACCCGATATGACTATCACAATTTTTTCTTCCGCGGTTGCAGTGGGTATTTTTCTTTATCCGGCTGTGTTTATTTATTTTCTGGACTCTAACTTTTTTTTGTTTGTTCTTCTTTTTTTCTACAAAATATTTTTGCTGATGTATTTGTGTAAACGTACTAAACTGTAAGTGCTATGATACACATTTCATCCTTAATATAAATATAGGCATTATGAATATTCGAATATCTGATACATGTAAATCAAGTAAACAGTGTTGTGTAAAGTAGCTTATCCATCTTCTTTATCACCATTGCTTTATTGCAATGGTGATCTGATTTTCACGATTCAATCTTACTGTTAGCATGAAATGCTGTTTGGTGTTTTGTTTTTTTTCCGATAGTTTGTACTTCTAACGTTGATACTATCTCAAGGTAAATGATATAAAAAGTGGAGAATAATTGATTTTTGATATCTATGGCTTCATTTTTCTCCTGTAGGAATTTGAAATAGTAAATTTCACACTGAGATTTTTGAATAGCTCATTGGTGGAAGTAAACCGACTTTCAACCAGAAGGTCCTGTATTCAAGTCCTGCTCAACATAGTGTAGCCTGGGCAATTGAGTAGTATGATTAACCCTCACGCAGATGCGGCTCATAGCATAGTACATGGGAAATCTGTTAGCAGTAACTAAGTCCTAACTCACAAACTAACAATTCTAAATTCTGTTTGACTTTTATAATCAGAACAGAATTGTAGCGCCTAGCAAAGTTCTAATTCGCTTTTAAAAGTATTTCTTTGCAATTGGATAATATTGATAGCATTTACACATTACTGTGTCTTCCTGGAAATCTGATGCACATGACTAAGTCATGTTTCCGGTCTTTAGTTGATGACATATAACAAGAACTCACTGCTCCGTGAATTTGAAGCGAAGGTTTGTGTTTTGAAAAGTTGTGACTCGTTCTAGAAAGCTAACTTTCGTTTAGTGGCCTGTGTGTTGATAATTCACAAAAGTTGCCTCGAAGTACCTGATTCACAGAGACGTGTTATTTATGATGTCGGTGGATGCATTTCATACTTTGCATTAATGTAACAGTTCATGTTTCCAGTCTTCGAAACTCCACAAAAAAAAAATACACGCAGAAATGAACCGACATTAGAAGAAATGCACCTAAATTATGGAATTTAGGTTACTGAAGGTTTTTCGGAGTGTAAAGACTCCTTTGGCATTGACTCACATAAACTCATTATTGGCACACTTATAAGATCTAATAGTTTCACTATCCATGTTTCACTGACCTCTTGACAGAATTACAAAATTTGTGAGGAGATTCATCACCTTGAACCATCTTCAGTATTAGTATATCCATTCAAAATGTTGACGGTGAATATTTTAGTGCACTGCAATTCAAATCACATCGATGTAAATTTAGTTAGAAAAGTGTCTTATGTATATATTCGACATGTGAATCAAAAGTAAATTACATTTTGAATAGAAATAACATACATTTGGAATATTTGTCGGTGCTGTTAGATACGTTTAGCTTGCACGCAATCATTGTCCCTCATAGATTTCGGGCTGTTTCTTTGCTAATAACTGCTATGCATTGCTTGATGTTGTTAAAACATGGGCCAACATACTATTTTGGCCAGGTCAAAGGCTGACGCTTTTCGTGTTTTAATTCCTGGATTGTAATATATGGATTTATGGTTATCGAATAGGATTCATTGCGAAGGACGTGACTAGATACCTTTTTACAGTCCAAAATTAGGCTTTTTCACCAGTGGATTAATTAACGTGCGTGGTCTTGAGATGAAATTTTTATGATGTTGACTCTGACATTGCTAAAACTGAATTCAAGGTGGATGTTTGTCTACCTTCTGATATGTGGTCGTCTTGAAAAAGGAGTCATAACTCTCTGCTAGTGTTGATGTGTACTGCGTTCCAGTTGCAACGGAAGAAACACTGACCAGTGGCTTTCTAGAAATCAGCTGAGGCTTTTCAAATCAAACACAAACATTTTTAAAGGATGCATTTGTATTTTTAGGTTGTTAAATAACACCTAAATGAACAAAACTACAGTTTATTGTATAATCGTTGATGTGCCAAAAGTTTTACAGAAGGGTTTCAGAAGCTCCAATCACTTTTTTCCAGTAACTAAGTGGATAGTTTTAATTTTGATTGTCTTCAGGTATAAAAGAATGAGTTCTTTTGAACTGGCCATGCAAGCTCTATAGGCAGAAAACAAAAAAGGTTTCCGTTATTTTCATTTTGTTAATCGTTAAGACTTGTATATTTTGTTTGTTTTCTTAATGTTCACTGGTTCTGACATGTGATTTAGAAAGTGAATACTTGTCGATATTCATTCACAAATTAGCTACAAATTAAGTTAATTTCAAGTGTTTTTGTGGAGCGAGAACCAATGAAATTTATTTATTTTTATTGTATTTAAACGCATAAAAACTTGGTACAGTGTGGCACCAAGAAGGATGCGCTACACAATAATAATAAAACAAAATAGATTAAAAGTAAGAATATACGTAGAGAACGGATAAAGAATTTCATCTGGAAGGAAAACAGTCATGCTTAACAAGTTGAAACAGTATTCGTTAACTATCATCGGGAAGGGAAAAAAGAAAGAAATTGCAACACGTGTAATAGCACGCGATAAGTTTCATTGATTGTTTGTTGCTTCATTTGATTCATTGTGTGAGGGCTGAGATACTGCCCAGGCACCCAGACCGAAGCAAGTGGTCCACCGCCCGAGCCTTTGACTTGGAGTCTAATTCGCAAGGCAGCGGAGCAGCGTCAGGAGCTGCATTTCCGTGGTTGCCAGTGACCCATATGGGTTCATACGCCATTTGATCCGATTGGATACTGGAGCCCATGTACGCCATGGTAACTGCTTTTAGTTTAACCGCTATCCAAACAACCTTCCTGACATGGTAAGACCTGCAGGGACAGAGTCCCAGTCAGTTTAGCATTATGGGTCATTACGGTATTCAAGCCCTACCACCACGACAAGGTAGCAGTTATCGACCGGGGAACCAATAAAAGGTAAACCTGCGCTTTTAGCATTTGAAAATTTGGTGAGTAGGGAAATTCTTGTCCGAGTACAGTAAGCGTAACTCGTATATGATTGTGTAATAAAACCTGTGTGAACCTAATTGTCCAAAAAGTGACAGTTGCACATTATGAGCTTCTTCTAGTAATTTCGTGGTTAAGCGTAATGAAAATAAACATGAATGTTGAATCAAATTATGTTTGCTAAAATTGGCTTGGAGTTTATGTTGCTTAACATTACTCTCAAGTTTTATGCAAAGTCAACATTGATTTTAAAAAAAGTAGATAAATAAACAGTTCGCTGTTAAATCAGGAAAAGAGACTAAATTCAATGTATAAGTAATAAGTGAGTAACTTGATATGATTATGAGCAATAATTTGTGCTTGAAACGTCATCAGTTAGTATTACTATATAACACTGTGTGATTAGTCAAAATAAAATCTTATCCAAAATGGAGTTATACTCTACCACAGTGTCCAATTGTTGTAATTATAGGTAATTAACACACCTTTGAATACAGGTAATTAAAATCCGAATAAATATCACCTCACTATGGTTTGCACGTGAAATCAATCAAAACCAAAAGTGATTATATTACTCAGTTAATAAAATTACCAGAAATCAGCTGGTATGTGAACAAGGTCTCGCTGTATGCATAATTTTAACTTCACAGTTCTTACACCAAGCATTTCTCCGGAATGTTAATGCCATGTAGTAATTGACTTGATAGATAGCTTCAAAAGATGTGTGTTGTGTAGTCTGGTGGAATGGTTTGTCTCGCTTAGATGTAGACATTAAAAGCAGCTGATTGTTTCCAATTGACTCTCGTTCAAAAATCCTGAAGTAGTACGATGGAAAATCCGGCCTGTAACTTCCTATATGTTTGTATAGTTGTAGGACCCCGTATTTTGTACTTAAAATAAGGATGTTCCTAACACCAAAGAACATTCTCAAAATGATTAGAAAGGTGTACACAATTATCTTCGTAGAAGATGTTCCACTAACAAAACTGGATTTTCTTTATGCTGCAGCTTCTTAGGGACTGGTTGAGCTCCAATCCCAGCGGTCCCCTCTACCACTTTTACTACACTTGTCAGGATAACTGTGCTACATTAAAAATTCACTCATATCCCTGTCTCACATCTCGTGGCAATCCATTTTCTTATTTGTAGGTCCCAGATATCACTTCAGACTTCTGTTCTGCCATGGTGGCACGAGGTTATTAAACTTCGTGTAGTGTTCTGTCTGTATGTATTTTCTGTATACTGACCTACTAACTTCACCTTTTTAATCGAGCAATCTTTCGAACATAGAAATCAGACTGTTTCGAATGTAAATGACATGGACTGAATTTATGTAACATCTCAAGTTATTCATAGAAAGATATCGGCGGAAATAAATTGAAAGGGTTAGACGCCTAACTGTTCGGATAAAGAGAGAAGATATATTATTAATCATTGGTTTTTACTTCAACTATGAACCTAACATTAAACCTTAACAAATTGACTGGTCGTGTTATTGACTTTTTCTTGGTTCGTATATCGAAACAGTCTTTGTAGTGTAACCATGTAATTTGTTGATCATGTAAAATGGCTGTATTTCCCGGTCATTTTCTCTCTTATTGGAGTAATAAATCTTGCTTTTGTAGTTTGTCTTGTTAGTGTAGGAATAGTATTCTAGTGACCAGTCATATACTGTTTTGTTTTGAGGTGCTGTGAGTGAATAACAGCGTCTATTCTAGCTTGCTACACTCAGTATCTTTCAGCCACTTCAAATTCTGTCGGAAAGCTTTTAAGGTTTGTCATAGTTACTATATTCCATACACTACTCTCCACCTTTTCTGTACTACTTTGTATCATATCATCTAATATAAGATAACCTGCCTATGATCTAAGTTTCAACTCATGGTGTTCTTCCTGTCGGTATTTTCGAATACTCTAATTTACATTACTTTCTGTATAATCATTTGAAAACTTGAATGAGCCAATAAAGTAAAACTTTCACACTGAGAATTTCGTCTTTCTTATTTTGTTCAAATTTATCGTGAAATTAATTCTATGGTTATTGAATAAGTTTATAAAATAGAATATTTTCTTGTTCGACCTTGGAAGCAAGGTGACAGGACAAACTCGTGCTGTTCAGTACTAATTGACAAGTCCATAGTCCATATTGGATTCTTGCTTGCAGCGTTCAATTCCGAATCCAGATATTTTAACAGTTCGTTCATGATACCACGACTCACTTTCAGGAGAGACTGGGGTGCACTGAGTGAACCCAGATGGCAACTAATTCTGCTATCCATCGACTAAGTGTAAACAGGTAATTAATCACTCAGCGATGACTGTCCACTTGATCAGCAGAATTTTGTTATTACTGTATAATTTGAATCGCATTTCTTACCAACTAGTAATGTTTTTGCTTTCATCATAATATACAACCACAAATTATTTAAAATTATGAGAAGCTGAACAAAATGTACACCTACCAGATTGTAATGAAGTTTCGTACGGTAGGTCGTAGATGTTCATATATTCCTTGATTGATATTAATCCTTCGTATGAAGACACGTCTGCAAAGTAGCCAACGACCGCTAAATAAAAAGGCAGACGTATAATAATATTACTTATGATTAGCTTGTTTTTATTAACTTCGGTTGTTATTATTGATACTTTAATGAACTACAAAATGTTGTAGAAATAAGCACCTTGTAGTAATGTTCATAGCAGTCAAATTTCTATGGAGGGAAATTATAATTAACAGTGGCATAGCGGTTAGGACGCTCGCCGACTATGCACATGGTCCGGGATTCGATACCTGGCTGATGCACACCTGATATTAATGACCGGCCTGCTAAACTGGGGCTACCAATATTGCATGTTGAAAATTCCATACTTGTACCAAAATAGTGTGTGGAATTAATCTTTAAAAAAATTAAAATAAAATGTAATGTTGGACAGTTTCATCTAAGATAGGTATTTCGGATAACAATAACACCATTGTCGTGAATCGATGTTATAGTAAATTTCAACCTCCTGTAGATAAACAGCACCAAAAACAGGATACAGAGGACTGACCAAGACACTCTACTCGAACTCATGCAGCCAGGTTAGAGTTTAGGAAGAGTTGTCGTCAGAAGTAGTGACAACAGGTAGGGTCCGTCAGGGATGCCCACTATCCTCATTTCTGTTTAGTTTCGTCATAGATGTACTGGTGGACTAAACCCTAACTGATTTCAGTGACTCAGTGTATGACTTGTTACCAGGGTAAAGTCTCTTTGACTTAAAATATGTAGATGATGTAGTCATCCTAGGTGATGACGCTAACCGACGAAATACAGTCTTCTGAATACCTTCAGCAGCATCTTCGAATATACGACTTACGACTGGCTCCTGTCAAATGTAAGATGATGCTACAGGACTGGACTACATTGACTCGTAGCTTAGAGATAGGAAGCGAGGTGGTAGAACGTTTTGACCACTTCACTTTTTTGGGAATCTGCGCCAACCCGAATGGGCTGATTGCTGATTAGATCTCAGCACGGATACAGAAGGTTCGTTTAGACGTAATACCTATATGTCTCAATCAAATGACGTATATACTGCTCAGAAGTTCCTTTCATCCTCCTCTGAGACATGGGCATTGGAAGTGTAAGACATGAAAAATCTTGGTGTCTTTGATCACAGGTGTCTGTATCCCATGTTATGCTGCCTAATAGGTTGAGTAATATTGAGGTTAGGCGTCGGGTGCTAGTTAAGGAGGGAAAATCAATCTACTAGGTTTTGAAGTCACATCGATTGAGATAGGGTCAGGGCATGTGTTACGCAAGTCCAGTCTAGCCATAGCTTTCCTCAACGGGCAATGTTAGGTATCATAGGATCAGGTTGGAAACGAGCTAATGGTGGCCAAACGGAAGCATGATATCAGTCAATGAAATTCACAACAGTTAGTTTAAGCCAGCCATGTAGGGAGGTGTAGACTGCTGTCTGATTGGATTCCTTGGGATGGTAAGAAACAATGATGACTGGAGACAATCGGTGATATGGTAAAAAATCGTCGTTGTCAATGTCAGCGCAGATGCACTTACTCTTTGTCATCTGTCATATCCAATAAAACTTTGTCGTTCTTCCATATTACTATTCCTTCTCTCTCTCTCTCTTACACACACTTAACTTCTCTTAGTTATCTCTGTTCATTCTCTTCTCTTGCTCTGTGTGTTGAACGGAGGGAGAGTGACAACTGGAACTGCTGTACATCTGTGCAAAGTTCTATGTTGAAACCAGTCAGTCAGGCAGCATTAAAAATTATTCTTAAGTAGGGTTGATTTATCAGAAATTCGCAGCAATGACTGGTTTGAACCATCACCTGATACTTGGATTACCTCATTATGTGAAAAACTCCACCATATTTTTAATTGTTTCCTGTCAAACCAACATCCTTCTTTAGAAAAGTTATGATGACACCCTAGCCCATTTATATACCACATTGTGTAGCATATGTGTACTTTAAGATGAAACTAGTTACTCTTGTAACTGTTTATCAGTTCTTTTATATAAACTTATCATTTAACAATAATGATTAGAGTAGATAATAGCTTTCAAACACTTCAGGCTCTACGGTTATAAATTCATTAATCTTAGTATACACTAGTCCATAGTGGTAAATTAGCATTATACCTGATGCTGGATTTTCGTGGATGGAATTAAATGGATTTGAAATACGAGATGGAATGGTAGACAGTTATCATTGCTTGTCATTCAAATGAATGTAAACTGCACAGCCAACAGGAATTGAAATAAAATGCATCATCAGTCACGGGTATCCTAAAACATATTGGAAAATTCTACGGCGTCAACGTGTTTATCCAAATCACAAAACTCTTAAACATCACGCTTTTAACGGCATTGATACTACAAGGACAGTGCATGCGCTACAGGAATTTCCACCAGAAGTACAAGCACAATTTAAGGGTACCACTGTAGTTACCTAAGGCCGGTGTTATTATTTTTATCACTGTTACTTCCTTGCGTTCTGAGTGGAACATAGAGTTTCAACAACACACCTCCACTTTTTTCTGCTTTCTGCGGTCCTCTTCGGTTGGGTCCACGATTGACCATCATCTCTCATCCCCTCTTCGCACTATCTCCTCCATGTCACCCTAAAACGACCTACTTGTCGCTTCCGATTTGGATTCCACTAAAGGGCCTAGTGCGCGATATCACTCGACGGATTTCTCAGTGCATGCCCGATCCATCTGTATTTTCTCCTACATATTTGTTGAACGATCGGTTCTTGGTTGGTTTGTTTCCACATATTTTTGTTACAAATTCCTTCTGACCAGACTGCCGACCATTTGATCTTCGGTATGGAGCCAACGAAGGCAGCTGTTGATAAAAGTCTACAGTAGCCTGTTGGAAATGCTTTCCATGACACTCAGGGCAAGTTTCTCACTAATTTACAACAACCGACTGACTTCACATTTGTGTCGAAAATCCAAATCTTCTTCTTGATGCTGGCTGAGTGCAGAAGATCTTCAAACTGGTTTCAGGTTGATGAGGGCACATCTTGCCTTTCCGATTCTGGCCGGCTTTGACATCTACATCTGTTCCTAATGCCTGTGATTGAAACGATGCTTCTTAGATAAGTGAAACCAGGAAGTGACCTCTGTCAAATATCTACGTTGATGATGGTTGTTGTTGTTGCTGTTGGTGGTGGTGGCTGGCTACCTTCATCACATCCGTCTTCTCCATGTTCACCTGGAGTCCTGTCTTCGCTGGCAGCTTCGAGTCTGTGTGACACTAGATACATGTCGTCTGCGAAATCCAGATCTTCTAGAGTCTTCTTATCAGTGGTTCAGCGTACACTTGTCTTCTCGCTCCCCACAGTCTGACGTACAGTCCAGTGCACCACAGTTAGGAACGTCATTGGTGATAATAGGCAGGCAGCCTTGTCTTATTCCTGTATTCACCTCGAACACATCGCTGAGCTTCCCATTGTGGATCACCTGACAGGTTGCCTTGTCATGTAGCCAGCTGTTGAATGAGTTTGATAAAGACTTAGGACACGTCATAGTGTTGAAGTAGTTTCCAAATTACTTCATTGTCAAGGCTGTCTGATGAAGGCCTTTTCGAAGTCGATAAAGTTGAGGCGGAGAGAGTTTTGACTGCCATTCTATGCTTTTTTTGGATTCTGATATGTAGAGTTGCAATTTGGTCAGCATATGATTTGTCTTTCTTAAATTCATCCAGCTTGTTCCTGTAGAGATGGCGGAGTTCTCTATCCAGTGCATCTTTTATTCTCTCCAGGAGAGTGCGACTTAGAATTTTGCTTAGTGTGAACGAGTCTATGATTCCGCGCCAGATCATCCGGAGCATTAAGTCTGCCTTCTTTGGTAGTTCCACAAGGTATCCTTTCTTCTAATCGGTAAGCACCTTTCCTTCCTTTTTCAATTTTTCCGGTGGAATTCCTTGTAGTCCTGCTGTCTTCTCGGAATTCAGTACCTCGATTGCACTCGAGGTTTCTGAGGGTGCTGTGCGTGCTCTTGATGGTATTTTTGAATGAGTTGCAGGTGACGGTCGACTCAAAAGTATTTGGAAGTAATCAAAAGACTTTTTTATTTGTCTTTCCTGCTTGGTAATTTGATTCGCCACACCGTCTTTTATAGGTTTCATCTGCATTGATCTTTTACGAGACAGAGACGTACTCATTTGATATATTATTGTGAGGTCTCGTGTACTTGCATCCTGTTCTGCTTCAGTTGCTCGCCAGTGTGTCTTAGAATTGAGCTTTGTCTCTCCTGGCACTCTTCTTTATTCAGTGCAGTTTACACTAAACTCTGCTTTTACTTCTGCTGTTCATCTCTGTATTGGTTTATCTTCTCTTTCATCATTCTCCTCTCTCGTATTAGCTTCCAGGTCTCCGTTGAGAGCTATTACTTTTATTATCTCCCCCTTCTTCCTAGAATAGTTGTGCACGTCTTTTTGATTATCACATTCGCAGAGTTCCAATGTTCTTCCAATTAGGTTTCCTCAGCGATACCATGTAGGGTCCCCCACTTTGCTGTGATCTGAACCGTAGTGAAGGTATTCTCAGCAGTTCTTTCCTTCAATTTTGAATGTTGAACTTGAATTGTGGCCTGTCTCCAGTCATTTACGCTATCCAGTAAATGATACTGTTTCACTGTGTGATATATTTAATAAACAAATTAATACGGAATTACATACCACCACAGTACCCAAGAAAAATGAAGTAAACTTGCTAACACGACCAGATAAAGGCACAGGCATTGTAATAATGAATGGGCAATAACATATTGACAGGATACTAAACATCCTTTCTCATGAGTCTAAATTTCAAAACCTGATCGTGGGAAGAATAAGATAGATATTTTAGAGGAACGTACCCCACAGGTTTTGAAACGAATGAAAAGTGATTCACTATTGACATTTGAGTTACATGAAATGTTGAGAGACCTTGCATACATTATTCTACTACCTGGCGAAAATCTGGACTATCACGTCGTCCCGTTTTAGATTTAGCAGTTTTACTTTATCACTGTGTGGCCAAATGTACAGTAGAACCACTAGAATCATTAAGGTAAATCTGTAGTTATTCCTAGCATATTATGCGTTTGAATTCACTAACTGAAATACTTATTTTGTCACTTGATGTTTACTCGTTATCTACTAATATTCTATTAAATGAAACAATATGTTTTATTTGCAGTCACATCGACTTACATAAGACCACCTGCTTTATAGCTGAAAAAACTTATACTTCAGTGTACATTGAATTTCCAATTTTTTTTAAATAATCCAGTTTACAGAGAGAAAGATTAGGTCTCTATGAGTTCTACACTCTGTCTTGTGCTTAGAAATTTACTTTTTGCTGAAATAGAGAAAGGTACTCTTACACCTAATATGAAGAGGGTAAGTTTTTATAGAGGAAACTTGGATGATACATTTACCATATATGATGAGAACTGTGATTTAAAGACACCCTGAAAGTATTCATCCAAGGTCACCTTGCTAGCCGCTAGCGTGAGAAAAGTAAACAGCAAAATATCCTTCCTTGATGTCCTGATAGGACATTGGAAACACCAATTTACAGAAAATCAGCGTAGGCGGGACAACTAAGTTCTACAGTTTCCTACCAATGTAAACGAAAAGGAATTTGATACCTCCTCTGTCAGCAAGTGTCCTGAGAACTTGTAGTGAAGACAGTGTTGATGAACAACTTAGGCAACTGAAAAAAACTTTGTAAAGAATAGTTATGCAATACGCCTTGTCGAGGCTAACAGTAAAATATGTGAAATAAATGCAGAGTTGAATATGTTACCTAAGAAAGTTTTGCAACAAAACTTAGATTTTGGTGGTGACATTGCAAGTGAAGTTCTTAAAAATTGGCGGACAATTTCATTGAGGGAACAGTTTTGCTACTCCTCTACGAATAACTTACTCTAGCAGTCCACAGGTGCATTTTAATGTTAAGAAAATGTCACTTCGATTGTCCCACTCCATGCGCATTTATATTTTTACCTGCTATTGTGGAGTTAGGTACACAGGATGTTCATCGAGAAACATATCCCAGCTAGGTTGAGCAAAGGAGAGGATAGAGCCAGTTATTCACGTGTATTACAGCATACAGTATATAACGATCACATAGCATCTGATGCACCATTTAACAGTCTGTAAAGCTTTCCGAAAGGGACATAAATGCACTTGCTTTGTATAATGGAAGCCTTGTCAATACATAACATAAAGCCATAACTTTGTGTACAAAACAGTTTGTACGGTCTCTATCGTTGCCATGTTATTAATTTTATCATGTAATTCACAAAACTTCCTTATCTGTGTTGTTCTTTTTGGTTTTATTTCACTTTACGTTGTCATATTCTGACATTATATGTATTCTACTGATGACCCTTTTTTCATCTTATTGCATTTGGACATAACGCATTCACATTTTGAATATACTTAATCTTCTTGTCATCTATCTGCGCTTATCTACTGAACTTTCTGTTAGGCCTTCTTTACTCGCTCCTACTATCAATCATTTTTTAAAATTTATAATCATCTAAACCAATACTATCGCATTGTGTACTATTCACAAATAGAACAACTTGAAACATGAGGAAATATATATTTCCTCTAGTATTTTAATTTCCGTAGCTTAGTCGTTAAAACGTTATACATTAGTACATGAAAAAAATGTCATCATTTTTCGGAGAAAATATTAAGCTATATGTTCCTGCATTCCTGTATAACTAATTATTAATGAAGGAGTGTGGAATTTAGTTAAAATAGAGAATACATACATATGTATATATAACGTCTCGGAGATCCTATGCAATCTGTATCGACCTACAGGGCTCGAACCAGCAGTTAAATATTTCATAAATCAGTGGCGTGTTCTAGCCGCCGCAACCCTAGCTCCTTCACATCCTGAACGGATTCCAGTTAAAAGCGTGTTTATCTAAATTACAAACAGCATAATGATGACTCTAAGTGTTGTACCACTCGAAACTATAAAATGAAATAACCCACCAAGCTGTTAGTGTATTTACCCTTGAACCAATATAGAACTATTTGATGACTGAATGTCGCATCAAAAATCATCTACATACACCTTACATCTATAACAACTCGTGTACAAACTTTCAAATACTCTATATATTATAACGTATGGCTTACCTTGTTGTGGAATCAGCTCAGGGTGCACTTGACGAATATTGCCTAAAATTTCGGCCAATTTCCTCTGAAACATGAAAAAAAATTAACCCTTTCTATAAACTTAACAAACTTTGCTCCACTAAAGATGTTTTCTTACCACCAAACAATTTTCTTAAGTTGAGTGTTTGAGTTAGCATGATTAATAAAAAAAAATGTTTCTTTTATTTACAACTAGGATTTTACTGTGAGCTTGTCTTGACTACATGAGCAAATGTTTCAAATCCATTAAATCTTCACTTTTTTCATGTTACTATACTTTTTCCGTACATTTCTGTTCTGTATGGTTCTTTCACTTTTTTTTCTCTCTACTACTGTATGTTACATAGAGTGTGGCAACATGAGCTGTTACACTTCTGTGTAAAGCTCTACACTGAAACTAAGTCACTCAGGTACTTTTTAAAGGACAAACAAGATAATCTACCACTTATTATCTTGTTAGAAAGGGTAAGATTTCCTAAATTTGTTATAAAAACATCCTCATTTCTTTCTATGTAATATGGACAGTCTTCGAGGGTCCACTACAAACAGTAGGATTGTAACATATATGTGGTGAATTAGTCACAGACACCAAAGTATGGACCAAGAATTCCTAAGTGCCCTCTACTTATATATATATATCTTCCTGTACCTAAAATATGATTTACAACCATATTTTTTGTTGTGGAAAGACTCAATCTTTCGAAAATTTGTCTGGAATAATAATAAAATGAAGTATCAACATTGTGTACAGTGAATCCGTTTGAATTAGCACGCTTTTTATATCAAGAAAGTGGAAAACAGACTGCAGTGGAAAGATACCGGGTACAATGAGCGTAACAACAACAAACAAATAAGAAGCTGCTTCCAGTTTAGAAAATCAAATATCTTCTACTGTCTGTAAAAAAACCCAGTAATTCAGCTATATTTCCCGTAAGCACTAAGTAGTCATACAGTTGTGGGGAAGTAATGGTTAAGCGTAAGTGACAGCGTATATAATAAGGGAGAAATAATGAGGATTCCCCAACTGTGTGTCTGTTGACCAAATATAATTTTGCTTTCTTACATAATATCAGCAGACAAATACTTTTAATGTCTCTTGTTTTGATGCAGCTGTCATCGTCTCCAGTTATTTGTGTATTTAACGGTAAGGTTTTGGTGTTCACCACGTTCTCCACAATTCATTCAATGAAACTTAAAACCGTACTAAGATATAGAGATGCTTTCATATGCATCTGTGAAAAATTATATCTCAGGGAATATCTGTTGAGATCTTTCAGGATTTGTTTAGTCCTCTAAGTGAAAGAAAGTAATTGGAGAGGACGTGTTTAGTAGCACTCGTAAATAGATGTGACAACTGTAGGATTTTTGACGTTTAATAAGGTGGTCACCTTCTATACCCTTTAATAATGCGGTAATTAAACGATACATACCCTGAGTGTGTTAGCACTGACAATTAATTTTTCATAAGCAAACTTACTCTAAAAATTTCAGGAACATATTCTTCTTGACCCTATAATACAATTGAAAAAACAATTGTTTATGCGTAAGTAGCACTGCAGGCAATTCGGTTTAAAACATTTTGTTAGCAATAAAATAAGTGAAAAAAAGCTTTTTGTTTATCTGAAAATACAGTCTTCACAGGTAAAATAAAGCAAAATTGTTCTTATAAAACTTTGGTAAAATAATATGATGGGTACATATTGATATATGTGTATTGCTTAGAGTCTATGGTATTATGTAATTCCGTATTAATTTGATTATTGGATATATCATACAGGGAAATTGTATTATTTACTGGATGATGTTTCGAACAGAATCATATCATCTGATATGACAATGAACCATGAATTGCTTTCGAAGCGTCAACTAGTAGGTAATACTGTTTCAGTGCATAATATATCCAATAAACAAATCAATATGGAATGATGGATTCATTTTAGAAGAGAACCAGCTTCTACATTTTAAATATTATCAATGGGTTACAAAGCTTATTACTAATAACTTCTAGATAATACGTATGAGACACTATAAGTGGTTAGTGACTGGTTATTTCTGCAGCAGTGTAGTAGTAAGTGATTATTTCTATTAGTCCACAATGTAAATGTTCACTGTTATTTCTTTCTATTAATTTTGAATGCAGAATACGGATAATTCTGTTAGATACGGATTTCTGCCTTTCGTGTTTTCCGTGCTATTATATTCCATCATTGCTGGTTATAGTTAAAAACAAATATTACAAGTGTCTTTTATAGAATCACATAGGAAAACTCCAGTTTTATTTAAAACTGATAATTAATTGCGCATTAGAAAGAATTGTTCAAAGCTGAATGGGTAAAATTTTCTAAAGATCACATTTAGTTGGATTCTTCGATTGAATTATTTAGTGGCGCTTTCATTTACTGGAACTAACTTTACGGCATATATTTTGAATTGAGTTCTAATTTCCAATATCCATAATTCATTCATAGATCACACCTCAAGATTTGGATGTAAGTTTAAAAGTACTTCTGAAATCGTTTAAGATATCACTTCAGTTAAATTTCAGTTACAAAATTCATTTTTGCTCGGTTGTTCATAAAAACAATCTGGTGGAATTCCTTAAAAGGTGGCAGACATTACATCAGTATCACCTCCTGATGAATAGAACATAATGTTCTGATTCAGCAGTGCATTTAAACATATAGCGAGTAGTTGTTTTCTTCAAGTTATAAATCTGCTAATCTTAGCTTACACTAGTCAATAAAGGTAAATTAGCATTATACAAGAGAGTGAGCTTTCGTAGAGAGAATCAAATGCACTTGAATTACGACATGGGCTGGTAGACAGTTAACTTTGACTGTCATTTAGGTATACACAAATGTACATCTAAACGTATCTTGGATAAACTAACGCACCAGTCTGATTTGCTGAAACAGTAACAATTAAGATCAGGAAATCAGACAGTAACTTAGTTCAACTTCGCCTAAGATCAATTTAGCATATTCTACATAAAAATTGGTTGATTGGTAATATTTTGTATATTTTCTCATTCTTTTTCCATCTCCCTGTTTCTTAATTGACAGACCTTAGGTTCAAACGTTTTTACAACTTTATTTTCCTTTCTGTTAAATCAATTAACATCACTTATTTACCTAGTTTTATATGCAATACGTCTCACATTTTTTATTGTATTCAAACAATCCTTTTTTATACTATATTAAATTGAGCATTCACAACACAGTATTAATATCATCGTTACGTATCATCTGCTCAACTAGCATCCAGAGTATCAGATTTGCATTTTGCTTTATTTGCAGTATTCACACTTTCTCAAGCCGCCCTGCTCATAAATCACCCACTGAAAGCTACAGTTCTGTTAATCATAACGCCGAAAATAGGTCATTTAACTATTTTATTTCATTTTTGTTGAGTGTAGAGTTTATATGCATTTAAATAACAATTTAAAATAGCTGTCTACCACTCAGTCTAATACTTCAAATATATTTGATTCCATCTACGACAGTATACGGTATAGTGGTGATTTGTCTGTACTGACTGGTGTGTACTAAGATTAATGGATTTACAATTGTATAGCCTGAAGAAGGATTTATTGCAAGTAGCTTTTCACCATTATTTTTCTTTTGACTAAAGCATGTCGATTTTGAAATAAAAGCCGTGTTTCCATGCACTGTAACTTCTTTCCTTGACTGGTGTGATAAAACTGAAAGACGTTTTTCGACTAACAAGTTACATTCGTGTTTTACAAATAGACTGCAATACAATATTTTGTTTACCAGTAGAGTTTCTCAGATTGTTTGAAGATTACTTTGCGATTTGTAGAGTTTTGCATACTACGGAATATACTTTATTGATATTATATTTTAGCATAAAATCTAGACTGTAATGATGCACTACTGCATGAAATATTGTAGGTGGGTATACAATTATTTAACGACCTGATATTACATTATTCAGTCACTCGAATGGCGATAGTGGTCCCTGTAGTTGTTCTGATAACTGGTCGCTGAGATATACATTCTAATATGCTGAAATCCAGTTGGAAAATAAAAAATACTCTGACTATAATTGCGAACTTTCCGCAACTTATTTGGTTTACACTTAAGATTATGCTTATGAGGGATCTACAACACTGGCTATCAACTGAATATTATGAGCAACCTTAGTATTAGGTGAGAAAAACAGTAAGTGTATGATTGTGTAGAGTGGCTCTACACAGTCTACCCTCATTTAAGGTGTAGAACCAGCTGGTACAATTGCATTGTTGTTGTTGTTTTTCGAATGTTATATCCTCTGTGTTGTAAGAACTTAGTCAAAATGTCAGACGTATTAAAACTTGGAAAACTGTCTGATTACTTAAAATGCTGTCCTTCACATCAGGACCCAATTCAGAAACTTTCACATCCAGAGTCCTTCAAATCTGTTATTTATGTGGGTGCTTAAATCTTTCATTAATCGTGATTCATTTCACCCTACATTAGTACTAACGTCCTCTTAAGAGAACAGATAGAAATATAATGGTGGTTTCCCAAGGACCCAATAAATAAATATTGTGTAACTATTGATGCTTTCATCTTATTCGTATAGCATGTTAAATGAGTAGAAAGTAACTCATACTACTTATTGTTAATGAATCGATTTGGCTTAATATTCATGCGCATATATGCACTAAATTGATCTTTAACTTAAAAGTAATCGGTGGAAATTGGGGACAATCGACTGCTTGCTGACCTGATGTATAACTAATTCATTGGAATATTTGCGTAAGTGTTCATTCAAGCCTAAAAATCGTACTAAGCATTAACATGCAGAAGTAGTACGACGATTATTTGCATGACAGGAGAAAGAATGACACAGAGAGGGAAATATGCTGTTGACAGAAATTGATAAGCATTAGGGGCACTCCGACAACTTTTTCAGCTTTCTGCTTTACATAAATAAGTTATCGAGTGTGTTCAAGCCTTCACCCTAGTTATTTCTTGATGTTTTGAATGTTTTGTCGGTTATTTCAGATAAAAGGTATGCATAGGCATCTAAATTGGCTTTGAACCAAACAGCCACGATAAAGAGGTTTAGAAATTGATTCGACTGAAAATTTAGTGACTATATTATCTGAATGCAACAATATTTTAGGTCTGAAGAAACCGGTCCAGTAATTTTTGTCAAGCAGAAGTTTGAGATGGCAATACATTTTAAAAAATTAAGATTAGCTTAGTTCATTATTTGTTATTTCTTCATATGGCCTTGAGATATCTTGATGAGGATACATTCCGAACACTGTGTTCTACCTACTCAATTCAGAAACTTGAATGTGATATAAAAATAGGTAATTCTCGTACCCAGACCAGGTAAAGGGGTGGTTGATGAGTTGGTGAGAGGATTACTGGCCTTCTGATATGAAAAGAGACCAACATTTTCAGGCCTCTTATCATCACTAAAATACTACAGGAAGGTAGTGAACTAATTATAGGTCATTGCAGCTTTTAGTCTAGTTAGGTGTTGATTTTCCAGCATATTTACTTTTTCTATGCAGCTGAAAGGTATGTGAGGTGAAAGAATGCTTTGAACTACCCTACTATTAAAATAATCTAAAAATACATTAATCTATAAACGAAACTGAAAGCGTTAGCTAACCTAAAGAATAATTGGCAACTTACTTTCATCGGTTCTTCCGCGAGATGAACACTTAACCTTGTCACCTGGCTAAGTAGGTCAAGCAGCTTTTTTTCGTCAGTTTCATTAGAATCGTAGTCAGATATAACAGTGGCTTCCATATCCAGTACCAAAACCTCATATGTGCGAAATATTCGATGAACAACATTATCTAGTGAACATAGTATCCGATTATGTATCGTTGGTGCCAGTGCATATTTTCTGCACATTTCTTGTATGGTCTGCCTATCAAAACCAGAGAAAGGTTTTCTGTCTTCTTCCTCACTTAAGTTTAAATTTATTCGTTCTGTGTGTGACTCCATGTACCATTCGATGATTTTATCTGACTTGTCAATTGCTCTGAAAATTTTTAACAAAGTTCTGAAGCTCGACTTTTCTCTCTGATATAAAAATGTTCCGTGTTACCTCAATTATGTGAATGACATGATAAGGATATATCATCAAGAGGCCAGTGATATGATCTGGAGAAGAAAAGCTGTGTGCAAGACTATCGTAGTACTCTAATTCAATAGTTTAGTTCTTTATTTTCGAATTTACTTCCGATAGCCAGATGGTCCGTAATATGGGGTGATATTTTGCCAACCAATATTACTGATTGCAATATATTGGTCTATGTTTCAAAGTGAAAAGCGTTTAGAGCATACTATAAGCACTTACTCGTCCTATGTACTTTCCTTTCTCCTCCAGTGCACGGAAAAGTGAATAGGCATTTGCAAATTCGTCATCGTCATCAATTTCTGACATTTTCAAATGAGAAGAAAAATAGTTGCCATAGCACTATTTGCCCAATCAGCACCGCTTAAGTGTGGAATAAAAAATTTCAAAATTCAATATATTCAACCAAATTCGCATAATTTTGGTTGCTTCTTAGTTAAAGTTTCTTGATCTCTGGCGAATTTTTGTGTAGTATATCTGTTCCCTTGACTGCCTCGAACTAAGTTGGCTCTATGGGAAGGAGTGTCCAGATTGAAGAATGCAGTACTCGGTGTGTGCAAATCGCGTTACTGCTGTTAATGGAGCTGGTCGTTTCACTCACTAGTAACTCTTCAAGACTGAAAAGAAAGATAATAATCATAGCATATCTTGTGTAGTTTGTATGCAGTGAAAGAAAAATTCACGAACAAGTAAATTTAATAATTAAAAATGAATATAATGAAACTAAAATAAGGTAGTGAAAAGGCAGAAGATTAAGACTTTGTGGAATGGAAAGTGGTAAAGCATGAATTTTTAGGTATACCCATATATAGTGATATGTGTGGGAAATTCGACAACAGACCATTTGAACCCAGTCTGTGTCACTATGGTATTGCCCAGCCTCCACGTATAATTCAGTAGCCACAGGCACTGATAAAGAGTTCAATGAGGAGAGTAACTAAATGTGAGTTCAATCGTGTTCCTGCTCTCTAACATGCTACGTTTCTTCGGTTGTCACCAGTAAGCTTGTTATGAATTAATGGCAGAATGCCTTTATAGGACCAAGTTATGTCGCACAGTGAGTGACTTTATCTTTGTGGTATTTGGGCTCTTTGTCGCACCACTTTGCATATTTTTGTGTACCCAATCGTTCAATATTTTCAGGTCTATTCGAAAACTGTTCGACTCTTCCAAAAGTTGCTCTGCTGTCAAAATATTTGTCTCGAGTTTACATAAGATCAAGGTAGTTTAAACAGCATGGACTTTGACTGATAAAATGCTCTCAGGCCTCCGGGAAAAACCTATGGCAACTTTCAATGCTAATGTAGAATAAAATTGACTTTGTCCCTTTCGCAAATTTTCATTATCCACATCGGGAGTTTTGGGAGCCTACGGTATATTCTTTATCTCTCTAGATTTGAAAGTGAACGGTCCATTATTCAACCATCATCCCATTAGTGAAGGCTAGTTGAATGTTGTATCTATTTGAAATAGATATTGTGGTTTATGTTTTTGTATTGGAGACCTAGTGATAGTTATCAGTCATATTGTAAAACATCTGAAATGCGGGAAATTGCGAGAGGAATAAATTTTAGCATGAAATAAAGATGGGTGCAGCGGGTTATCAATGAACTCAGTGGAGGTTTAAACGAAGGATTGGAAAGAATTCGTTACTGTCTGGACGTCATTTTTCACTCCATGTTTCATAGCCACCACATTAATCCATCTGCTAACAGAACACTGACTTAACTTATTGAAGTTACTTTCTAGAAGAATATAAGGTGACGTGAAAGTGGAGGAAAATCGTACTCAGCTGCGAACGCCGGTGCGGTTGAATACTAGCCTTAGTGTGTGTGGTACTTGACTTCATAGCATCTTGTTCAGATTTGTATGATTCGTGCTGGTCGCTTTAACTTTAACCGGCTGAGATAAGCTCTTATATGACTTCTTCAAAATACTCAGTTTATGCCGAAAATTAACAAAGACTTGAAAACACTGAGTGGCCAGTCAATTAAAAATATTCATTTGTTCCATGACGAGCAGCAATGACTGAAATTCCTCCATACATCCCTTACAATTGATGTTGCAGGAGTTTCGCGAGAATACAAGCAGTTATTACCCACTTGGCCTAGCCTACTGAAGTGTAGACGTAACCAAGTACGACTCCATCCGGCAAATTTCACGTGATGTTACATTTCGCCACATAGGCGTGGATGTCCAACACCTTTACTCTAATAAGTTGCCGGTAATGCAGAAATGATATCCACTGAAGCATTTAAGCACCACATATGATATCTGATTTTGAGTTAGGCGTTTCAGTGTGAAACTGTCCATCAAATGTTCGATTAAGTTTGATACTACTGGGAGTAGCAAATTAATATTTGTGGAAAGTGTTCCACAGATTCTATCAAAATTGAATATGAGAGAGGGGAACATCCTCAGTTCTTTCAGTGGATTATGAAATTCTATTGGTAACCAAAACCCACGATTACTGAAAGATGCAGAGAACGGCATTCTGAAGACTTCTTAGGGAGTAGTTTCCGCTGCATAATGAGAAACACAGTGGAATATTTATCAAAAAATCCCCATAACGTTGCTTGGAGACTTACCTTAGATGTTATTTTAATGAAGCCCTTTCGCCTACTATGCCTTCAATTTCGCCACCATTGCAGGAATTGAGAGTTTTAGCCATGGGTAGATAAAAGAGGTGCCTTTAGAGAGTTTCTTTACGAACAGTAACTAATCTCTATCGCTAAAGATGTGGTTGTTTTCGGTGTGTCAGTGACAAATACGGGGAACGTTTTTATGCATTTCCGTTTAGATTCCATGCAGTATCATCTCTTTTTGGTTCCCCGACGCTCCTCTCAAAGTGTAGGCTATCTAAATCCTCTAGCGAATCGGTCTGTTACGCTCCTTGAACGACTCCGAGTTCGCTTCAAGTCAGTTTCCACCGGAAATAACCCTCACGGACGTTTGGCGACTGTCTAATCTGTTATATCTAATCTTTAGGCGCACCTCCTGCTGACTCTTAAGCCCGACCTACCTCACATGGTGGGGGGGGGGTACTAGTTTGCATCTGTCACGGCCACTGGTCGAAAAATTAAAGAAATCTAGTTGAGGTCGGACCTGAAAGCGATTTCAGGAATCCATGTTTCTCGGATTCAAAATATTTCAGTCAAGTATATACTTGAGCATATTACACTTAATTAGTCTCTCGATAATTCTAGATGCTGTGTGTATGATATTGGTAGGCCTGTGGTTGTTGACTTCTGTTTTGAGCCTCATTCGTGTTTAGACAGAATAAATGTCGTTATTCATCTATTCCGGTAGGCTTGAATTTCTGAGGGGATCGTGAAGATTTTAAGTAGTAATATGGGAATGTCATGACCACAATGTTCATGGAAATACGCTGATATACCGTCAGTGCCAAAATCTTTAGACCTTCTTTCAGTTCTAATGACTCGGTTAATGTTAGGATAAGAGAATTCAACGGTACCAATTTGTTTTTGAGTGACTTTTGACTTTAATTGCATCATATATATTCGTCGTGCATTTTGTGTAGTGGGACTGTAGGTTTTAGGTGGTAGGCCGCAAATGTTTTCTCCAATAATTCACACATGTCTTCAGAGCCACCACATAGCCGACCTTCGTCGATTCCGAGAGAGATGATGTGGTTTCCAAGAGCCAGTTACTTCTTTAGAATTTCTGTTAGAGCATGTTATAGGAAGGCTGACTAATGCGATACTTTCTTCGTTCCTCACACGCAAATCTCGAGCTTGTGAGATAGAAATATGGGCTCCATGTATTGACCCTAGTCTGCTGAAGTCGTGATGTTTGAAGTAACTTGTCGAGCCTCTTCATATTCGTACGATATTTTCGTTTTATGAATGACTTTCTGTGTGGGGAAACTGTTAGTGTTTAAATTGGAATGGCAGCACCTAAACATGTGTCTGAGTTCTTATAAAAGATGACCAGGTCTCTGGAGATGTCATCAGGAGTGAAGTATCCACCCCATTCAGAGAATCTTAACATTGGTTCTACGAAAGCCCAGTCTGTTTTACTGTAGTTCTTATATGTTATTTATTGTGAAGCAAATATATAAGCTCCATATTTACCCTGTGAAATTGGCAGTGCACACGGCACTGTTTTGCGGTCGTTTTCCGAAAACCTTGAATCCTCAAAGATTGAGAGGGGACTTATATTTTGGCAGAATATTAAGTGTAGTACGTCGTCACCTGTTGTAGGGATGGTTACACTTTGTTTCCAGCCGAAAATGTCCATTGTGTTTAAGAGCTTGTCATATTTATTTGGGCCTTTTAATCAATCCTAGTTGATTTCGGGTAGATTGAAATTCCTACACATGAGCTTGTGGTCCTATGGAAGAGTGGTACTTGCTCCAGTACACTGATGAGTTAGGTCTCGTAATCGCTGAAAGCGCCAAGTGCTCTGCATTTACATCTTTTTAGTAGTGCAGCCCTTTTGAAGTGTACGTTAACCCAGAGGGTGTCCTAAATTTCGTTGAGTTCCCTGTTTTCTGGCCGTGATACAGCAAGTGTTTTCATGAAGCCCTTTAAACAGCATCCTCCCTTATTACATCGAAAGTGTGTACCCATCGATGCTTATTTTTTCGTCTGGTGTATTGGAGTGACACCAGGTTTCATCGATAATGATTATTGGATGTTTATATACCAGCAGGTATGCCCTGAGCATCGGTAGTTTGTCCAGGAAAGATCTAGCAATGATAATGACTAAATAAAGTTTAGAGTTGAAATAATGTTTGAAGTATTTAAGCTCGTTTACCAACCAGAAATATGTTTGGCATCCACTGGTTCCGCGCGACATGACAACCCTGTATAACAGTCATCGTCAATACCATGTTCACCTACATATATCGTGTTGCTATCTGCTCCTTTTAGTGAATACTGTTGCATTATTTGATTCGCTATAGGATAAGGTGTTTCTAGGCCTGTGTAAGTTGGGGACATGGGTAGAAGCTATTATTTGGCCAGTGCCTGTACAAGCATTGGATGTGATTAGCAATTGCGTGTGAAATAGACTGCGCTTTTTCCCTCCTTAAAGAGGGCTGATACTGTTGGTAGAGTTTGAAGACAGTTAACATCCCAAACAGTTTCTGGTCAGCGCAGACGGAGATGTGCCCATAATTTATTATTCTGCCCAATGTTTGGAAACACTGTGTGTGTCCTTACATGGATTTCATTAAATGCATTGCTGCACTGTGGTTTAATTCCTAGCAGACGTGTGCCATATATTCAGTCGGAGTTCGCTTTTATGACATAATTTGACAACCCAGAGTGGCTGGTGACTGAGCTCTGGGTATTATCACTTGTACCATTTTGCTTGATGGTGTTTCTACAACAACTATAAACGTGGGCTTTCGTGTGACTTGGCTTATTATGCGAGTATGTGCTGGTCCTATGCTCTTGGAGAGTGTGATCGCATTTCCACTGTTCGTTTGGTTGTCAGCATAATTTTTGTCTTATATCACTTCCAGAAAGGATTATTCTTGCAAAAACTACGTGAATGTTGTGGAACTTTGGCTATGAATGGTATAGTTAGGCATGATTTGCAAACTAATTCCTCTTTAACTCCTTTGTTATAGCTATGAGAGGATATTGCCGATCGAAGAGGGACATTGGTTTCTGTCTAATTGATATCTGGAGGCATATCTAGATTCACGGTGAAGGGCTTACATTTGGAGGGGTTTATAATCCACCTGCCTTTCGGAAAATTCTGTGTTCTGTGGAGGTTATTTCGTGAGACTTGAAGCGGAGGAAACTATGACCTCAACCATTTTAAACATGGGTTTATCTATTTCAGTGAATTTCATTGTATAATTCTTCTCACCATTAAGTTAAGCAACGTGTATTTAGGGGCGAGTTTAGATCGATTTTCTATCTACAACAACTTTACTTTGCTTGTAAGTCGAATTCTGTTATAGGTTGCGCTGTAAACAGATGAAATTCTTAGCATTTGTCTGTGTTTCGAACTTAAGACATATAGAACAGCAGTGGTTTTCCGGATCATTTTTAGTCCGCGAGACTTCGTCGGAGAGTTAGACACTCTACCTGGCCCTTTATGAGCCCCTTGTCGATGTAGTTGAAGATTGAACGATCCATTCATGGTTGTTCGTTCAAACCCAACTCCATATTTTTCGCAGGTCATCAATCCGGCAGTCATCGCCTAATCGTTTGCTGTTCGGTGGAAGACAGAAAACTATCAGAAACCCTTGAGTATAATAACCTTATCGTTGGTTACATATTGCGTAAGAATAGAGGATTCTTGAGTCACCAATCTGTGTTATGGTTTTCCGCGTTGGTTATTACACATTGTTGCTGAAAGTCTTCCAGGGACAGCGTGAGGTCCAGTGTAGGAAGACCTGGGCACTTCTTTGTTGGAACGGACTGAATTCGCACAACGGCAGTGTGCAGGACAATTTTTCGTTTCACAGGGTGTAACCCGCATTCTGTAGCCTATGGGTTCATAATTGCACTACTTTGCGATGTTTTAGGTTAAAAGTTATACCGTTGGTTACTGCCAAGTCTTCCAGAAGTTTTAGATCTGTCCGCAGCCCATCTGATTCTTATGAACACTTTATTGCTTTCCAAATCCTCACGTCGTCAGAGTAGGCAGTTAAAGTGACGTGCCAGATAACTGATAACAACCAAAAACATCAGTGGCCCTAGGATAGAGCCATGCGGTACTCCTGTTGACGAGCTGCGTATGATTGTATACGACTGACCTCAGTACAGAACTTCCTTTTCTGCTACCATAACAGAAGCGGCCCACCTATACCACCCTGACTTGTTTTGTGTAGGAGGTGATCATGTTAAACTGTGTCATATGCTTTCTCAATGTCTAGGAAGATCACATGGACTGAAAAAATCATATCCAAACGTTATGTTCAATCGTTCCAGGCTGATAGTGTGTTTATCACACAGGATCCACTTCTAATGAAACCATGTTTTGCTTCATGCATTCTGTTAGTCGTGTCAAAGTGTTCCGTGATATAATCATCAATTATGCTTTCCAGTAATTTTGATACAACTGGAAGTAGCGCTACTGATCTATAACTGCTGGCATTTTTTCTGTCCAACCCTTGAAAACAGGAGAAAAGATGGTTCTTTTCCACTCTCTTGGCAGTTTTGCAGGTTCCACTGAGTGTTGGAGCCGGTCACACAGGGACCCACAGAGAGGTTTCGTGTACTATTTCAGAACAGGTGGGCTGATGTCGCCACAACCTGAAAACTTTCCAGATGTGAGTCTCTGTAAGTTTCTAGTACCCTCGTCGGCTTTTTTTGAAACGTAGGCAGTGGGGTTTTCATAAGAATAGTAGTGCTGCCTTTCTGGCCTAAACCGGTAGTAACCACACCGCTGTTTAACTGTTTGGCAAAGGCTGAAGCGAATGTCTCAGACATTTCCAAACTAGTGAGATATTAACCTTTTTGGCCTATTAATAGGCATACACGGCGGTTGGTTTTCTCTCCGACATGTACCGCTGCAGGATTTCAGGTTTTGCCGAGAGTTTTATGACAGGGTTTGCTTGAAATGACCTCCTTTCACTCATGAATTCTGGGGTGTACCGGCTACTGACTTCCGAGTATGTTCTATAATAGGTCTGACTCTTGGATATTCAAAACGTAGACTAAGTATTCCGGTTTGCTCGTGAAATGTTTTGCGTACTTCTCTTCATCCGTGAGGATTTTTTTCCCGTCCACGCTGCAACTAGAGGGCAGCGCCTGAGAATGATGTGTGATTTAACTCTTTCCCCCTCCCCCAAGTATTAATTCACGGGTAACTTAACCCAATCATATGACTTATACTGACTTCGTTGTTGGAAATGGTGGGGTTGACCAAGTTTCAGTCAGGATCATTATTTTGAGGCGTAGGTGTGCCTGGAGGTTTATGAGTTCTCCTGCATCTTCTCGAAGTCCCCTCACATTGCAAAACTCAGAGTGTTGTGTGGTAGTTGTCTGCTGGTAGACGATTTGATGTTGGAACTAGTTGACTGATTCCGATGGAACCGATGTCCCACGCGAAATGGGATTGATGTTACTAGGTTATTTCCTCCTCTGGCTGAAAATTAAGTCAATATGGAATGGATTGTTTTAGTGCTCTCTTTAAGGCTAGTTTCAACTGCGACATTATCAATTATTATAAATTATGCATATATATCAATGAAAAATGGCAACAGTATCTGCCCAACAGAACAAAAACAATTAGACTAAGAAAGCGTAGAACAAGTAACACTGATCAGTAAATATGGTGGTGGTCACCAAGGTGAATTGCCCCATTCTGCAGGAACAGCAGTATGCAATTTGACGGCTCGAGATTTTTATGAGGGCTTAAATCTGTGCGTCGGTGGCACAGTGGTTAGGACTCTCGCTGACCATGCACATGGTCCGGGGTTCGAGCCCGCACTGACGCACATCTGATATCTATGGTCGGCCTGCGAAATTTGGGCTACCGATATCCATGCTGAAAATTCCATACTTGTACCAAAAATACAGTGTGGAATCAAGCTGTAAATCAAAAATCAAAAATCAGAATCAAAATCTTTAACTTGAAAAAGATTATAATGAACGCCTAGACAGATCATGCTTCTGTCTTTAAACACATACCATTCGCTCGGCCTATTGTTGAGACGAGACCACGCTGGCTCTGCACAGATTTATGGGGCATCTTATAAATTACCTTGTTTTCCATTGCTGGATCTATGAATACCACTCCACAATATTTCATTTCATTCGTTTACTAATAACGTCTTTACTCGATCCTCATTATATTCCATTAAGCCTAACATCTTATAGCTCCTTATGAATTCGGTTCGACTTATTCTATTCCTATTTTCTGTAGGGTACGGCTGAGCAACAATACACAAAAAGGATGAAATAAAAACAGCCGGCTTGAGAATAATTTTATTAAATCCAGAAATGGACATCATGATAGTAAGAACTATATGGGTAGCAATATACATTGCAAATGAATGTTGTCAGCCTAGGGATTACATAGTTTCCCATTGTATTTCCTTTATGAATGCATTTATTGGCAAAGTTATACTTTGGACGCCACAAACAACCAGTCAGCAAACAACCTTGAACGGACCAATCACATTAAAGAGGCATATATGATAAATGGAAACGTATATTTATAGAAAAATCCTAAAAATGCATAAAACTGTTTCAGCGGCTACCTTTATTTAATATGCGAGATAAAAATCTTCCAGTTAAGCATCAGACTGTCAACAGAAAACTTACACTGTAACAACAGAAGACAAGGGCCAGCAACAGATCGTTTTATTACGGAAATCAGCACGTTTTCATTTATTTTTCATCTACATTATTATAGCTTATTCAAGCAGACGAACACAGTCTTCTGATTGGTTGTTTCGGGTTTCTCGGAAATTTAAGCCATATATTTGCTAATCTTATTTGCCCGAGTTAAGTTTGCTGTGATCGGTCATTGAATCAGCCTTGTTCATATTTTCTCACGGCCAATATTAGTGACCTAGACATTGACGCAGATTAATGTCTACCAATTGGCTGGCAGCCTGCTCTCACCACAACACCAGATTCTGGTCATTTATTCATGCAAATGACTATAAATAAGATCATTTCGATATTCATTTGTAGCACTTGTGCCATTTTTCAACATGTACCAAAATCCTTCAAAAGAATTTGTATGTGTCCTCGTACCGAGATCGACAAAATTGCTTGAATGGTTGACTCTATGATGAATACATCCCAGAGATGACAGGGAATTGTAACGTTTTCATTCGCCGTATATTTTATATACCCTCGATTTACAAGTCTCGTAGTAAGAAGCATTAAAGTAGCTGCTTTTCTAACTGCTATCTTTTCGACGGATCCCTTTCGGAGGGAGGTGTCATACAAACCTATTACTTAAATATAGTCCGCTCGCTGCCGACCGCGGCTGTATTTCTTTTTCACCAACACAGTTTCATCGACGTGCACAACAACGTCTTTTCCACCCAACAAAGAAGTGCTGAAACCATTGGACTGTTGAGACGAGGCTATTCTCCGTCCCAGCGGCTGCAGCTCTCACTGGCTATCTCAAGACCCAGTAGTTGCAGATATACAAGATTTGCGTCAAGGAGAGGTGTGACATTGCAAAAAAGTTAAAAAATATTAAAATTATCAGCTAGCTCCCTCTAATGCTAACTCACTTCAAACATATTGTACAACGATGGACAAATCCATCAGTTGGCCTTCTAAAGCTTTTTAAAGTCATGACACCAGCACACGAACAAGTTCTCTCCTTCCGGGGCAACCCTAAATCCAGGCAATACTGGAAAACACTATCCTCCTCGAACTGCAACCGTAACCTTGATAGGGCACGCATTTTAAATGAATCAAGCGCTATACAACATTGAACTAACGTTCGTGAATCTCACTGGATAATTCGACGTCGTTCGCTGATCGGTAGTTAATCGTGAGTAAAGTTTAACTTGGCCTATTTATAAATGATGCGTTGCACTTACCTGTTTCACTACAGTTTAATGATTCACCTTAGCACTTTCACTTTTCTAAAGCAGCTGTCAATGGAGTTGAAGATTGAACGATCAATTCTTGGTTGTTTGCTTAAAACCAACTTCCCCAATTTTCGCGGAGGCATCAATACGACAGTCATCGTCTCATCGGTCGCTGTTCAGAAAGAAGAGTGAAACATCGTCAGAAGTAATACAATGATTTATTATTGTAATATTTGTTTTCAGACCTTAGTTCGCTTATTCTTTTTATATGTTGGTGTAACAATAAAGAAATATCAAACGGCAGATCGGTGTTTTGGTTTTTTCGTCCGTTATAACTAAGCGTTTCTGAAATCTTCGAAGAACAGCGTGGGCCCGAGCGTAGCAAGAGCTGGGCATTAACGGTTTATGAGACGTGATTGACAGTTTCTGACGGTAGAAACAGATCTGGCGGATTCAAACAGTTGGTGAAAGTTTGGATAGTCGCCGTTCATTTTTCCTGGTGCCGGTCAAGTCCTCTTTGAACAAGCAATATCTGGAACTTTTTGGAATTGGGTCAAGTTCAACAATGCCTGGGTCAAAGAAGGGACAGAGTGTCTTGGATACAAACAGGAAAGTAAGTCATTGTGACTTGTCTGTTAATTGTAACGATGTGTCTGATGTTAAGCATGACATGGTTGATGTTACTGTTTCGCCGTTCAGGGATAATAGGAACATCAAACTCCCTAAATTTGAACCACGGTGTTTTGATGGAAACCCGGCCGATTATTTACAATTTGTAAAGGAGTTTGAGATCATGTTGAGTGGTTTTTTTTTAAATGATGAATTGAAGTTAATGTATTTGATGAGATATTGCACTGGAGATGCTGCAAGAGCTATACAGTGCTGTAAGTTTATGAAGCCAAAAGAGGGCTACTATGAGGCTATGAGCATATTACGTCAAAGGTTTGGAAGACCTTCGATGATTGTAAGGAACGTATACGAAGCTGTCAAAGGTAACGGCAGTCAACTTCAAGATGACTCCCAGGCACTTACTGAGTTTTTAGATAATCTTATGACTTATAAGAATACCTTGATTTCGATGAATTGCATGAGTGACCTCAACTCGAGTTTTATACTAGAAGTAATAGCAAGACGCCTACCTACTCGACTGCAAAGGAAGTGGGTGAAGATGAGCTCCCGTATGGAGGATGAGGGTATCGAGCCAAAGTTTGATGATATCCTGAAACTGGTAAAAGATAGTGTCAATCAATCTATGAGCAAGTTCGCCAGTCTATTACATCTCACCCCTAGAATAGAGCAGTCTGAGTGCAAAACGCAATCATTGATGACGAATAGGCCTCAGAGAGGTGGATATCGAGAAGGCTCCATGATGTCTAGTAATGCATATAGACCTAGTGAGTGTAACAGGTTTCGTAGTACATCCTCAACAGATAAGTTACAAGATGCAAGACAAACACGGTTGTGTTTTACACGTTTGCAAGAGGTGCATACAGAAGTGAACTGTGAACCAGTGAGCAAGTTCAGTGATAAGCTAAATGTAAACTCCAGGCCTGACTCCGAATTGTGTGACGATAACGGTGTTGTGAAGAAGTCTGTAGTTGCAACTGGTAAGCCGTTGTTGAATAGAGTGTCACAGAATAGAGTTACTGCTTCAGAGTGGAGTTCTGACTCCACAAGTTTACAAAGTATAACTAGTCAGAGTGAAGATATAAAACCTTTAATGATTTGTGAGGAGGAACCAAAATTGTCTACTTCTGTTATTAAAGAGTTTGAAAATGATGAAGTTGACGGTAAAGTGAATATTCGTGATAATGATCATGATACTTCACAGTTGTCTTTGGTTGATCATGATGAGATGAGGGATATGCCTACTACTGCTAAGTTAAATAAAGGTTCTGTACAACTACAACGTGAAGTAGAATTGAACGCAGATGCAGTTCCAGAAGGTGTGCATACTTGTGAGACAGTCAGTGTAATTGATCAGCGTGTAGCCCACCTATCATCAGATGATAGTGCTAAACCCGAACTAGTAGTGAAAGACAGCAGTGGTGGTAATCTTGCAGTTGGACAACTATCTGAAAGCCGAACAAGAACAGCTTCTGATCCACCGCTAAGTTCATCACCTTGTGTCACTCAGTCATCGTTGGTGTTTTCATCCACAATGAAACAGATGCCCATCAACTCAAGTATCTTCTGCAATGACTATGATAGTATTGGTGCGTTTGAAAAGACGAAAGATATTGGTCAGTTTAGTGAGAATAAGCCAAGTGTAAACGAGAGAGTAATTGTTAAATTGACTTGCATGAATAAAGGCATTTCTAGTTTCAAGTTACTAATTGAATGCTATTATCTTTGGTGTAAATTACTCTGTTTCTACACTTGGTTGATGAGATATGTCGTGTGTTTGTTCGTCATCTATATTCTACGATACAATGACATGGGCGTGTTGCCGTTCAGATTTGAGGATATAGCTGATAGAAGGAAGTCAGCAAATGAACTCTGCGACGATTTTCCAACCTAGGGCGTCAACCTGAGAAGGGTTGTAGGCGTACTGCTGTAAGTCCTACAATTCTTCAAAGGGTAGCGCATCAATGAGCAGTCCAATGTGCTTGGTGTGTGATTTTGTACATATGTTCATATTGTATATACTGAATTGATATCATCTGTCATCTAGCTGTTGGTAATTCTGTTTGTGTCCGGACGACTTCCACTTGGATCATCAACCTGAGAAGGAATGTAGGCGTACTGCTGTAAGTCCTACAGTTCTTCAAGGGTAGTTTGTCATGCCAGAATCCACAACATTTGATGTGTTGATTGTACATATGTTTGTGTTAAATAGTTGTGTGAGTTCCAATTGATGTAATTGTTGGTTAATCTTGTTTGTGTCCGGACATTCCACAACTTACAATCGTCAACCTGTGAAGGGTTGTAGGCGTACTGGTGTAAGTCCTGCAATTCTTCAAAGGAATTCCATCAAGACATGATCGGCGAGGTTGTTTGTACTATTTGTATATACGTGTGGTGTGTCATATCAATTGGTGTTTTTGGATTCATTGTGTTTACTTGTTGTTTTCGTATCTTGTTGTTATTGCGTAATTTTGTTAAAATTTTCGTCGTGATTACTTCTGAAGTTGTTTCGAGTCTTCTACATCCATGAATGAATTGATTGATGTTAAGGACAGCAGATGGGTCGTATACGCCGGGGAGGCTAGGCTATTGCTGAGAATGAAATGCACACGGAGATAATTGTTAGCTGCGGTCCGACACGCCGGGGAGAAAGAGTGTAAACGACTGAGGCTCGCATGCGTCACCGCTACTAGAACTGAGGCAGAATGAGTGACAAGCGATTTCAGTGGTAATTGGTAGTGAGTAGATAAGAGGATGTGCGTAGAGTATCATGAGTTGGTGCTATGGTCACGTTGCATTCTGCAAGAGTCATTCTAGCAAGTGGCGATTGTGTTGCAAGATGTCAAGAGGAGGTCTCTGTCTGGAGGCGCAGGTCGTCATTGATGTGTGAGATTGTGCTGTGGGTATGCTTGTGGTGTGTTGGCTTTTCTGTTTGTTTTCCATTTCAGCTCTGTCCGTGTGACCCAGGTTCTCGCAATGGCATCCAAGTCAACGTGCATTGGTCGTGAAGGAAAAAAGGGTTGGATCCCTTTTTTGCCGGGGAGTGTCAATGGAGTTGAAGATTGAACGATCAATTCTTGGTTGTTTGCTCAAAATCAACTTCCCCAATTTTCGCGGAGGCATCAATACGACAGTCATCGTCTCATCGGTCGCTGTTCAGAAAGAAGAGTGAAACATCGTCAGAAGTAATACAATGATTTATTATTGTAATATTTGTTTTCAGACCTTAGTTCGCTTATTCTTTTTATATGTTGGTGTAACAATAAAGAAATATCAAACGGCAGATCGGTGTTTTGGTTTTTTCGTCCGTTATAACTAAGCGTTTCTGAAATCTTCGAAGAACAGCGTGGGCCCGAGCGTAGCGAGAGCTGGGCATTAACGGTTTATGAGACGTGATTGACAGCAGCTTTCAATCCCGTTTCAAACGTTGTACTTACCTCACTATTGGTTGGTTATTGTATGCCTATAACCACGAGCTGAAAACGAAACGAAGTCGATTTTCCCGCTCAACCTGGAGGACTAATGTACGATTCAATAACTGTACCGTCTGGTTCAGACAATGAGTGTATATATATATATCAAATATTTAGCTGCTGCAACATTATTAACTTGTAGACAATCTACGATTTGAGATTATATCATACTTGATCTCCCCTGTAAAAATGGCATGCATTTACATGTAAGTTTCTATGTTTATATGAAAATATACATTATTATTAAAAAGTTTTCGAATTTACCTAGAAATTTTAGGTTTTTGAGATTTACACAGGGCGTAGCGAAGGAATCCGTGTCAGAATCAGGTACTGAGTTCGTAGAAGTGATGCTTCGCTTTGAGTTCCAGACGGGTTAGATGGTGGTGGCATGGCGGCTGAAAGCTTATGACACACATTTTGTGAGAGGTGTCTTGCTTGTTTTGTAGGCAGATGTGTGGTATCATTCATCAGGTTAACAGGTTATGAGTCCGTGGTATTTTTATACGCTAATCAAAACTAATTAATGAAAGAGTTAATTTTTACAGGTGTGGAACTAGGGGAACACTTTGGCGATGTCAGCAAACAACACAGAATATATACAGTTAATCTTACTAAAATAAATGCAAAAGCTGAACATTACAGCCTACAGCTGTGGGATTCTATGAATTACCGTAAAGGCTAGAATTATATTTCCGGTATCTATTTCAGGTTCACTCGAGTGTGATGAAAAGATCTCTTTTAACTTTTAAAACAGCTTAAAACAGAAACACATCTTTGACCTTTTGAACTTAGTTTGACAGTGTCTCTAATGGGATAGTCTTTTTTCGGAAGGCTTGAAAAAATATGATATTTTGACGTGCATTCTGACGGATGTGTCGTTTATGGGCTAAGATCAAACATTGTTATCGGAGAATTAGTGCTTCTCTTCACCACGCAGGCTTTGGGACTTTTTAGAGCAATTACAAATATGTGCTGCACACTATAAGAAGAGCGAGGATGGCTAAGAACTCAGATTACACTAGGTGAGAACACAAGGGAAAGTCGTTTCGACTGAATAATATTATGGATAGTGACCATTCACAACCTGACAGCGTCTGGGCTAAAAAGCGACTATGCTATCCGGAATCTTGACCTAGCACTTTTACACAATTCCCATGGAGCGGTATTCCACCAAGTCTGTGTTACATTAGAGGCAACTACAACAAAGTGAGAGAGATTTTGAACGATTTCCCATTACTCGCAGATGGGTTGGTGGTATCAACTACTGAACATTGTGAACCAGTGGCGAAGATTAGTCACACAGTGATGTAATACATTATCTATCTACTGACTTTGGCCCCCAGGAAGGGGAGCTGTTGGTTAAAGTGAGGTAGGAAGAATTTGCTGCAAGACAAAAGGCCTTCTGTGAGTGATTAAATTTCAGGAAACATACCGACCACGAGGTATGCTTAGCACTCACAGACTGGAACAACATGAAGGTCTGGAGAGACAGCAAGCCATGATAGGTAAATCTTGACAGATAATACCTGGTGAGCCCAAATAAATCACACCAGCTACTGTCAAGAAGAAAACCTGCTAACAAAGACTCATATACTTTAAGAGGTCTTTAGAGGCTCAGGGTGTTGACGTTCACGGATAGTACGATTTATAACAACACAAGATATAAAACCCACAGCTTTTATAGTATTCGTCCAGCGTAGACCAAGGGCGAAGCAAAACACCATAGTTTATCGTCCATGTTACGAAGTATATTTTGGGACTGAATCGGAGTGCGAGATGATTGCTTAGTTAGGGATAGTGCACGAAGGAACGAAAGTAACGTGACTGTGTGCCAAATGGCGTGGATGTTTGACTGTGAGTCTTCAGCTAAATAACTCGACTTAAACGGTGGAGGTCAGTATCCAATGCTCAGTGATGAATGCTGCGGCTAATAATTACGAGGAATTACCAGCTGATACAACGACGGCAATAAATTGGGTGGATCGCATCATCTCGGTGTGTGATGTAAATGTGAATATGTTCTGGGAATCTCACTGTTCTTCCACAACGCGTTTTATTTGGGGTGTTAATAGAAGCTCCGGCTGCCTTTGCCGTGCTAGCGATTTCTTCGAGGACTAACGGATATTTGGTTACTCGTGTATTATTGGGAATGCTTAGTTCTATGCCGGTTTAGGACGGCCGATGCTTACTCAGTCTTCGTGGCATTTTTGTCAAGGACAAAAATGTATCCATACGTTTAGTGACTTTTTCTTGAACATCGCATGGGGGTTCTAGAGGGCAGAGAGAAAGAAATCGAGTAACCTTGTTGAAGTGCATGCATTTTGCAACTTGGTTTTCTGTCTCTTATATATACTACAAGTAAATCATTTAGTACGGCAATAATGAAATCCGTAGTCAGTATGCGTCAAAGTGGTGCAAAGGGTAGTGTTTTTATTTTGAATCACTACTTATGTCATATTCGAATCTGATTTCAAGTAAACACAAAGTAACCCCACTACATTTTCATGCTTTTGAACACACGTTATCGTCGCAATGTATCAATACATAAGGTGGTGAAACCAAAGGCTACACAGAGTTTTTGGATGATGTATCACCTGTAGTGTTAAACTGAAAAGTCTCAATCAGAACAAATACTATGTAGATAATCAACCAATCTGTAAAACAAAATCATGTAATGAAAATTCAGTAATACAGTAAAAGTCAACTGCAGTAGTGAAGTTTGATTTGAATCATTATAAATGTTTTCTATGTGGCAAATTCTATTTATTTACCAGACTACAATTGCGCAGATTTTCCAGAGTCCCTAGAATGCTCGTTTCTGTCTAAACTGTGATATTGCACAGTGTTCGCTCAAAGTATGTCACCACTCAAAGTGACTGAGTATAGCAATGACAAACTATTGCCTTTAGCCTGATTATTAAATCATTGTATGTGTAAAGCTTGAACAATGAACAGATAATATGATTATTAGCAATAAACTGTACTCGAAACGTCAGCAGTAAATATTGCTGTATAACACTGCGTGAACTTTATCAAAATAAATTTTATCCATAATGGAACAGTGAACAGGGTTTATCACACCGAGTAAGAAATGATGTAAAGTCAGAGGACCTTAGTGATCCAGTAATATAACCATCGATTTACGTTCACCAAAATATTATTCATGGGAATTACTTGAAAATTTTAATCTTCAGTAAATAAAAAGCGTTTAACACAGGAATATCAAGTAAGGGAACAATTCAGGTTATGAGATTGAAACACAAGAACTATTTACTATTTAGTGACATTTATCCCTAACACATAACACTTAATCTTTGAAGTGGTTTAGTACTTCGATACTTACTTATTTACCTGAGGTACTTTGTGTAACTAACTTCCCTTAAATAAACGACAACCAAATAGTTTAACAATGTGTTAGTAGACCCTTCGATGCACAGTAACCGTTGTAGTACATCCACATGAGATGTCTTTGATATCACTATGTTTATTGAACAAAATATTTTTTCTAAAATTTGCCCCTAACCAACAGTAACAGATAATGTATTGAGTGATCTTCCCCGGTGGTAATAAAATACAAAGCACATGTAGCAGTTACGCTGACTCGTATGGAACTACGATATACTTAAAAGTTTCTCGAAGCGAAACTAACTTTCGCCGAGAATGTTTAATCAATAGATGGCTAGTAGTTCGAGGCAAGAGTTTTTACTGGTTTCAAATTTAAGGGAAACCGCGAACAACTGATAGCTGGCGGTAGCTTAATCTAACGAGATCAGTATGTGTTTTTAAGCACCAGAAAAACTTGTGAAGCGTTTGTGAGCAGATCTGAGGATGAAGCATATGTATTTATCATTCCATTCATAAGATACCTGAATGGTGGTATTTGCCTCGTATCCGGTCCGTAGACAACTGAGTTAGTACCTGCGACATAGATTAAATAGGCATTTTTATATTTCACCACGCTTCTATGTGGGTCGGTGGCACAACGGTTAGGACGCTCGCTGACAAAGCACATAGTTCGGGTTCGATGCCCGATCGACGCACTCCTTTACCTCGCTAAGCCAGAAATGATGCTGGTAAAGAGGGAAGGTTGGGCATGAGGCTAGCAACCCCATCCTGTAAAAATAATAAAAAACACTGCTACAGAAACTTCAAGGCTTTAGCTTGAAGCCCTATGTTCTACTGGGGAACGCGAAGGAAAAAAAATACTTCTACGTTGCTCCATTAAGACTTGACAACTTTGTAATAATGCTCAGTGTTGAAATTGCGGTTTACAATTCTTCGTTCCATGTGCAGCTATCAGTGAGGTGGAGAAAGTTCATATTTTCAGTTTGAAGAACAGATGAAATATAGGTGAATTTTATGAAGTTCCATGAACTCGTCACACATGAGGTGAAAAAAAATACATAATTATCCAGAAATTATCATCTTATTACACTTTTCTCTACTTCTTGAGATTTGACAATAATATCAAAAATATTTCTACACTAATGTCATGACTGAACGGTTGTTTGCAATATAATTATAAAATAACTACAACTATTGTTGTTTCTATTTTTGCATCTCACACATAATATTTACGCTTCATACAAGCTGTCAGCTAATTTTTAATACGCTTAAAATGTAAAATGTCACAAGCATTTGTTGCACGTAGTACAAAGTCTATTTTTGGTTTCCTTTTACAAGTTTTAAAACAAACTGATTGCATTGTGTTTATTATAAATATCACTTAAGTGAAATTATCACTGATTTTTGTTTTAAATAATAGTACTACACAAATCTCACCTTTTTAGCTCAGGTATATACGCAAACATTGAACAACACTTTGTGAAGGGCAACAAAATACCTCTGTATGATAAAAGAAGGACTGGTACCACTAAAAAACTTTTCCTGACATCCAGACGTAGATAATAGAGTGATAGTCACGATTAATATTCAGTGTGAATGGAACATATTTAAGAAATCAGTGGAATTATAAATCTCAGCCAACATCGATTTTTGCATTTACCTCATAGTTCTGGATAGATAAAAGGTAACATCACCTAATTTTCATAATGCTATAAGCCTCAAAATTACACCATGATGAATATATGTATTAAACTGCCACACCTGTCTTGAATAAGACAAAAGGTTTTCCAAATGACTATTTGGTTGTCGGTGTTTGCAGATACTTACAAACAATGCAGTCCTACTGCTTTTGGTTGTCAGTTATAATACAGTCGAATACACTAATAAGGTTAGAAAAAACACAGTATTAAATATGGTTTCATGACTATAGGTTACATCGAGCAGACTTATATAATGAGTAATTGCATACCGTAGACTTCGTCAGGCAGTAAAAGATTGGTTAAATATGATAGCTTATTTCAGCATATCTTTGGTAACGCTTTAGACCGATTTTTAGTCGGCATATTCGTCTATAAACTTCCTTCCTTCCTAATGATTTATCTTTTCTGTAAGACTTCGATGTTTGAACACGTACACATTAATGAAGTAGCACAAGAGGTTATTTGAGTCTAGTATTCTATATTCAGTGATTGGAATTAGAATGCTTGCATGGCCAACATGTTCTGTTAGCAGAAAACTGTCACTTGTATCACATGTTAAGAACAAATGAAAAGTAGCTTTCTCATTCAAATCGACTGATGCATGTGCGTATACTGTCTGAAACCTGACCAGTTCCCAAAAAACCCACCGTAGAACTTCAGTTACCATGGCAACCCTCTCCTTAATAACTAATTGTTTCCTGATTGCATCACTTTATTTTATTCCCCGTTTTTCGACTGACTTTCATATTAGACTTAATTTTTAATCCTATGTGTTGTAATCTCTGTGTTTTGTTGTCTCTGATTACGGAATTTAGATAATTTATTTTCCCGATGTTTCATTTCACTTTTATGTTCTTACAGCAATCCTTACACAAGGACTGATTCTTGACGACAAACGAAAGTGTGTTAAAAATTGTAATAACTGGTTCTTAATAAATTGTATGAGTTGCAGACAGCTGAAGAGAAGTGACGAAATACAATATATCCGTGTTATTCTGTAACAATGTCTGTTCTTCCCCTGTTCAGCAACAGTGTAATAGCACAGACCTTCTTGATACTGACGAATTGTCACTTCTCGTGTCAGTCTTAAACGCTGACATTTCTCCGAATTTATATTGAAATCTACTCGTAAATGAGGTTGATCATTACTGAATCGACTCATCAAATCAAGCATGTAAATTTGCATTAGGTGAAGTGTATGAAACTTTACGGACCACACATTAGAGGTCACTCTAACTGAAGGACAGTTAACATTAAAGAGAATGATAGGTAGTGTACAAGTAAATGTGTGCTATTCTGTACGAAGTCTATCCTATGTGGACGGCTTCTGCAACGTCTATTAATTGACAGATGCGTCATAAATTTTAAACATAGTTACTTCAGAATACTTTACCTGGTAAATTGACGTAAATCCTCGTTATTCTGAAATTTAGAAGAAGGCACTTGAATTAGCTCCTTATGAAGCTTCGAAATAATAATGCTAGCAACTAGTTGGCAACATGGATGTGCAGCTTGTCATCCAAGTGCAATTTTGACACTTACTTCTTACTCTTGAGTTTTTTTTTTACCTAGAACTTGACCAAATCGTCACAAGTATTCAGAAACAGGTCACTTGAATTTAATCTGTCTATAGTAGAAAAACTGACTTCTCAGTGATCGTGTGATTCTGAAGCAAACTGTGTGCTTTGGGATAAACAGCAGTGATAAATTATTCAATTAACACATCGGTCTCCAAGTTCGTTAATGAACACACAGCTTTAAGGATAATCCCAACCTTTTTCTCGTCTGACAGTCGAACAGTTAATTCAAATGATGACCTGATTTCTCTTCGAGTTTTATTACGGACGACAGTAAAAACGTCTAAATAAAGTGTATAAGTGGAGTTGTGGCTGAATGCAGTCAACTTGAAAAAGCGTCAGTAAACTGTATTCAGTCAGAAAAAGCATACAAACAAATAGGTATGCGCTTTCTTATGTTGAAACATAAAAGGAACACATTAGAGAGTTCAACTGGTTATATGCAACTTCCGAAATTCCCTGTAACAGCCTAAAAATTCAATAGACAATTAATAATAACGGAGTTGTAGAAAAAGAGACTGCCACATTAAACAGATAAAAGTCACTCTTCATCAATCAGTGGAATTATTTTGTATCTCTTAATTGCACAGCAAATATTTCAAAAATAGGGTAAATAAAATATTCGTCCTCCACAAATTTAACTTTTAGAGTAAAAAAGGGAGTCCATAATAGAGTCTCGCAGGATAATAAGATTTTATAGTACCCTGCAAAAACTCCCTTCTTGTTATTTATTTGAAAAGTTAAATCTCTTTGGCGTTACACTCCCAAAGAAAATTTACAAGTATCTTAAGCCCTTGTTGCTATAGGTTTTATCAATTAAGTCAACAGGATTCAGCTGTAGTTTAACTATTAGTGTATGGCTGAAGAGAAATCAACGAACACAGTGTAGATCACAAGCCCAGATTTTCCTGTAGTGTCTTAATATACTAAGAAAACCAAATAAATGTAGCGGTCTAGAATGGTAGTGTGTCACTCTGTATAAAGCTTTAAAGTAAATGGAAGTCTTAATCGATAGATCATCTTGAAATAATTATTAATACTTACCAGAGTTTCATATGAGTAACTAAATTATTTTTTCGAATGATTTAATGACATTACTAATTGTAAACAGAATGATCCTTTGGCAGACTAAAGTATTCGCAGATGTGGATAGAAATGAACATTTAAGCAAATAGAACCACTGGTGTACATATTTCTGTTGTAATTATTTGTAATAGTAGTATTAGTATTTTGAGATGACCGAATTACAAGAATCCAACCAAAACACAGAGAGGGCGGAATTCAGGAATTTGTATTTAGCGGAATTATAATGCAATGCATATAAGAAACATATTAACAATCAACAGTAAGTATTTAAACAATACAGAGATAGAAATAGTCAATCACCACATCCGCCACACGTCGAATATCTCCTTGCGTACTTATAACGATGTCTCGGTTTGCTTGTAAGTAGCTGCGACCTTCTAACTGATTCTGTGATATTATTTTCATCAGTATTATCTGGACTTATTTCTGAACTATCTACAAAATCAGGATTATTAGCGGAATCATTAAAATAATAATTGGAACGACCTACTTCATTTATTGTCACTTTGCCCAGGTGTCTGTTATGAACTGAGTGATCTTTGATGTCTAATGTCTTCACCACTCGATTTCCCATTTTTTGTAGCATGATTCCAGCAGAAGGTCTATAGTCATTCCCTTTGTAATAATGTACATTAGAAGTCGTGGACATCAGATGCTTTTTGAGAATTCGAGATTTGAATAGTTTTGCAGGACTTTCACGGGTACTTGTATGCTCTGCATTCAACAGACGTAAACTATGCATATGCAGCAATTCCTCCATTTTAATCAGTTGCTCTCTCATCTCATTCAGTTTTTTCCGTGTTTTCGACAGTTCACATTGTAAATTATATATATATATATATATATATATATAATTTTACAAATAAAATACAAATATAAACCGATCATGGTGTTTGTCTATAGGATTATAAGATGGTGCATATAAATTGTGCAATTAGTCATAATAGTAGTAATGAACCTTTTACGCAGCATACCTATGTTTGCCATTCTCTAGCCGACGAATGATTGGGACACAAGCGAAGGATAACCTAGATAGTTTTGCGACATCTATGTGCACTGATCAATTCAACTGCACCTGCGGTGACAGTTATGTTGGACGTAATACTAAACTGCTTGGTCAACGTGTTAGTGAACATCTCCCATCGTGGTTTGACAAAGGATGGACAAAAACAATCCATAGCTCAATCGTGTCACATTTAGTTGATAATGGCCATGTAGTGGAGAAAACGAGAGCTTTCAAAGTAATTCATCGTATCCCACTGAATCTTTCCAATAGACTTCGTATTCATCTACTGCACACAGTTGAGGCAATAAGCATTCGAACTATCAAACCTAAACTACGCATTCAAAAGAAGTTCGTACAGCCATTATCCCTCCCTTAGCCTATTAAAACATAACCAACTGGACTTCTACACCACCCCTTACTTATATTTTCAACCCCTTTCTTATCATCCCTTAATCTTATCACATCTTCATTAATAACGTGTCTCATTTACTTCCCTTACAATCTAGCATTACTCAATCGGTTCATTTGTTTTTACTAGCCTTTATCGACTACTTCCACCTGAACATTTGTTTGTTTAATCATGCTGTTTTTTCATTATTCATGTTATCACAGATTGCCCCACTTTTTCATCCTTATTATTGATAAAACCATTATTATTATTACTATTATCATTACTACTTTTATGACTAATTGCACAATTTATATGCAGCATATTATTATCTTATACACAAAACACCATGATTGGTTTATATTTGTAAAATTATATATATTAGAGTTAAGTCTGATAAGATCTAATTGAAAATAACATTGTTTGCTTAAATGTGTTGTTATAAATTTAAATTCAGTTACGTTAGTGGACTATAAATTGTCCTGACTGGGTGGCCTTCAGTCCAAATTTAAACAAGAGACGAAAGTTGTCTGATGAGATTTTTTTTTGTGCGTCGGTGGCACAGTGGTTAGGACTCTTGCCGACCATGCACATGGTCTGAGGTTCGAGCCCACGCCGGCGCACACCTGATATCTAGGGTCGGCCTGCAAAATTTGGGCTACCGATATCCATGCTGAAAATTCCATACTTGTACCGAAAATACAGCGTGGAATCAAGCTGTAAATCAAAAAAAAATTCCTATTAATGTAAGAAAAGCTATGTGAATAGGGTAGTATTCATGAAACCAGTGTAACAACAAAATAGATTATTTGGATATAGAATAGAGGTGGGAGAATAAAGTGGTTTGTTGATGTAAAAGATTTTTATATAACATTGAATGCTTTTATGAGTTATAACGGAAAGACTATTGGCTGCAGAGAAAATGGTTAGCACCTCGTGGTAAGGTGTAAATTGGTTAAGAGGAAAATAGTACAACAGGACAGTTGAGTAACCTTTCGTAAACGAAATCACTATCCTACATTTCAGTATGTTCCCTCACGAATACTGAAAATTTACATTGTTATCTTTACCATTTTAACTGAAACTAATAATGTTCTTGACAAGAATTTACACTACACTGCTATTATTTATTTTGTACTTCTCTATATTACTTGCAGAAATCAGTGGAGGTAGTCACCTGAGCGAGAAAAATATAAACGACTTCAGAAAATACTCAGAGGACAACATAGAAACTATTTCACGTTACCAACACCTAACGGAAGAGTTCTCTGGGAGTGGACTGCACCACTACCTGACATAATCCACTTAGTGTGCCGATATCTCGATAGCTGGTTGAGCGTCATATCTACTCATATTATTTCAGCTAATTATCGGCAATTCGCTTGTCTTTTGCGTTTATAACCAAACACTATGGGTCATATTCAGTCCTGTTATAACCACTCATTTAGTTAGTATTTTAGCGTATTTAGTTTTTTGTTCATTTAGTCCCAATATAGGTGTAACGAATTTTTGGTTCCTTGTTTATAGTTTAAATTCTACATCTTGTTATATACCTCTTCGTATTTTACTGTGATACTATTTATTTTACTTTCTAATGCAGTTCTTTGTAAATGTGATTGGCAGGACGATGAACACTTTGATACTTTGAAAGGCTTACTTGGTAACGTCATTAGTTATTATTTTTATATTTAGCACAGTAATATGTTTTAAAATTTTGCGCACAATCTGAGTATTCAGTTTGAAGTAATTTTTTTCACTGAAAAATACGGAATAGACTTATTAGTTACCGTGTATGTGTTAAAATATATATGTCACACAGTGATGTAAGCAAAAAGCTAACAACACTAACTTTCAATTTTCAATAAGCATGCAGTGTGGATTGTCAAATTTCTTCTACCCAGTTCTGGAATCTATTCTTAGAGTTCCGCTCAATTGTCTGAGACAAATATTTTGGATTTTAAAAACAAGACGGGGGCTGTTAATAAATACTTTGCAAAAAGAAAGATTTACTATCTCTTTATATTGCGTCAAACTAAAAAATATTCGCAATACATATTATGCTATGCGAAATATTCTAATATGAAGTTGTTGATGCGTACAAAGAAGTAAAAAAACAAAAACAACTAAGAGTTATGATCACTAAACTTCTAGGGGAAAATGAAATCATAAAGAATTTAGGTGGTGGGGTTTTCAGAGCAAAAGTATTTCATCATATTATACACGTCAATAAAAGGTTTCGCAAACTAAAAAGGAGAAAAAATGCAGGAGTATTTAAAAAAATAAAATATTCTGTATAACTATATGTGGAAGCACAGTTTGGTGCGCATCAGTTAATTACACCCAGTAAACAATATATATATATATATATATATATAACGGTTTCGCAAATTAAATTCCTTTTACGAAATTACACAAATAAAAACTATGCATGTGAAAATGAGTCAGGGAGGTTTACAATTTGTAATATATCTGAATAATGTTAGAATAGAAATTAAAAGAAATCAGATTTTCTTTTAAAGAAACAGGCTAAAAGTGAAATAAAAGGAGGACATTTCTTTACATTCATAAAAAAAAACACACATCATGTATATTTATTGCATTGGAAAGGTCGATATGTTAAAGTATTGCTGATTTTGAATTTAAATTAGTAGTTTAGATAGATAGTAAGTTTATGCATCTGAATTCACCTGAAAAAAGGGGCAAAACAAATGCCACCGACAGTTACCTGATAAACAAAATACTTGAGAATGAGAATCTGTTATATATATATGCGTTCATGAAAGCCCTTGTGGTGGTAAGAGTAATTTGCACTGAAGGCTGTATGCTTCGTTTGTAACTGACGTCTCCACAGCCAGCCGGTCACTTAATTTATCCAATGGTTTAGGATCCAGATCTATAATGGCACAGCTGATTAACATCCTAGGGATACAACAACAGCTACTTGAAATGACAGGAAACGTTGACGGACAGCTTCAATGAGAAAAAAAACGGAAAGGACACAAAACAAATGATATGACATTTAAGTATAAGAAGAAGAAATGAAAACAGCATTAAATGATGCATACACTGAGAATCATAGATAAGTAGACTTTGATACGACGAGTATTTCTACTGAGAATTTCTTTAGTTTGCAGAGACAGTAGAATATACCCAAGCTTCTAGACGAATACAAGGTGGCAACATTAAAAAAAATACCTATCAAGGGATGCAAGACCCATTTCAAGTGTAAGCAACTGAATACCAACATTTACTATTCGTTTTCTAAAAGGAAGCAAAAGTGATTAATTTGGCATAATTCAATGAATCCATTGTACTTTTAAAATATACACAATTTAGTATGAGTTATCTACAGGAAGTGAATAATATACCAGCACACTGGAATGTCAAACGGGTTTACAGTCTAGAAGAAGAAAACATATTGAGAGACACTTAAAAAGGAAAACACAAAAATATAACGCAGGACTACCCGAATAGAAAAAGGGGCACGAATTCATCTTTAGAGTCGGATACCTTGCAGGCAGTTAAGGGTTCGCAGATCTTAGAATACATACAAGAAAAGTTGAAAGCCTATCCCTAGTAATAGCCTATTGCAGCTCTTTTAAAAGGTATGACTGATATGTCCGTGTAAAAATGACGGCAAAGCCATCAGTTGAAGTAGCTACTTATCGTAACAGCACACTATAAAAAATGGGACAGAAAAAGAATGACACCATACTGGTCATATATAAGCTGGGGAAATGTTTAGAATTATGATAATAAAGAGAGGAAATATGTGCATTGGCAAATGTCTATAGTGCAGCACGAAATGCTTGCTTTTTCGCAATTGCCTGCTTTGTTAGTTTCATTACGTTTAGTTTTGTAGCATAAAACAACACATATATTGAAAAATACTCCAAGTTATAGATACATAGTTCATTTTCAACTTGGTCTTTCTTGAACACTAACTTAATAAATATATGTTAATTTCTAGACTGATTTATACAGATGTAGCTAACCGGTCTTACAATTTGTCCCTAAGTCAGTAAGTGTTCCGAGTTTGAATGCCGCTTCACAGTCTTCAGCCGCCTGTGCTGTAATACTGACTAGATCAAAAGTTTGGCTCAGATTAGATTAGACTTTCGAGAGTGACACTGACAAGATAGATCATGTGAAAGGGAAATGACAGCTTGTGGACAGTCATTGAGCCAGCTGAAGGTGATGTCAGATAACAGAAAGAAGTGCAGGTATGTCTCTGAAGTCCTACATTCCGTTCGGAAAGCAAAGAATGAGTTATATTATTATTATATCCTTTAATTCCTAGAGGAACATAGGGCTTCAGCCACGCGCCACCATTGCCTTCGGTTTTCTGCCAACTTTTTCCCCCGCTCCAAGTCTGCCGACACGCTTCATCACTTCTTCACACAACCTCCTCCAAGTTACTCTCACGCTAACCACCAACTCGCCGCTTCCCTTTCGGGTTCCACTAGAGCGATGGCTTGTCTAGCGATGTCACTTGATGGTTTCCTCAGCGTATGGCTAATCCATCTCCATTTCTTCCTGCCTATTTGTTTCACAATCGGTTCCTGCTGTGTTGGTTCGCTCATTGCCAGAGATCCGTGTTGCTGATGTTTTCTGGCCGGCCATCTGATCTTGAGTATTGAGAGAAGACAATGCTGTTGATGAAGGTCTGAAGTTTGTTTGAGATGTTCCTTATGACTCGCCAAGTCTCTGATCCGTATAGTAGCACTGACTTTACATTGAAGTTGAAAATCCGGATCTTATTTTTAATGCTGAGTGCTGTTGACCTATACAAAGACTTAAGAGTAATGAAAGCTTGTCTTGCTTTTCCGATTCTGGCTTTGATATCCTCGTCAGTTCCGTCGGCCTGTAGTTGAGACGATGCTTCCCAGGTAGGTAAAGGGGGTTGTTTCTTTCAGGTTCTTCCCACTTATGCTGATTGTTGTCTGTTGTTGTTGTTGATGTTGGCTAGGAATCTTCAGCATCTCTGTTTTATCTATGTTCACGTGAAGTCCTATCTTTGATGCTTCTTCTGCCAACTTGTTACTTTTCACTTGCATATCTTCCAGTTTATGGGAAATCAGACATATATCATCGGCGAAGTCCAGATCCTCCAAGTCTTTTGTGTGAGTCCATTTTATGCCTGTTCCCTCGTTGGTTGCCGTTGTCTGTCACATTATCCAATCCTACTGCAATCAGGAAGATCATTGGCGATAGTAGACAGCCTTGCCTTACTCCCGTCCTCACTTCGAAGGCTTCCGTAAGTTTCCCGTTGTGGATTACTTGGCATGCAGCATTGTTGTATAACTGTTGGATATAATTGTCGATGGCCCTGTAGTAGCGAACTAGTTGACAAATCACCTCTCGATCGACGCTGTCGAAGGCCTTTTCAAAGTTGATGAAGTTGAGATAGAGAGGTGACTGCCATTCAAAGCTTTGTTCAATGATGATCCGTAGTGTGGTGATTTGACCAATACATGACTTGTTGCTCCTGAATCCAGCTTGTTCCGGTCGAAGTTTTTCATCCAGGGCTTATATATATATATATATATATATAACTAGCTAACCACCTGTGATGATTTAGTCGTGGAATGGACTTCGAGAAAATGATACTTTTTGCCTTGTAAAAGCATATTCAAACTCTGTCATCATTATCAATAACAAACGTGTATAAACTCGCCGAAAATGGACAGTATGAAATTTAATGGGTTCATTATTTTCCGTATTTCACGATCGTTAACACTACTGAAAGATCGATGGGCGTAATACTGAAATTGCAATGACCACAAACATTTTCAATCGTACTGTTGTATGCCTTTAGTACATTTTTATATCAACTGAATTACACTGCAGAAGACACTTTGATTTACCCACTGAAAGCGAGTATGTGAGAGATGTAGTAGTCGTAGTTGTTGTTAGAACTCGAATGTGGAACTTATTGATTGGAAGCCTAGTGGTTTAATCAACACACTACGTCTTCTATGAGAAAAATGTTGTAAAAAAAAAGGAACAGATTTTCGCTTCATTTCTCTATCTACTATAAGGTGAATAAGGTTGGTTAACTTTAGACATACAGAAATGAAAAGTGAAAGTAATATGTGCATTAAAATTTAAAAATAATTCTCACTCTAATTTTGCACGCTGTACGGTAATCATAATTGAACAATCACGAGCAACCAAAGAGATTAGATACTTTTCAACCTAAATGTTAAATAAGTAGTTTAAAACACAAAAACACTTTCAGTCAGTTTATAAATCATTACGATTTGAAACAACTTTAACAAACAAATTATCAAGAAAACAAAAAACAAATTCAGCGAAGAAAATTTTCTTTATCGACAAAATCATCTTCAGAGGCTGTACAGTCGTATTTATGCTTACAAAAATATATAGTGGTCTATTATTGAGTAATGGGGGTTGGTGAAATAATCGATATAATTACTCAGAAGTGGCTTTAGAAGTGAAAATTAATAGTTGTAAATTACCTGGTACTCAACGGAACAAACACAGAAATTTGATAAGGTTCAAATTGCTGTTGAGTGAGAATAGAGGTGGTAGTTGAGTGTCAATTTAACAAGTATGAAGAGAGTGTAAAATGTACAGAAGGAGAATATGAGAGTGATAATAGTGAAGTAATTATTAAAGCAAAATCAAACTAAAAATAAAATTAAAAATCGAAATTTTTTACAGGGAACGATTAGTGAAGAGGTTAAGACCAAGATAGAGTAAGAGACTGGACAAACGTTCTCTGTACACAGAGTTCAGTGTTGTATTGACGAACTGCCAGCACAAAGACCGAAACCTGACGCCCTTTGTACCATTTGGCTTCACTTTGTAGGTGATCTTGAAAGACGACTCTGGTGGAGCTACGTGACTTGTTTACCAAATGCTCGAGAATTGAGCTAGTAATTGCCTTGCATTGTCCCTTTGCTAACCATGTCGGACAAAGTGAAGCCAAATGGTACAAAGGGCGTCAGGTTTCGGTCTTTGTGCTGGCAGTTCGTCAATACAACACTGAACTCTGTGTACAGAGAACGTTTGTCCAGTCTCTTACTCTATCTTGGTCTTAACCTCTTCACTAATCGTTCCCTGTAAAAAATTTCGATTTTTAATTTTATTTTTAGTTTGATTTTGCTTTAATAATTACTTCACTATTATCACTCTCATATTCTCCTTCTGTACATTTTACACTCTCTTCATACTTGTTAAATTGACACTCAACTACCACCTCTATTCTCACTCAACAGCAATTTGAACCTTATCAAATTTCTGTGTTTGTTCCGTTGAGTACCAGGTAATTTACAACTATTAATTTTCGCTTCTAAAGCCACTTCTGAGTAATTATATCGATTATTTCACCAACCCCCATTACTCAATAATAGACCACTATATATTTTTGTAAGCATAAAAGAACTCTCGCCGACCATGCACATGGTCCGGGGTTCGAGCCCGCACCAACGCACACCTGATATCTATGGTCGGCCTGCGAAATTTGGGCTACCGATATCCATGCTGTAAATTCCATACTTGTACCGAAAATACAGTGTGGAATCAAGCTATTAATCAAAAAAAAAAATGCGACTGTACAGCCTCTGAAGATGATTTTGTCGATAAAGAAAATTTTCTTCGCTGAATTTGTCTTTTATTTTTCTCATGAAATAAACAAGAACTTGGTTTAACCTTAGTATAACCTACAACAGTGTTCATTTTGTATAATACTGATCACAGATGTAATCATAATATTAATAATAATAAGAGTGGTATTCATTGCACTTATATAGTTTCGTATTTTGTTGATAATGCATAGCGACTGAGTCAACAGACACTTTTTCAAGCAATCTGGAAAATATTCAACTTCAAACAAATATGAGCTTTACTTATTCTCTTTCATTTTGCAAACTAGTACAGAAATTAGTGTGAGCAGTTTACCAATATGCAGATTTTTTTTCCTTCACGTTCCCAGTGGAACATAGGGCTTCAAGCTAAAGCCTTGAAGTTTCTGTAGCAGTGTTTTTTATTATTTTTACAGGATGAGGTTGCTAGCCTCATGCCCAACCTTTCCTCTTTACCGGCCTTTCATTACTGGTTTGGCGAGGTAAAGGAGTGAGTCGGTCGGGTATCGAAACCCGGACCATGTGCATGGTCGGCGAGTGTCCTAACTTCTGTGCCACCGACGCACTTAATATGCAGATTATAACACTTCTATTGAAGACGACCCAAAAGTTTTGATAGAGAACGTCGGTGGCACGGTGGTTAGGACTCTCGCCGACCATGCACATGGTCTGAGGTTCGATCCCCTGCCAACGCACACCTCATATCTATGGTCGGCCTGCAAAATTTGGGCTACCGATATCCATGCTGAAAATTCCATACTTGTACCAAAAATACAACGTGAAATCAAGCTGTAATCAAAAAATAAGTAAAATAACGTTTTGGCATCATTTAAACAAGCAGATGGTAACCGCCCCACTTCATCATTCAGTTGTACAATGATAAATATTAGGCATCTGAAAGCTATCTGAACAAACTCAAAAGTATTCAAAGTACGTGTATGAATTATAGAAATATGGACTGAGAGAACCAAGTAACTTAAGTAGTAGTGCACTTTTAAACATCTGTCTATATATTGATTTGGGTAGATGATATGTAAAGCTTAAATGTGGAACCTGCTTTATTTAATGCTGGACAAAATATGACATCAAATTAATAAGAAGACATTACATTGTATAAAAGATACCTTAGTTAGTAATAGAGTTAAAAATGAACACAATTATACATACAATCCACTCACAATATCAAAACTTTCTGCTATTTCTTGTGTCTCGAGGTACATTGACGTTTCGCCTTCTCTTGCTAATTTAAGCCATGTGTCCCTAAAATATATTAAAATAAATAAAACAGATACCACTAAATATTGTAATTAAAGCGTAGTGTATAAAAGAAGATAGAGTACCATTTATGGAGAATTAATTTCACGATATTAGTAACACATTTATCTGGTTGACAATATGCGAAATCTGTGTGCACACACGAATGAAAGATCTGCTAATCAATTAATAGTAGTCATTTGTAGTTGAGTGCGTTTAAAAGTCACACTGTGTATAAAAATAGCAGCATTTTACAGAAGTACATACACTAACACGACGTAGATTTATCTTTTTATCGGTTAAAAACACATCTGCAAGATATGAGAACTTTTAAATTAGCACAGTAATATGTAATAAAGTGATTAAGGTGAAGATTACCATATTTTGATTTGCATTGAAAACAACATTAAAAAGTCAGAAGTCAGTAAGAAAATCACAGTTTGCAAAATGGCGTAATAAATTACAAATAGATGACACTGTTAAATAATGACGCCACAGAATAATTCTCATGACAGTGTATGCCTATTGTCAACAAAGAGAAAAGTCTAGGAGTTAGTCAGTTGCAGTATCTATCTAAAATGTTTAACACCTAAGCGTGCAGGTTAGTTGTGTGTCTGGCAGTCGATTTTCGAAAGTATAAGAAACCAAACCGGATTTAGTATTCTGATGTGTGCGATAAGCAAATTGTTATCAGACCTTATGCTCTAATAATCACTAGTGTAATTTAGTTATAAGGCTGATATTTTCCACTTCGTAAGATATAAGCTTTACATTTTATAAGGCCAAATTATGCTATGAATATCAATGAAATACGCCTCATTTTCATGTGCTAAATACAATAATTGAAAGTTTTTAAACGGGATCGTACAGGAAAAGACGAATAAGAGGGACAATTTAAATTCATTCAAATTATATACTTTTTTTTGGCTCATGAGGAACTGACAAAAAGTCATTGGAGAAAAAAAATCAATAAAGTATTACCAAAAACCAATAAGAACAAAGAGGTCTTTGTTACACTAATAAAAGTGTGTTTGGTTGTTCGATTAAAAAACCGGATAATTTCTAATTTAGATTTCACTACATATAGATATCAGTTTAAGAAGCAATGTAAGCCAAACGTCTTCTATAGCTGTTTTGTTCAAGTGTGTTAATCTTCAGTAGTATGTATTCAAGACCTCTCCCACAGAGAACGTACCCAGAACCGTAAGGTTGTAAGGTAAACCGATCGATATCAAATCCTTACCAATGTATCATTTGAATATTAGAGTCAACTGTATATTACTGACTTAGGGGGTGTTCTGACTAAGAGCAGTGCCTGGTAGAATCTCCAGCGTTCAGTGTGAAGCTAAACAATCACTAATACATCCAAAAAGGAGTAGGGCTATGTTGGACATTGGCGTCAGCTGAAATTTATAGACCAATCAGTGGCTGAAGAGTAATGTGCACTTTATGCAAACTGAAGAACATTACAATTCGACTCTGATGAAATTAAAAGCGGCGTATTAAAAAAAACTGTTTTCAGTGTTTATCTAAATAATATCTGTTTGTGAAAACACCTACATGAAAATTAATTAAATCCTTAAAAACCCATTATAGGTCTGAAAGACTTGGTATCTGTAAAGTGATATTTTCGAGTTGTTAAATCTTCATTGGCTAATGTGAAATTATATGCAAATAAATTCGCTTCGAGCAAGATATCACGTCTATCATATAAAGCGTTCATTGTTAAACAATAACCTGGAAAAGCTGAGTTTCGTAAAACCAATACAACAGAATGCGAATTATTTATTAACGGGAGACAATTACATCTCTTGAAATGTTAAACAATATGATATTTGTAGACATGCAATGATAGCTAGCATCTCTATAGTGCGATATGGACAACTCTAGGAAAATCACGTGCTACAGTAATAAATAGAGGCGTAAGGAAAAAAAAACAATACTGGAGAAATGGAGTGGACTGCTTGATAAGTGGATGGGTTGGTATTTGACAAAATGTTTCCTTTATTCAGAATTAAAAGAAAGAGAAAAATATACAGCAATTGCAATTTGTTTTTGCTACATCTATAACAAGCCACGCGTTCTTTACGATATTGTTTTATTTAATAAAGAGGGATGGTTTAAACAAGCGAAACGATTTCTACAGTTTATTGTAAAGCTTGCTTTGTATGGCTAGATCAAATTTACATTGTGTCAAAGAAGAGAAAACACAAAACAAAACAATCTTTTTTTTTCTATTTCTTTGTCAATAAGTTAACTTACCATGTCAGTCCATGAAATGCTAAGAAAGAACAAACACGCTCATAATGTGGGATGATAAAGCTAATGTCCATTGAATTCAACATCTGCACTGACAGAATACGTTGTAATATACAACCTTCTGGCAGTGGCCAATTTCTCTGTGAGTATTCACAAGATGAATTAGACTTTTCTGCATCTACATACACACATACAAGAAAAAGAAAAGAAAATATACAATGCATAAACAATCATTTACACGTAGTAAACACAGAAGTTATTATTGGCAAAAGTGAAAGACAAAGTTATTGTTGAAAACCGATAGTTGTGAATATCTATCTATGTGAAATTATTATGGAGAAAGGCATCTAAAAGATAACTGTTATAGCTATCAATCGTGTGCATGAAAAGTGAGCCATGATTATTTATTACACAAAGCGAAAACATTGAGAACAATACTGATAGGATCAAAGGAATTAATTCTTGATTATTCTACGGTTGCCGCGTAATTTGACTAAGGTAGTTCTTAGAAAAGAAGAACTATTTTGAAATATTCCACAAAATCAGTAGGAGGTTACTTTACAGAACTATAAATGTCTCAACTATGTTTGTTTCAAGTGTTGGTTTGCAGGTATTTGACTGGTTACAGGATTTTCATCATGAGCTGACATTAGTTAGAGAATCATTGGAAAACCTGAGAGTACTGGACAGCTGCTTCACTCTAGTTTGGGACTCTTCATCGGTATGCACCCACCTGAGTTCGAACCCAGGGCCTTACGATTAGAAGGGAGCTTACAGATCCTTCACTGAGGATGAAGTGCATCATGCGTTAAGCAGTAAAACGTTCGCCAGCCACTCATGTGGTCTAGTTTTGATTTCCAGCCGTCGCATTCGTAAACACCGCCTAGTTTACTGGCCAGTGGTAAGCTTGGGAAAGTTTAGTGTGGAACTAGCAACCCTACCCTGTAAAAAACAAGACTACTACAGAAATTCCAAAACCCAAAGCCCTGTGTTTCCCTCAGGGCACAAAGAGATGAAATAGATATAATTTAATACAATTCCGTAGTATTCGTAGAATGATTTCTTTGGACCATTTTCAAAGTGCACTGATAGAAGCGAACATAACATATCGTGAAGAAAAGAGATCATAACCCTTTCTCTTCGCCAAATAAGTGAAAAATGCTTACAAAAGCGCCACTAAGCGATGATAATGCTACACTGCACTGCATTATGTAACAGTTTATTATTATAAGAAAAAAGACTACTATTCCACTCTTGTCCCACTTACTCACCTTCAGAGTGTAATGCACAATGGAAAGATATAGGCTGATGTTCGGCTGCATTTACTGTTGAGCAATTCTGTATAACATCGTCTGTAGACTCGAACTTATAAAACAGTGCTTCCAATAAGGTGCCACGTATCAGTCGGTCGCGATCATTGGGAAACTGGCACGCATTGGTACTAAAACATAAGGATAATTATGCAAACCTTTAATCTCTTTATTTTCATCGAACTGATTTAGATAAAGAAGGTGAGCGACTGGTTATAAATCAGGCTAAAATAATTTTGTTGGTAATGCCCCTTTTACAAAAAACTCAGACAGGAGGGCAATACAGATTGGTAATTTTTGGATTTCAGATGTTAAATTTCTTTGGATTTTATTGACTTCAATGCACATCTCAAAGTAATATTGTAGGCAGGGGATTTCGTGAAACGCTTGTATCTTTGTTTGACAGTCTTCAGCAAATGAAAAACTTCGAGCTAAAGACGATTAGACCATGAGAAGAGAATTTTTCTACTTGCCAGTAAGTTAAGTCCTAAGGTTCAATAGTTTCCAGTATTTCCCGATTCTAACAAACTTAATACCTGAATCTCTATCACCTGCTCATTAGGGACTGGCTTCGAAATAACCTGCTTGATTTTTAAATGAATTCATAATTCAATTAATCAAACCGGGAAAGTGTGAACAATAATATACGCTAATGACATAGATTAGGTGTTTTGGTATACTATGAACACCGATGATTAATGTGTTCCTGTCTTGCTGTCAATCAGGTTTTGTTTCCCACCCCATATATACATACGTAACAAAAGAATCTATCCCAAGTGTTTTTATTAACGTGTACGACTATCCTTAAGGCTAAGAATGCAAAATACCTCAAAGTATCTGCGGAAAATGGCCATGAAAATCCTTATTTTTCTCAAAAATGATGTCCAAAAAGGAGATAAACAATATGACTAGGCTTGATCAGAAAATGAAGACTAGATTCAAAATATTTGCAAATATGCGTCAACTGTATCATAAGTAATTGACATTCACACGACATACGACGCATGAACTTGTAAAACACATTGTTTGAAATAATCTACTCACAATGACTGTGGGTTTTTTTTAATATAAGACATTGAGGTCTGTGGTTAACAGATGTTTTAAAAATTGGTTCAAAGAAATTAGCGGAAATAGATTACACGTTCAAAAAGACAGTATAAAAAAAGCTAATTTTAAAGTCATCTATCTCTACATGATAGGAAACGTTCGTTAGTAAATATTTTATCTTTCTTTCTTCTTTGAAGTTTATTGTGGCATTCAGTCTTTAGATTTACTGCTTAGTGATTCACCAAAAAACAAGCAACCGATGAAAAACAGTTACTCTATTTTTATATACGAATTTCCAACTGTTATATGTAATACAACATAAATTAACTTATCCTTTATAAAGGGAATTAAGCTTTTATATTTTATATATTTTTATATTTTTGATTTACAGCTTGATTCCACACTGTATTTATGGTACAAGTATGGAATTTTCAGCATGGATATCGGTAGCCCAAATTTTGCAGGCCGACCATAGATATGAGGTGTGCGTCGGCGGGGGTTCGAACCTCGGACCATGCACATGGTCCCAGGTTGTGTAATGACGCACTATAAACGATTAATGCGAAACATATTGAATTTCAGCTCAAGCTATCCGTACTGTGTTATAGTGTTTGCAAAAAACTATGAGAAATATGATTAGGATTTACTTCTGAGTATAATTCAAATACAAAATCCTAGAGGATACAACTTATGTAACTTGATCGCATTCGCAAATTTTTTCCCCTACAGGGAAATCACTAATATTGAGCTTCTCCTTATGCAGTGAGGCTAAACTGACTAACTGACTGAGTTTCAACACAGAACTAAGCATAGAAGTGCAGCAGTTCAAATTACCACATCTCATGTAGCATACAAAGGTACAGAAAAGAAAAGAAATTAAGAAGAATTATAACGATCAGGAATGTACGGGAAGAAGAAGAATTAAATGGAAGAATTTGAGGATTTAATGAATCTATAAGGTCACAAAGAGTGGATAAACCTGTCCCAATGAGAGCGACTTTAAGCCATGTCACCGGCAGTCTCAAACCATTGAATCTTAGCATCATGAGGACCGTAACCAGGTGGTCTACACCTCCCTATGTGGCTCAAACCAACTGTCAATGACTTCATGGACTGATGCCAGATTTCGATTTGATCCCCCTCCAAGCCTTTCTCAACCAATCCAATGTCAGCTAACACTGCTCGACAAGGAAGACCACGGCTTGACATGTGTACCACATGTCCTAGCCATGTCAAGAAACAAAATGTTTGACAGCACGTTTCGGTAAATTGTTTTCACACGAATACATCTCAAACTGAGAGTAGAATTCATTATCAGGGTCTTGCAGCCGGGTAAGGCATAATTGCACGGAGATTGTAGGACTAATCTCCAGAGTACAGTGTTGACTCCTGAGCAATCAAGCCCTACTTAACACAAATTTTGAAATTCAAACAATGGTTTGCACTTATGTCCATACTAATATTAAAAATATATTATACGAAATAGCGCTATCTTGGTATATTAAACCAATCAGCTGAACTGATCATGAAAGGCAAGTGTGAATGGATGCCACTTTACTTTCACTTATAAGTCTGAGACTTCATACCGACAAATTCAACATGGAAGGCTACGCGAAAGTCAGTTCTGCTATTTAAAGATGTAGAGAGGAAAAACACTTGGTAAAAACACAAAATCGAAGTACAATAGAAATATATGTGAAAACAAATAAGATATAGGTAAGATAAAATAAAAACCTTTAGAAACTTATGATCAGTCGATTTTTACACATTTTTACCATGAATCTACGGCAAATGGTACTTAAAATTCCGACTATCTTACCCAAGTAACAAAGACACGTGGCTGATACAACTCAAACGAACAGATGTTTGATAAATTGGCATAAAGTTCTCGTCTGACTAACTTTATCTAGTCCTGATTCTATTTTGTTTCCGAGTGTGTGAGTTCGAGTAGTAATTGTCGGCGGGTAAAGTATGCTTTGTCGTACACTCACATCAGAAAATGCGTCTGATAAAACACCTTTCTCGGAAGTGCCTATAAATCAAGAAATATGAAAAGTGCTTGACAAACTGACAGAGGACGTCAGTCTTTTCAAATCACAGTTTATGCGTATTTATAAAAGGAACATGACATCAGAATGGTATCAAGCCCAAATATACACTTACTGACTACATGTTCCTTCAGGATAGAAACCATTGGAAACTTTATTTTCTTCACTAGAAGAAAATACACCCCGCTCAAAGTTGAAGAATTCGTGTAAACCATAATCTAATTTATCCACGTCATGAGAATAGATAGGATGGCTGTCCTAAAACGGTAAATCAATAAAATGTACAGAAGTGTTATCAATGCATTTATATATATATATATATATATATATAAAGTGTTTATTTAAATATGCAACATGTGAAGACTTATTTAAAAATCAAGAGAACTCTAAACAAGGTGAATTCTAGAATTAATTGGTTTTTCGACTTTGTAAACAGACGATGGCAGATGAATTCAGGTAGTATACTAATGTAATGTATCGTGAAAGCTATTCAAAAGACCATAGTTGGTCTTCTTCAGGTCTATGTTGAGTTGAAAGTAATGAACGATGAGAAACAAAACATCAAAGCCAAAGAATAGGAGTTTGCTGTTAATCCACGCAGAATATTATCACATCAGATGCATCTTGATGACTGAGAATCCTCAACGACTGACAATGAAACCTTATAACACAAAAAAATACCTGGAAATGAACGATCATTAAACTTAATGACATCAATTTGAAAATACATTTTAGTGTTTCTTCATAAAACTCAGGTCGTTCAGTGATAATAATAATAATAATAATAATAATAATAATAATAGTAAAATCTACAATAGTTTTTTGAAGTAGTCGTAAGTCAATCTCTGGCGAATGAGTTCTCAAGAATCCAGTGTTCAACTAAAATTACCCATGAAAAGAATTGAGACTAAATTACATTTACAAAAAGAATAGAAATAAACGACATCGCATGAACACATGGAACAAAACTTGTATTTACCTACCAAATAAACGCGGAAGTTGTTCTGTGGAGTTGTCATGAGAGCACTCAAACCACGCACAAGTCGATCACGATCACTGGATAGTTAATGTTTTATAAAGAAAGAGATCAAATGTAAATCAATAAACATCTGAGTAGTGTGAGACGCTAAAAATCAATATGAAAAAAGAAATCCCCCTGAAACATTAAGGAAGTTAATTAATATAAACAAGACTAGCAACTCTGAGGATATGCATTACCATTTCATCACACTACTCCCCATTATACTTAATGCAAGGAATAAATGAATGTTTCTGAGCCAATTCAAACTGGATAAGTACCCTGGTGATATAACCTCCAGCTGCATTTATAAATTTACATACACTTGTGGAAACAAGTACATTGGAAGGACAGAAAGAAGGGCTTCTTTCCGGTTTTCAGAGCGTATTACAAGAAACTTATGTCTGAAAAGAAGCAGAAATTCAAAAAGTGAAATTGCCAGACATCTTGTGGATACGGGTCATTATATCGAGAAATCTATATCTTTGAAAATGTTAAGCATTCAAAGGACAGCAAATTTACTTTGATTTGCTGAGGCAGTTGTAATCAAGCGTTTCCGATAATACTACATCCGTCTACTTTTACATAATAGGTGAGTGCTGTGGATTGTGATCAAAGCTACTTATAAGAATGTATCGACACATAAACAGTTAAAAAAGTAACAGTAGCTTGATAAAAATGTTTCACACACCCAAACACACAGTGAATCGTAGAAATATAAATAACAATAATAAGGGTTCACAGTAAGCATTAGAAAGTTTACTAGAAGGCAGAATACGAACTTGTTTGGAAATTGCTACTTTAAGACCACCCAGTTAGATTTTACTGGTCATCTGTACTCTCTACCTCCGGGGTTATTTCACACACTATGCCACTAGGTTTTATTGTATTTTATTTGTTTATGCGTTTATACTATTAAGTTATTTAGGTGGCGTGAATGATCAGTCGTAACTTTTATATTCTATTTTTTTTAAATCTGTATATGTTCTACATTTTTTATATCGTCAATATTTAAAAATTAGGTTTTAGTCACAAAACACTGAATTCTTACGAAACATCGTTAGGCATGCAGACATTTCGAAATGTGGCACGTAAATGTTTATGAGAAAGCAAACAAAGTATACCAGATGGAGGACAGGGTTCTCTAAGTGTACGTGATGAAACAGTAACCAACTCTTACTTAGAAAAGATTTCATGATAGATAATTAAGAACACAGACAGGATGAGTAGGTGAATCAATTCTGCGTTCCTGATTAAAAAAAATCTTAAGAATTTGCATACAACTGCTCAGTGAATCATCAAAGTCTTACTGTTTATTCTGGTATTTTCCATTTGTAAACAACATTGAACACCGATGTCTGCTTGTAAGCACATATTAATTAATTAATTAAATCTCTCATCACAATTAGCTCAGCATTTATATACTATTGAAAATACAGTTCTTAATCTTTCCAAATGCATTCAAGTTAAGTTTCAAACAGTTAAAAAGCTCATTAAAGAGGTGACTTCTAAATACAAAGTTTTCGCTAAATATCAAGTTGCTAATTTCACAGGCAGTCAATAAGACCTCTAAGCATACTACTGACTAGTAGTATTTGTATTGAATTTTCTCTCGCTTTTTTGATAATTTATACAAGGTTAATCAGGTCATACATCACGTAATGTGATATCCCGATTTTTTTTATTACTGAAGTTCCACTTGAAACTGTGTGATAAGTGAACTAGTCAGCTGTAAAAAATAAAAAAGCCACTTTGCTATTTTCAAATAACCAATGATTGTTCTTAAGGTAGATTAAAAGAAGACATCCGAGTTACTACATATTTTAACAAGTTTACGGAAATGGTGTCTGTTAGTATGTCAGTAGGCTTTTTATCAAACAAAGTTGCATTATGCGGAAATATTAACACTATGGATTCTAAGCTATTTATTTAATAGTGCTTTTTAATTACAACCTTCTCATTTAGATTTATTTGTGAGAAGTCATTAATTATGCAAGCTTGTAACCAAAATACCTTCTTTTCCACTGTTATATGGCATGATCTGGAAATAAATACCTCTGACACTGGAGATTCTTACATTTTCTCTTTAGAGTGGATCACATTTATTATTATTAATATTATCACCTTCATCACAATTAGATTTTTTAAATTATGACTTATTCACAGTAAATAATCTGTTAGAAACTGTGCAAATTAGGCAAGTAGTGATATACAAAGTAAATTTAGGAACTTCAGCCAAGACTGAAGAGAACAGTTCTGCAAAAATTGGTTACTGACCGACAGTAGACCTATGTAGAAAGTTACATTTGAAGAAACTACTTTTCTCAAACTGCAACAATAAATATTCTGTTGTGAAGAGTAATTGCAGCATCAAGGCGATTTTTAGTCTGCGGTACTGGGTAACTTTGTTTATTTACGAAAGCTTCTAAAGCAGTCCATTATCGTACCAAATATCCGTGACAATGTGGTATCTTAATTTGACAGTTTAATTTTAATCATTTCCCTGATGAATTTCAGAACCATTTCACGAAGAAATTACTTGTTTCAATATAGCTGAGACTTCCACAAGTATAATTATTTATACATATGATATATGGGTTGATGACAAATACGATCTACTAGATTTTGTCTACAGTCAAAATTTAAATATTATTGCATTCTAAAAGGCATCACACTGCATTGTAGCATCAGATATGAGCAGATAATAAGTAGGATACTCAGGAATTAGATCCCGTATTTGTTGGCTATCATCAATAAGGTGCATATATGTATTCGGAAAAACCTAGCCTAGTTAACTAGCTTGTTAATTTTCTAGCCGGTCCCTAGCCCGGGTAAAGAGGAAGAGTTGGGCGTAGGGCTAGCAACCCTAAACAACGAAACCTATCAAACCGCTAGAGAAACTTTAGCACACAAAAAATACGTTAAAAATACAAAACATCTCAAGAACGATGTTATTCTTCTCTCCAACGGGAGAGGCAAAATGACGCCCGCTGGTCAAAGCCTTCGGGAAGCTAGTCAGCTGATATGTCTTCTCTCAATGAAAGCAAGAATAAGAATGGGTACGTGTAATGTCCGTACAATGTACGATACTGGGAGGTCTGACCAACTAGCCAACAAAATGCAAAGATATGGTATACAAGTGCTAGGTATTTGTGAAAGCAGATGCAATGGATGTAGATTATTCAAACTGTCAACTGGAGAGTCCGTAATCTCCTCCAGCCATCCAGAAGACAACCACTAACACACTGAGGGAGTGTCTATAATGATGTAGCCAGCGGCAGTCATAGCTCTAATGCAGTGGGAACCGACTTTATCCTTCAGGCTAATGACACCAAGATTCAAGTCAAAAGGAAGAAACGTCACAATTAGATGTGCTCACGCAAACTTTCATCAAAGGCTGCCACATTCTCTGGGTCCATACTGAAGATCAAATGGCCAGCCAGAAAGAACTAGTAACAAAACACTGGGGGAATAAACCGACCAAGAACCGATCGTTCAACATATATGTAGGAGAAAATGGAGATGGATCAGGAATACATTGAGGAGACCATTGAATGATATCACGCGCCAGGCCGTCTGTCTGTCTGGGTTCAACATAGAACTTGGCACCGAAATGCACCAGTTCGAGTTGCCACGTTCCAAATAGCACACAAAAGTAGACAAGATGGGTGAAGAGAATAAATAGAGTCTGACAAGTATAAGAGTGAAACAGAATGGGTAATGGTAGAAAGGAATATGAAACATTACAGAAACTGAATACATCTGCGCCATTGACAACGATTTTGAGCTATTTCACCTATTGTCTCCAGCCATTGATTCCTAGAGTCGCAAGGGCACCAACCCGTAAGTCTGCATCTCCCTACCTGACTCAGTTTAACTGTCAAGGATTTCATGGATTGATGCCATGTTTTTGTTTGGCCACCACTTACTCTTTTCCGACCTGCACCTATATCAGCTAGTAATGCCCGTCGGGGGAGGCGATGGTTAGGCATGCGCAGCACGTGACCTAGCCATCTCAATCTATGTAACTTTATAGCCTCATCGATTGATTTTCCCTCTTTGCCCAACACTCTACGCCTAACGTCAACATTACTTACCTTATTAAACCACCTGACGTGAGAAAGAGATCGCAAACATCTATGATCACAAACAGTCAACCTTTTCATGTCTTCAACTCGTATTGGCCGTGTTTCAGAGCCATAGACAAGGACGGAGCGAACTGATGAGCAGTACACACGTCCCTTGATTGATAGCCGGATGTCACGCCTATGCCAGAGATTGTGTAAGTCAGCGAAAGCAGCTCGAGTTTTTTGGATCCGTGCTGAAATTTCGTCGCCAATCAGTCCGTTGGTGTTGATACAACTTCCCAAATAGGTGAAGTGGTCAACGTGTTCTATCGCTCCACTCCCTATCACTAAGCTAGGAGTTGACGTGGTCCAGTCCTGTAGCAGCATCTTACATTTTGCAGGGGCGAATCGCATGCCAAACATACGAAGATTGCTGCTCAAGGTGTTCAGAAGACTCTGCATTTTGTCAGCATCCTCCCCTAACAGAACTATGTCATCTGCATATTCTAAGTCCATAAGACTATTCCCTGGTAACAAGTCGATTCCTAAGTCACTACGTTCAGTTAAGGATACTTCCATTAGCATATCTATGATGAAGTTAAACAGGAATGGGGAGAGTGGAAATCCCTGTCGGACATCACTGGTTGTTATCAATTCAGATGACAATTCCCCATAAGCTCTTACACGACTACGTGAGTTTAAATAGAGTGCCTTGATTAGTGCAATGTAATTTCTTGGCACCGCCTTCACAATCAAACATTGCCATAGTACCTTTCGATCCACGGAGTCGAAGGCCGCCTTCAAGTCAAGAAATATGGCAATTGTTGGACGCCGAAAAGTGTGTCTATGTTCTAGAATCTTTCGGAGAGTGAAGATATGATCTATGCACCCTCTACCTGGTCTGAAGCCTGCTTGATTTTCCCTCGTTTGTTCTTCCCGAGTTCTGCTTAGTCTATGCATGATTACTGAGCCTAGGATTTTAGAGACTATGTTCGTTAGGCTGATCCCCTTGTGATTATCACACGAGGACTTGTTTCCCTTCTTGAATATCGGTATAATAAGTGACTTACCCCAGTCCAATGGAACCGTCTCTGATTCCCAGACTTTGCCTAGTACCTTAGTTAATCTACACACTAGTATGTCACCCCCATATTTAAACACCTCCGGAATAATTCCGTCGGGTCCTGCCGCTTCGCCTCGTTTCAAATTACAGATAGCTTTTGTGACCTCACTTACAGACGGCGGACCAGTGTCTCTATCCCATTCGGGTGTGTGCTGGCTGGCGGGGAGGTTCAGTGTGGCTGTAGGCAAGTTAAATTGTTCCTCAAAGTGTTTTTTCCAGCGTTCAAGGCGTCTATCCTGAGAGCTAATTAAGGAGCCATTTTTCTCAGAAATAGTCTCACTTATGATTTGCCTTCTCCCACGCATTTCCCCGATGAGTCTAAAGAGTTGCCTAGTGTTGCCTATCGTCGATGCTTTTCCCATCTCTTTTGCCTTTGTCACCCACCACTGTTCACAGTCCTTATGGAGACTTTTCTTAAGTTTTTTTTGTGCAGCTTTCGCCAGGCCATAGCTCGAGTGGAATCCTAATGGGAAGCGACAAGTGGGTAGTCCTAGGGTGATATGGAGGGGATGGTGTGACGAGGAGATGAGAGATTGTGGGCAATCATGGTCCAAGCTGAAAAGGACTGCAGAAGATAGGATAAAGTAGAGATATGTTGTTGAAGCCCTATGTTCCACTTGGAACTCAAGGGAATAATAATATTAATGTACTTGTCAAGAAAGTGATTATAATTTCTGGAACCAGAACTTGTATCACTTTGTGTTGGACTCACTAGATTAAGTGAATAAAGTTTACAACTGAATTGTTTTTCAGAATTGCAAATATTCGCAAACCTTCCTTAATTTAAATAACTAGTCGTAACATGAAAGTTCAAAAGTTTTAATCAAGCATACATTATCTCAGACAAACTAACTGCAATGAAAATGTTTAGACCGTGGGGACACACAGATGTAAATATATGAATTCAATATAGACACTGCACTGAGTGTACAGACTAACCCAGAAAATAAATCGCAGGGACAGTATGTAGACATTTCTTTCCATCGTGATCGCTTGCTCTAAAAATCAGGAAAAAAGAAATCACCGAATTACAATTGCAAGCACCAATATTGCAACAAAATTAATTCTTTTCATTGCACGAGATATGATTCTGTTTAGTTAAAAAATATTTAACAACTAACTAAACAGATTTTTCGCTCCACAGTTATATATATATATATATATATATATATATATATATATATATATATATATATATATATAACAATGTGTTCTAAAAAAATGTGTTATTTCTGACCTTAAATATCACACAAAATTCAATCATTCTGATTCTAGTAATCAGTCTTTTCAAATGACAATCAGGTTAATCTAAATAGTGTAAGTCTTTATTGAAAACTAATTTCATTTCATTTACAAATTGTCCGGCTGACAATTGAACGAAGACTTTAGAGTGTATAGAACATACTGTGATTTGTATGGAAGAGCACATACACTAACATAGTACAACAGTGACCTTAAATATAAGAGTGCTTTGTGATGCTTTATTAACTAAATACATTCATTAAATTATTAAGAATAAGTAGTTGCGGGATAAGCTACAGAGATATTGCCATAGATTGCACATTCAAAACTATAACAAAAAAAAGTTCTAAATGGAATATATGACTTCAAGCTTTGGAGTTTCAGTAGTGCTGGTGTTGTTTTTACGGGTTGGAGCTGCTAGGCTCACCTCCAACTATTTCTCTTTTTCGGGCTTACTGTTGGCTACTGAAATTGACGCTCACAGGGAGTTAAACCGCTCCTTCTGCGTAGGAAACGAGCATTTGACCATTGAGACACCGATGCACGCTTTCTAATGTAAAGGAGAAAATTAGAAGAACAAACTTCTAACAACCAAACCTTGGGAAATGGCACTCGTGATTTTCTGTGAAATTATCTGAGTTGTTTAGCCAGTTCACTTCACGTCTTCGTATGTTTTATCGGTTGGCGATTTATCCACCTATTCTTCTTAATTATTATTACCCTATAAAATATTCGTTACATACTAACCTAATGCTAAATTCTACAAATGAAATGTATAAATACGATACGTGGTCTGATCCTTCAACTACTATCTCGATTATTCATAGCTCTTTTAAACCTCTAAATTGATATTGCCTTATTTTCTACCCCACCAGTATAACACCGCACATTTCGATATATAATATTTGGAAAGGATATATATATATATATATATATATATATATATATATATATATTCATATATTCTAGACACATTGACCAGAAACTAAGTGAAGAGGAATACATTTCTTTGTTCAATTTGTTTTCTTAAAGTCTCATATGGCTTCCGTTTTCTTTGATAGTTAGTGTAAAGCAGCTCTAGAGTAAGATGTAAACAATTTAACGAAGTGTTGAATTTAATAACCGGAAGCCGTTGGTTACGATCACTAAAACAAGACAAATTGTTCAAAATAATTCAAACTAATTAGCAGGGTATTGATAAACTTTTACTCTGGTTTATCAAAATCCGAATGTCCTTATAATCTTTCTACTGTACGATAACGGCAAAACAATATAATAAGACATTGCGAAGTGGTCGCGCTACTTAATGAACTGGCAGAAGTTAGAATTCATGGGCCGTTGGATCGAGTCCCAATGACTTAATGGTCTACGAGGTCGCTTGCCTTGTAACCAGAAGGTCCTGGTTTCGAACCCCGGTGGTTGTGTACTGCTGAAGAGTCCCAAACTAGGACGTAGGAAACAGCTGTCCAGTACTCCCAGGTTTTCCAGTGGTTCTCTAACCGATGTCATGATGAAATCCTCCAAGCGATCAGACAAAAATCCATACAAAACCAATACTTGAAAATATAAGAAACCTAAAGTAATAAATAGCAGCTTTCATTTGGTGCATTGTTAGCTGTAGAAATTCATTATGGTATAACCCAACCATGGGATACGGACATTCCGAGGTTTTTTCTACAGTTTTACAAAAATAAATAACCCCTAATGAACTATACCACGGGACTATCATGTGATATCACTTTAGTATAACACTGAACTCTTTCTTCTGCATGACATTTACATTTTGAACATATTAATGTGAAATGGGAATGAAAGAATTAACTAACACAATTGATTAAAATTATACATTACGACAAACGGCATACAGGTGTACAAACTCACAGAATGCTGTTGTCTTAAGCAAAACAAGGAAGCAGAGTTCTTGACTATGTTCACTATTCCAGTAGCAGGCCAGAGTGGAATGGCTCCAAACTTTGGCTGAAACAAGAGAGACACATATGCACATGGGTTAAGCTGAGATGAAAGCTGTCGAGTGGTTATGGTAGTTAAGTTAGCGGAGTTATTAGAGAAAGATCGTTTTCTTGGTATTTTCAGTCATTAGCATGAGTTTTAGAAGCACTTCTTAGCAGTATTTCATTATAGAAATGTTTGATATGACTACTTTTTGGTGTTGAGCGATAAGTATGAAGGCTAAAATGCAGTTTAATAGGAAAACATGTAACTGATCTAGGAGACCCCTATCTAAGTCTCTTAATTCACATCTAACGCACATTACGGTGAAGCAAAGTGAGCAACTGAAATTTCATGACATTCAATCATCAAACTATATCCATATACCTGCAGCTCTTTTAACATCTTAAAATCAATCCACAACACTAACTCTGAATCAAGATTTCAACCCCCCTTAAGCCTTTTCTCTGTATGTGCAGATCAGATAATAATTGGTCAATACGATTCTTTTTAATTTTTTTTTAGAACATTCCAGCTAGTAAATAAAGCTCTCTCTAGAAGAGGTCATGAATATCTGATCACATATCAGTATTTAAAGCGGAAGAGTTTACTCCACTCACCGTCAAATCAGAGCATTAAGGGGGTATGGTTGCTTTCACTAGTAACAAAACCCAGTTGAAAGTGGTTTTGTTTAGTGTACACAGATCTGTAACGAAGAGTAATAAAAGAAACCGGATATTAATCTCAAAACCCTGTACTTATGGTTGATATGGCGTATGATTTAAGGATCTACAATCTATAAATGAAGTAGGCACTCAATATCTGTTTTGTAACTCTTGTCTACTTTGATGTATATTGATTGATTTACGCTTAGTAAAAACCAGGACAACAATATGCATAAGTGAACAATGTTGTTTTGGAACAAAGCCAGAACAACACATAATGGAGCCGCATAAAACGGATTCATTTTATTTTGTAGAAACCTTTTTAACTGTTTACAAACCGGATAATAAAAATACGTAATTAAACTACAATTTTAACAGCCTTCAGTTCGTTAGAGAAAGAAATGCCAAATAATAATTATGACATATAGATGAATCGTAATGTTAGGCTAGCAAAATATAACGAAAAGATGCCATTAATAAACACAATGCATTCAAAGTTTCTCAAAAAGGGAAAGGGCAATAACATGATGCTGATAGACATATGTTATAAGATTGTGTAAGTGATCAGAAAACTGTTGATAAACTCATCAGACAAAACATCTTTTGAGTTAAGATCATTTAGTTAGCTATAACACATGAAGCATAAGCATTAATACATGATGGTGTAATTGGTTGAGAGTGAACAGAAATCAGTTTTTACATCTAATAAAAGGTAATACAATCAGTTATAGGTTAAGAGCCAGGTTACTAATGTAGAGTGAGACTTACTACAGTTGCTTTTAGAATACATATATCAGGCCTTAGCCAACTGATACTGATGGTCTCTGCGAACTTCAAAAGTCTTAAGTTTGCTTATTTATTTATTATCTGAAGAAATTCAAGATATTTGTCTGATATCCTTTTTTAGTCAGATGGCGTATGATTGTGTGGTTTAGAGCTGTACTCCCTCTCAGTTTTCGACTTGGTAAGTGCTTGGAAAATCTAAGATAGGCCTTTCACTCTATTCATCCAGTAAGTCTGTTTCAGCTGCCATACGAAAGTGGAGGTAACAAAGTAAGGGTGACTGTATACTCTGAACTGAGCTAACAAACATTTTGTCTGAGACACAGGAATCAGCCTAGCCAATCGTTCCTTTAGTCTTCTGTTCGTTGTTCCAACAATGTCATCATCTTTAAAATGGAAGAGAATGAATGTAACTTTTGTTCATAGTGACATTTTGCTCGCTTTCGCTCCCAGTAATTTTGTCTTCAGTTAGATCCTCTTCATGATTTACTCTAATGTGCATGATAGTAGGGATGGTACCTGTGAAATTAATCATAATCACAATAACGATAATTGAAAAAACAATGGCGACATATGTGACGATGAAGATATGTGTTCATACAGATATTATAGGTCAAAGTTTAGAAAAATATCTGGATTGGTTGATATTGCAGAATAACAGAAGCAGATAAATGAAATGTAAATGACGAGAGTTTACAAAATCGTTAAGGCAGAGGTTTATACAACTGCATACAAGAAAGAAATATGGACTTCTTTCGGAACGTCTAGGATGGATGCAACAAAGCACTTTGAATGCTTGCATTTTGCCCTCCAGTCAGCAACAACAAACCAAGTGGTATGAAACAGAATTTTATAAACATTTTGTGAGATTTTTACTCAACTACGAAGACAGATGCTCCGTAGCACAGCTAAGCAGCTCATTTGTATGGCCATAGTGAGATCCAATCTCAACTAGGTGTTCATGAATATTTCCCAACTATTTTTGCGACTGAAGTAAACTATTTTGTACTATTATGACAATAATTCAAATTTACTTTCGAACAAACAGCTAAATAAGTACAAAACTACATTCTAGCATGTGATTCTCTTATACAAGTAAACCACGTTCTTTTCTACTCAGTAGAAGAGAAGTGCATTTTAGCAATGTTTCTTTGTAGCCAGTGCTGACCTACAAACACATATATTACGCTTAACTATTTTTCTTGACTTTCTGTACCTTTCACCACTAACAACCTTCGTCTGAATACACGCATATGAGTATTCTGATATTTCGCTAGTCACTCATCCACGAAAAAAACCACGAACAAAAAGTTGTATAGAGTAAGAAATAGTGAATGATCAGTTAACAGTCTATCTATCTATCTAATTCATAAATAAGTTTTTCTGCACGCTTGGTCATCACTAATTTGTTTTAAGGATTCACTATGCTTTTTGTGACAGATTTTGGTGGAAGGGAATCCAGCCTCATACTTTCAGTAAGCATTGAAGTAAATATTTAAATTTATTCAAACGCATAAAAACCTTGGTACAATATGGCACCAAGACGGTTGCGCCACACAATAATAATAAAACAACATAGATCAAAAAAAATGAAATGAGAGAAAAAATATATATAAGTAGATAACGGATAAAGAACTTCATCTGGAAGGAAAACAGTCATGCTAAACAAATTCAAACAGTATTCGTTAACTATCATCGGGAAAGCAAGTAAGAAGGAAATTGCAACATTTTCTCCATTGATTACGATTCTTGGCCATATCCGATAACGTTTCGAGCAATCGATTTGAGCTGTCTCTCGGACCTCAAACAGGGAGTCGTGACACACCAATCGATGCTAATCTAGCACAAAATTCCTTCATCTCACGATGCCACGTCATGCACTGACCACCTCTCCGCCTTTTCCATCCCGTCACAGGGCTAGAGAACAGAGGCCTGTACGAAAGTCCCTGGGATGACATTCGCAGCACATTACCAAGCCACATCGGTCGATGTTTCCAGATGATGACACTCAATGAATGGTGACCTCCACTGTGCTCAAACACACGCCTCCGAACCTCAGAATTACTCACGCGATGATGCCATCGAACGCAAGCAATCCTGCAGAGACAGCGATGATCGAACACGCAGAGTCGCCGCACATCCTCAGCTCGGAGAGGCCAGGTTTCACAGGCGTAGAGCAGGGCAGCCCGCACCGAAGCATTGTATACCCGACCTTTGACAGCCAGGCTAACGTCGCGACGGCGCCATAGGTGGCTCAAGTTGATGTATGCCACCCTAGCCTTCATTATACGGTTGGAAATCTCATCCGTCACCCCTCCGCCAGCACTCACACAACTACCCAGGTACACAAACTTATCAACAACTTCAAGCGGTTCACCCGCAAGAGTGAGTGCAGGTACAGGCTCCTGCCAATCTTGTAACAGTACTTTGCACTTAGACGGCGCAAAGCACATACCATACTTACAGACACTGATCGCCAACTGATTAAGTGCGATTTGGGCAGCCTGCATGCTATCGCACAGTAAGACGATATCGTCTGCATACTCGAGGTCGAAAAGTCTATCTCCAGGTAGCAGATCTACACCACCTTCACGCACATCCTTCAGAGCTGACTCCAGAATGTCATCGATGGCAAAGTTAAAGAGAAATGGAGAGATTGGGCAACCCTGTCTAACCCCACTGTTGGTTGGGAACAGTGGTGATAGTTGGTTGTATGCCCTCACTCTACCTGAGGTGTTTCTGTATAGGGCTTTCAGGATGTTAACAAATTTCTCAGGTACACCTCTCTCTAACAGACAGTTCCAGAGCACAGTTCTGTCCAACGAATCGAAGGCAGCCCTAATATCAAGAAACACAACGATCGTTGGCCTGCAATACGTGTGGCGGTGTTCCAACAACTGACGAAGGGTGAACACATGATCAATGCATCCACGACCTGAACGAAACCCAGCCTGCTCTTCGCGAATCAATCCTTCACGTATTTTGCACAGTCTGCGAAGCAAGACAGCAGCCAATATTTTAGACGCGACTGGTAACAGACTGATACCCCTATGATTGTCACACGAATTACGTCGACCCTTTTTAAAGATGGGGACGATAATGGCTTCGTTCCACATTGATGGTACACTCTCTGTCTCCCACACCTTCCTGAACAACCCAGTTAGAGCCATTGTGAGAGTCTCGCCACCATCTTTAAAAAGAGCCGGGGGTAATTTGTCTGGGCCGGGCGCCTTATGGCGTTTCAGAACTTGGAGTTCCTTACGGACCTCCGCTTCGGTGGGTGGGTCGGTACTAACCGACCAAGGAGCACTCGGGCTAATGATAGTAGACACTGAAGCTGGTGGCCAGCTGAACTGCTTCCCGAAGTGCTCTGCCCAGCGTTCCAGGCGTCTTTTCAGGCTGGTAATTGGAGTGCCATCTGCCTCACAGACCGTCTCGCTGACACCTTGTTTCTTGCTGCCGGTGGCTCGTATGAGTTGGAACAGCTTCCGACTGTTGCCAGATGCAGCAGCTGACTCCATCTCACACGCACGTTCTGACCACCAGGCTTCGCGGTCCTTACGTAAACACTGTCTAATCTTGCGCGTGAGCGCCTTTCGCTGATTGTTGTATTCGCTGCCAGCCGGAATGGACCGGCGTTCATCCATGAGTTGCAAGGAACTCGCAGAAACCCAGTGGTTGTTAGCGGAGCATTCTTTCAAGCCGCAAGCGGCTACACTCGCCTTTTGCATGGCACCTTGCACATGAAGCCAATGTTCATCTATACTACTTGGGGGGTTGCTGGCAAGCATTGTTTTTAACTCATTCTGATATTTCAAAGAAGTAGCAGGTGCTACTAGTTTGCTCACATCAACGCTTAGACGACGGCTTTTACGAACCCCACCAAATCGCAAGACGAACTTGGCACACACTAACGCATGATCGGAGTCCAGGCATGTGCTCCAGAAGGAGCGACAGTCTTGTATGCATCCTCGCCACCGGAAACTGACCGCGATATGATCAATCTGAGTCCAAGCTTGCTTCGCAGAGGGAGGACGCCAGGTAGCGCTACGGCGATGGCTGTGCCGGAAGTTGGTGCTAGCTAGAAATAGGTTGTGATCCGCGCAAAGCTGCAGAAGACGGTCCCCATTATCTGACCTGCGACCATGTAGTCCCCACTGACCACCTAGACGATTCTCCTCTGAGCTTAGACGCCCCACCTGTGCATTCAAGTCCCCAGCCAGCACTACGATATCCCTCCGACCCGCCTGTTTCAAGAGATCGCTCAGTTGGTAGTAAAACTCATCCTTCATTGCATCCGGGCTGCAATCCGTCGGTGCATAGGCAGAGACAACAAATAGACACCGCCTATCTGGCCTACTACTCTTTACTTTCGTATAACCTTCCAGCCTCACAGCACATAAGCGACTATTAATGGGAATCCAGTCGAGGAATGCAGCTTCAGATCTAGCGCTCAGTGCGACAGTGACACCAACTACGCTTGATGCCGGCACCACAGGATCCCCGGATAAGCGCAGGTGGTACATACTGCTGGAACTTCCAGAAGGAGAGGATAGTCGAAGCACTTCACTGGGATCTTGAATGCGTGTCTCCGAAGTGCAGCAGACACCGATAGCGAGGCTTTCCAAAGTTCTTACTAATCCTGCCTGTTATCCGGTTTACATCAGCTTCCGAACATTGAAGGTGGCCAGCTTGAACGCGGCACGCGGTTTCAGGATAACTGTGTTAGATGTCACATAAGGAACAACCATTTTGAGGGCTACTCACTAACATCTCGAAACGACACAGATAGGTTGGGAATCTAGAAAAAGGCGAAAGGCTGTCAAAAGTTAAGAAGTCAAGGTTAGCGAGGGTAAAATACAGGAAACTATGTATAAAAATAAAAGTAAGGTAGGAAGGACACAAGTTACTTGAGGCATCGATATTACTTGGAATCATTGTGATAGCACGCGATAAGTTTCATTGATAGTTCGTTGCTTTAATTCATTCATTGTGTGCGGGCTGAGATACTGCCCGGGCGCCCAGACCGAAGCAGGTGGTTTTATTAAGGGACCACCCCCGAGCCTTTGACTTGGAGTCTAATCCGCAAGGCAGCGGAGCAGCGTCAGGAGCTGCATTCCCATGGTTTCCGGTGACCCATATGGGTTCATACGCCATTTGATCCGATTGGATACTGGAGCCCATGCACCCCATGGTAACTGCTTTTAGTTAAACCACTATCCAAACAACCTTCCTGACATGGTAGGACCTGTAGAGACAGAGTCCCAGTCAGTTCAGCTTGTTGGGTCATTGCGGTATTCAAGCCCGACCACCACGACAAGGTAGCAGTTATCGACCGGGATTGTAAATAGTACTGTATATTTATTTTCCATTATTTTAAATATCTGGGCTACAACCAAATGGCCATCTTAAATACCTAAACTGTAAAAGTTGGGTGGCGAAATCAATTCAAATGTGATACGTGTAACGCATATTGCACTAGTGGTTGAATCATTGTGCATATGCTTTCATGTGCTACAACAACCCAGTGTCCAAGCATAATTACGTGTAACCAAATTCGACATTGAAGGTCCTCGACTGTAAGCCAGATCAGTAGGCTCATAAATCACATTTCTAAGCAACATTTATGTTTTTGCTGTGTCATATTTACTACCCCTTTCTATACCTTCAGATTCTGTGAAAACGGAAAACTTGGAGATCGAAATCCAACTTGTATCTTACTGACAGCGTAAAATGCTGAATCACTGTAGGATAAATTCAAATAAGAAAGTCAACTACAAACACTTTTCCAATAAAGCAAACAAAATGCAGATGAATTCGATCCTTACGTCGGAGGCAGTAAGATTTATGAGTCATTATCACGTCTGACAACTCAGCAATCTGTTCACTCACCACAAGATAAAAAATAATAAATATTTTGAAATCAGATGCTTTCAATTATTACCTTAATCTCCACACTTAAGGTCGGACCAAATGCATATTCTGCGAGATTTGATGACATTTGTGTTGCATCGGATGTCACGAAAACGAAGTTTTCGGAATGATCAATGCCTTTTACCTTACGGTAAGCTGGAGAGAAATATTAGAATAAATAAAGAATTAGCATAAGAAGTAAGAATAGCCGAAAAACACCTATAACTTCGTTATTATAAGCTTAAATGTGGATTATAGTCAGCTTTAAAACCTATTATTAGGAGTAGTACACTGTTGTCTTCTAAAAACGTAATAAAGGAAAGTTATGACTCAGAGGAATTTTGAACCAATCACTTTATGACTAGTTCAAAAAATATCCAGTGTAAAAAAAAGAATTAATTCACATTCTTTATGAAAAGCATGAATAAAAACTACACAAATTCTTCAATTTAATTGTTTTCAAACATTAGAGTCGGACCAGGATATATCTAAAGACCTTGGAAACCACACTGAAAAGTATAAAACAGGTTTTCTTGCACCTTGTGCCGATAGACACCTGAGATTTCAAGCTGAATCCTGTGTTATATAAAACTTGGGCACTGTGGCTGAAGCAATCCCGGTGAGTGCATACTGCTGAAGAGTCCCAAACTAGGAAGAAACAGCTGTCCAGTACTCCCAAGTTTTCCAATGGTTCTCTAACTAATGTCAGCTCATGATGAAATCCTGAAACCAATCAAATCTCTACAAACCAACACTTGAATAGCAATAGTATCAAGTTATCATTCTGGTATTATGTTGCTGTTCGGAGATAGCTGAGGCTATAACCTAGGGACTACTCTATATCTAGTCCGACTACGGTCAAGGTCTTCGTTTCCCTCTGTAATGATGTGGACTACAGCTAATCACATCATCCAGATATTAGTAAGAGATTGTTCTTTATGGAACTGATATCAGTTAGTTTATTGGGATTATCTTTTCTTAAGGACATTTCACGAAAACTGTGGAAGGATGACACAAATGAAGGACAATTTCTCAAGATGTTTCGATCACTATCCAACATCATTCATTCATACGAATTTCGATTTTGTCCTGATGTGGTTCATCGGCTTCGAACCAATGAGTAGCCCTAGATAATTTAACTTGAACAACCGGTTAGTATCGTCATCCGTCAAATGATAAGTGTGGCCCATAGCCCAGTGCCGAGTAAGTGAGTGCGAACTAACTACATGGCAAGCTACTTCCTTCGATGCCGTTTATTCTGCCAAATCCTAATGTCCGATGAATATTTCTGAACACTGGTTACTTTAGTTTTCATTGTATACTGATACTAACCGGTGATAGTGATGATGAAACAAACCTAGAATGAACTTATTTTTGTAAAACATCCTTTATTTTAGCTATTAATTGGGATTAATTATCTCACGATTTCATGTAATGGAGAGACATGGTTTTGGTGGTTGCAGCGTTAAACTTAGTAGAACAAATTGATCTTGGTTAACTAAATAACACAAATCAATGTGTAGGAGATTGATAAAGCGAGAAAAAAAAGATCAGAATATTATTTCACTGTTATATTCAAGCATACTTATGCGAAGAGTAGTAGACAGACAATTACCCCACGTAAAAGACACTGACCACAATACAAGATAACATTCATCAATTGTTGTTTCTCACTAGATTAGGCGTTGTATCATTATACAGTGTCACAGCCTACATACAATGAAATAAGAATAGAACTTGGGCACTACGGAAGTGTATAATTCCACCATGGATAGAATTTATTTTGATAAAGTCTCACAGTGTTATACAGTAATATTTAGTGATGACGTTTCGAGCACAACTTATTGCTCATGATCACATCAATATACTCACACAACTTTCTAACTTCGTTTATATAATTATGTTACTTTTCATTTTTTGATATGATTGGTGGTAGTATTTTCCATGTCTCTGGTATTTACACTGAGTCATTTATATTGCATTGGGTGTAGATTCAATTAACCACGATTCAGAAATCAACCTCTCTCTCTCCAACTACTTACATTACTTTTTAGAATTTTAACTCTGTCCTACACTATTCTGTGGTTGTGTTAATGCATGTAGTACAATGGCTGAGCTTTTTTTAAGTTACTTATCTTCGCGGGGTGAATCATTCTAACCTTGGCTAAATTCCTGTTCTGACAGTCTGACTACCACCGATCACTCGTTCAACCTATGTAGTTGACCTCACACCAATTGCAAGGCATTTTGTAAATTATATTATTTTGTTTAATGGGGTCAATTTTACAGTATCGGCTGGGTACTTTAACCTACAGAGCTTATCCCTGAGCGGGTTTGTAGGTTTAAATGCCACCCTAGTTCCTGTTTTATCAAGAATCCTACGTAGGGTCTCAGATGTTCCCTAATTACATGGTAAAACTATAGATGCTTTATATTCTTCCTTGTGTTGTGATTACTGGTTTCACCATTAATTTTATTTTGCTGTTGACCTTTTTTGGTTTTCCTAATAAATTTTATGGTATACGTATTTAACACCAGCGCTTCTTCCTCTGTTTCATTTCATCACTTAGATTTTTTTGTACTGCTTAGTGCTATTGCTCGGTTCGTCTGTCTGTTTTCGACGTAGAACTTTGCACATATGTGCGACAGTTCAAGTCGCCACACTCTATGTAGCACACAAACCAAGAAAAGAAAGTAGAAGAAAAGCATAATAGAGACAGTAAGCAGGGTGTGAGACAAAGGAAGAGTGATAACGAAGAACAAAGAGTTTAACTGGAAATCATAAATCACAAGGAGTGGATGCATCTGCGCCACTGAGAACGATTTTGAGCCATGTCACCAATTGTTTCCAACCATTTGTTTTTACCATCCCGAGGACCCCAACCAGGAAGTCTAAACCTTCCTACGTGGCCTAAACTGATTGTTGTAGATTTCATTGACTGGTGCCATGTTTTGGTTTGACCGCCGCTAGCTTTTTTCCAGCCTGACCCTATGTCAGCTAACATTGACCGCCGGTCGAGGAAGGCGATGACTAGGCATACGTAACACATGTCCCAACCATCTCAGTCGATGTAGCTTCACAGCCTCGTCGATTGATTTCCCGTCCCTATCTAGCATTCGACGCCTAACCTCAATATTGCTCACCTCATTATACCACTGAATACGGGAGACAGAACGCAGACACCTATGATCAAGGACAGCTAGCCAGGCTTTTCATGTCTTCCAATGGCTGTGTCTCACTCACAGCCATAAAATAGGACGGAGTGGACTGCTGAGCAGTACACACGCCCTTTGGTCGATAGCCGGATATCACGTCTACGCCAGAGACGGAGTAAACTGGTATATGCAAAACTAGCCCTCTGTAACCGTGCTGAGATTCTGTCAGAGAATAAGTGAAGCGGTCCACGTGCTCCACCAACCACTTCACTTCCTATTTGTAAACTAGGGTCAGTGTAGTCTAGTCAGTCCTGTAACATCATCTTACATTTGGCGGAAGCGAATTGTACGCCAAACCTTCGTAGATTGCAGCTCAAGGTGTTCAGAAGACTGTGCTGTATTTTGTCATCGTCCACGCCTAGAAGGACTATATCGTCTGCAAATTCTAAGTCAACGAGATTATTCGCTGGTAGCAAGTCAATCCCTGAGTCGCTGAAGTCACTTACGGTTAAGTCCATTAGTATATCTATGTTGAAATTGAATAGACATCGGGATAGTGGACTGGCATCCTTGACGGACACCACTAGTCGTCACCACTTCAGATGGCAACTCGCCGTAAGCCCTAACCTGGCTGCATGAGTACGAATAGAGTGTTAGATACTTAACCAAGCCTGTCTTTACAGATAACGGATGAGATGAATTAAAGTCTACATATGTATTAGAATGAGTTGGCTTTGTATAAAAGCTAGTGTGCAGTTTACTCTCTTCTGTTCTTTTTTTTCACAATCTAACATAGCTAATTCTTCTTGTTTATTTTTTGATTCAAATGTGAATTTTATTCCCTTTACTAAAGAAGGGTAGAGACTTTATCAAAACAAATTTTATCCATAATGGTACATACAATGAGGCTAGTTCATTGTTTAATATACGAATTTCCACGTGGTTTCTGCACTTGATTTCGAAAATGCTTCAGTATTGTCACAAGTACTTCACTCGAATAACTTAGGTGGATGTTTAAGTCATTAGTGTCTTCAATTCAATAATGAAGATTCTGATCAAAAATGTTCTACTACAGAAAAGTACCTATGTATGATGAATGACATGATGAGGACACCTTGAAAATAAACTAAGGTACATAAATGACAAGCCTTATTATCCCGTGCTACTGTAAACCAGCATTGACGTATAACTGGCAACTAGGTACGTTCCTCTCTATCCGACTAAAATAACTCGATCATTTAAGGCATAGAATAGATTTCTAATAAAATTATGAAAACTGGTTAAGCGAAATTAATTACCTGGCCTGAAAGGTTCTATTTTATTTTCTAGCTCATAGAGGAACGTGGGACTTGTTTTAACAAGATGCTAAAATTAAGAAAAATAAAAAAGTGTCTTACGTAAAATCCACAACAGGTGGAAAACATATACCATTTTTCCAAACAGAAATAACTGAAAATATACTATGGTAACTAAAGCAGTGTTATCCTGCTAAACATCCAGAACTTACATACTGATTGTTAAATCAGTATTGTGAAAGATTTACATAAGCAACAAAATAAAGCACAGGTTAGTGTTTCTTAACAACTAGCCCAGTGGTTACGAGAATTGAATTTTCTGAAACTGTGACAAAAAATAACAAACTATTTTGGATAAATACAAGCCTCATAAAAGCAATATCTCTCTATAATGCCTAAGTAAACTGGTAGACCTATCAAACTAAAAACACCAGCTGAGATTTTGGTAAAAAGAAATTACCAACAACGACCAACAATATACACAGTCATAATGCAAACTGTCAGACAACATAAATAGAGGTGACTGTTAACCCTAATGGTACTTACATAGTTTGTTGTACTCCAAAATTCAAACCATGACTATAACCATCAAGCATGAACGAATACAATTGCACAACTCTATTTGGCTAAATACATTAATCTTGATATTTCATCACTTTATCTGTAACAGCTATACATTGGCAGGACTGAGAACATCACCAATGTCTCACATTTAAGTGTAACATACTAAGATATGTACTTAAATGCACGAAAACATTATGCGGTAGTGACTAACCAAGTAATTAAAAATTTCAATCATAACCTACTAAGTTTCATTTCACTCAATTACTAGATGGCTTTGCAGAAGAATCAAAAAGATCTTTAGGTACATAGTTCCAAAACGCTACAGTAAACTGATAATAATAACAATGATAATTCAGAAGTGGTTTTTAATCCATGTGCTTGAATACATATGCACTAAGGATTGCTTTATACACCAATGACAAAATGTCTTGCGGTAAATTCCGGTGGAAGCTAAGTTAGGTAATTATTTTATGGATGACAAACAGATTTTCCGAACAAGTATGACGCGAATTAATAGTGGCACACAATAAGGCTTGATTAGCCAAAGTGTAATTAACATACTACGTAAAAATTACGGTATCACACTAATGTCAAAATCAACAGAAGTTATTCGTTTAGTGTGTTTCATACGTAAAAGATAATCTAATAAAAAATCAAGGATATAACACCTTGGTTCCTGTGTAAACTACACACTTTATCTGACTGACTTGTGAAGGTATCAGTATGGAAATAGATCAATGCCTCATTAGTATATTGACACTTGACAACTAAGTTTACCTAGAACTGTTAGCGTAATTACCGTGTTACACTAATAAGAGTCCAACTTATATTAGACGCTTTAGCCAAATAACATCTAACTGATACTCATGATGAACAGTTCACAGCTTAATACAAGAATCTACACTATTTTTCAAATGAGGTACAGGTGAAAACAAAATAAGTAACAACTTTTGTTGAGAAAAGCTTACAATGCTCCGAATGAACTGAGAACCAAAATAATGAAATATGCGCTGATTTGCAAACATTTCTGACCGTTTAGTATGTTTCTTTGACCAGTATCCCTAGAACAATAGACATCATATTAATTCATGAAAGATTATGGCACCTACATTACGTCCATCAGTTGCTTTCCGGATACGCAAAATCAACTTGATCTGTAAGGAAATATGTATTAAGCAGATCACATAAACCTGTGTATTGGATACCACGATTGTATTGTTTCCTTCATCTCGATAAGTAAGGTTGTCCAGATTGAAAAGTTTTGACTAAAAATGTAACCAAAAAATAAGCCATGTTAATTGGAATTTAGATAAATGCAAATGTAAAATGGTAAAAATTAAAGTTTAAAGTGACAAGCTAAACTTGTGGTTGAGAACACATCCATCATTCATCTGCAAACCAGCTGCAACGTGACATTTATTTTTGTCTTCCATCATCTTGTGATATTTGAAATTGTTTATTACTCCCTTGGCGTGCCTGTATGAGATTTAGCAATGTGGAGCACTTTATTGTTGTTTAAGGTCTACTTGAACAAAGTCATCAGTAGTTGGCAATGAGTCAGTCCCTAAACACAACTATCATTCACAAAGAGGATAAACAATATAGTTGTCGCATTGTGTACATAGAACTGTTTCCACTCAGTAATAAAAATACCATCTAAAACTTTCAACTCATATGTCATAACAGTTTTAGTCTATAAAGCCAATGAATGTGATCAAGCCATACAAGCTTTACATGCTACGAATCAGTATTCGCGTTCCTAGGCAGAATACCTCAAGCCGATCATGGGGGATATACATTAGCTTGTCTTAACTGTCAGGGATCATTTGTTTACATGCTTAACCAGTGTTTTATACAATCAACTTGGTAAAGCTGCGCTTCAGTGATGTTAAGCAAGGAAATAACTTGTTGCTGTTACGTTTCTGTTTTGTAGTCTGTATCTACAGGCTAAAAGTCTGTCTGTCTGTCTGTTTTCGACATAGAACTTTACACAAATGTGCGGAAGTTCAAGTCGCCACACTCCGTGTAGCACGCGAAGCAAGAGAAGAAAGTACAAGAAAAGCATAATAGAAACAGTGAGCAGAGGTGTGAGACAAAGGAGTAATAAAGAAAAACAAAACAGTTTCATTGGAGATCATAAGTCACAAGGAGTGGATGCATCTGCGCCACTGAGAACGATTTTGAGCCATGTCACCAATTGTTTCCAACCATAGATTTTTACCGTCCCGAGGACCCCAGCCTGGAAGTCTACACCTTCCTACGTGGCTTAGACCAACTGTTGTGGATTTCATTGACTGGTGCCAAGTTTTTGTTTGACCGCCGCTAGCTTTTTTCCAGCCTGACCCTATATCCGCTAACATTGCTCGTCGAGGGAGGCGATGGCTTGGCATACGTAACACATGTCCTAACCATCTCAGTCTTTGTAGCTTCACGACTTCGTCGATTGATTTCCCCTGTTTACCTAGAACTCTACGCCTAACCTCAATGTTGCTCACCTTATTATGCCACTTTACACGGGAAATAGAGCGCAGGCACCTATGATCAAAGACAGCTAGTCTTTTCATGTCTTCCACTCTCAGTGGCCAGGTCTCACAACCATAAAGGAGGACGGAGCGGACTGATGAGCAGTACACCCGCCCTTTGGTCGATAGTCGAACATCTCGTCTACGCCAGAGTCGGCGTAAACTAACAAATGCGAAACGAGCCCCCTGTATTCGTGCTGAGATTTCGTCAGAGATCAACCCGTTGGGGCTGATGGTACTTCCCAAATAAGTGAAGCGGTCAACGTGCTCTACCACTTCACTTCCTATTTTTAAACTAGGCGTCGATGTAGTCCAGTCCTGTAACATCATCTTGCATTTGGCGGGAGCGAATCGCATGCCAAACATTCGTAGATTGCGGCTCAAGGTGTTTAGAAGACTCTGCATTTCGTCAGCGTCTTCGCCTAGAAGGACTATATCGTCTGCATATTCCAAGTCAACGAGATTATTCCCCGGTAGCAAGTCAATCCCTGAGTCGCTGAAGTCACCTAGGGTTAAGTCCATTAACACATCTATGATGAAGTTGAATAGAAAAGGAGATAATGGGCATCCTTGACGGACACCACTGGTCGTCATCAGTTCAGATGACAGCTCGCCGTAAGCCCTCACCTGGCTGTATGAGTACGAGTAGAGTGCCTTAATCAGTGCAATATATTTTCTCGGAATTCCCTTTACAGCCAAGCATCTCCAGAGAACTTCCCGATCGACAGAGTCGAATGCTGCCTTTAGGTCAAGAAATATAATGACTGTTGGACGCCGGTAGGAATGCCTATGTTCTAGAATCTGTCGGAGGGTGAAGATATGATCAATACACCCTCTTCCTGGTCTAAAGCCTGCCTGGCTCTCTCGTGTTTGTGCCTCCCGAGCACCACTCAGTCTACGCATGATTATTGAGCCTAAGACTTTAGATACTATGTTAGTCAAGCTAATCCCTCTGTGATTATCACAGGAAGACTTGTCTCCCTTCTTGTATATGGGGATAATCAGTGACTTACACCAACCCGATGGGACTTCTTCTGATTCCCAGACGCTGCCTAGTACCTCAGTTAATCCGGACAGTAAGCTGTCTCCACCGTACTTAAATACCTCTGGAGTCATTCCATCAGGTCCCGCTGCTTTGCCTAGTTTCAGATTGGTGACAGCTTTAGTAACCTCAGTTAGGGACGGAGGACCTGTGTCTATATCCCATTCAGGGAGGTGTTGGATGCTCGGAAGGTTGAGCGTGGCTGTGGGCAAATTAAACTGCTCCTCATAATGCTCTTTCCAACGATCCAGTCGTCTATCCTGGGAGCTAATTATAGTGCCATTTTTTTCCGAGATTGTCTCACTAATGATTTGTCTTCTCCCACCCGTTTCCCTGATGAGTCTAAAGAGTTGCCTGGTGTTGCCTATCCTCGAAGCTTTCTCCATCTCTTTGGCTTTTGTCGCCCACCACTGTTCACGGTCCTTGCGGAGACTTTTCGTAAGTTTCCTCTTGTGCAGCTTTCGCTCCTCATTGAATTCGGAGCTCGCCGGAATAAGTCTTCTAGCATCTATCAGTTCGGATGAGGCGGTGGAGATCCAGTGGTTTTTACTCACCTTTGGGTTTACCTTATTCACAGCTTTTACAGCTGTATCTATGGCTGCCTGGATATTTTTCCAAGCTTCTTCAGGGTGAGCACAGCTGTCGAACACAGATATGTGTTTAGCTAGTTCTTCCTGAAATACGGATTTAGTTTCCTGATCGAGCTGGGGACGTGATGGTTTTACCGCCAGCTGTTTCCTACGTCCGTTCAGTCGTAAGCACACCCGAGCGCGGACCAGTGCATGGTCGGTATCTACGCACGTGTTCCAGAAGGAGCGACAATCTCCTACCGACCCACGCCAACGATAGCTTATTGCTATGTGGTCTATTTGTGTCCAGCGTTGGTTTGATGAAGGGGGTCTCCAAGTCAAACAGTGTCTCTCCTTGTGTTTGAAGTTAGTGCTTACAAGAAACAAATGATTATCAGAGCAGAACTGTAGGAGACGGTCACCGTTGTCGGTTCGCTGGCACGGAACTCCATAGGTGCCACCGACATCCTTCTCAGATTGACACAATTTCCCTACTTGAGCGTTAAAGTCACCAGCTAGAACGACTATGTCTGAGCGTTTAGCCTTTCCACCAAACTAGACAGCTTTTGGTAGAACTCATCCTTCGTTTCATCTGAACTGCAGTCAGTGGGGGCGTAGGCGGAGATTACGAAAAGGCATCGGCGAGTAGTGCAGTCCTTCCTCCTTTTTACTGATCCGTTCAGACGGACAGCACACATTCGGCTATCTACCGGGATCCAGTCAAGCAATGTCTTTTCTGCCCTAGTACTCAAAGCTATCCCTACGCCAGCTAATCCTCGTGAACTAGCTGTGGCATCTCCTGACACCCTCAAGGTGAATTTTGCAGATTCAACCTGTTGGCCAGGTGGGGTTAGGTGAATAACCACACTTGGGTCTTGTATGCGTGTTTCTGAAACACAGCATACATCAATGGCTCGTGATGCCAGGGTCTTGGCTAGTGATGCTTGTTGTCCTATTTGGCAAAGTGTCCTAACATTAAAAGCTCCTATATGAAATTGGTGGCGCGGCTTTAAGAGGCTGTCGGTGGTGGTTTTTTGGCTTCCATCGTTTTTAGTGGACGCAGAGTGGAGAGGAAGTGGAGAGCTATCAAGTCGAGGAGTTGCATCAGTGGAAGGAAGGCAAGATGATAGAGATGAAGATGAAGACAAAGATGAGTGAGTAATAGAGAGGTTTCGCGTGCATTTCGGATTGTGAGGGCGATTGTTACTTCCCGGCTGCCCACACCGTGGAAGTTGGTTGCGTGACCGCAGAGCCCAGGGGACAACTGCTTGAGGCCGGTCACACGCGGCCTGTTTTTGTTCGTTCTTTTTTGTTTGGTGTGTCTCAGTAGCAGATTTATCACTCCTGCCCTGTGACACGGCAGCAGGAAGCGCGGTCGTTGTTAATCCGGGCCACGGCCGATCCGGCATGAAATTTTGTGATTTTGTATTGGTCATGATGTTGGATTGGGTAGCTGCTTTTTGTTTAACCGCTATCCAAACAACCTGCCTGGCATGGTAGGACCTCAAGAGACATAAGTCTCAGCCAGTATAGCTTGAATAGATCATTGCGGTGTTCAAGCCCGACCACCACGTCAAGGTAGCAGCTTTCGGTCGGGACAGGCTAAAAGTAAGAGTACTTGGATCGGAACACTTTTGTTAGGTTTTGAAAACTATTTCATCATAACTGTACAAAAAAAGCCGATTTCATGAATGACATGTGAAATCTCTGAACCACTATATTCATGTAGACAGTATCAGTGTAGAAAATGGTAACGCTACTCCCCATTTTTATAAAAAGTACGATGTAAAAAGAACGAAATAGAACAGTCAAAGGAGTACATTATAGAACAATATAAAGATGAGATGAACAAGACATGCTGATCGCAATGCATTTTTGACACCATATGTTCTAATATTTACTCAGACCTTAGCCAAATAATCTTCACTCCAATATAAGGTTCAAGGAAAAAGTTTGATACGTGGAATGGTGTTATGTTATCCCAAGAAAGCAGTGAAATGGTATACATAACAAGGATTACAGCTACTTTCAGTCGATGATGGCTTGCAATGTCACTCAATGGATTACCTGCCTTCTACATCATTATATTTAACCGTAATATCACTTATCATACTTTCCTGCCTAACATCGACAACTGAAAGAAGGCATTTGTGATTAAGAGCTTATAATTTGTTTATATCCTTTCCTTCAAACGATCATCCCACAGTCGTAAATGAAAGCAGAGGGAACCACTATACTCAAAAAATTTTAATAGATAGTCTGGTTGTCTCACCAGTGCCAAGGATGCTTTCGAATTTGTGCTGAATTTATGTTAGAGACCGGTTCATTAGGCCAAAACGAACATGCATAATAACAGTTTAATGCAATTTTATAATTACTGCTACTATAAAAGAGGACACTGGGCTAAAAAGGAGTCCTTCTACACCTAGGTTTTGGTTATAGATGCCAGTTTATGACTTCCGCAAAGCTTTTCTTAAGTCAAGATGTGTTTTTAAAGGTGAAGTCAGTGTTTATACACTTTTGCCCTAACTCAACAAATCTTGACGAAAGCAGAACTAAAATAAATCTGTTTTGCGTGTGATACTAAATTAACATGGAAAAATTCAATGTATGAACATACAAGTTCTAAAAAATATGTTTTTCATGACAGTGTTGAACAGACTTTAACAGTACTTGAGAAATGGAGGTCGCTGGTCTTGCCATCTGCAACACATTATGCTATAACACAAACACGTCTTACCATTATTCAGTATCCTGTGGTGGTTTGTAGTGTCCAACTCAGTTAAATGTGTTACCTGGAATAAATTTTATAGGGCAATGTTACGCTATTACTCAGTCTTTAAGAAGAAAAAACTGCATCGTACCTGCCGATGCATCCACTAAAACAGCATGATATGTGCATATATATACATATATATTGTGCAACCTCATTTACCTAGAATTCAAGATGTACTTCCAACTTTGTGAGTAGCAATAAAATAAAGTCACTGCACCTGCTTATTAAAATCACTTATAACTTTAGAAATAAATTTCTTTTGGCATAGAGAACTAGTGTGGGGATTGCTTGGTATTAGATACAGAGAAGCATTCAATATTGACGGTACACAAAACCTATAAGTTAGGTTAGCGCTAATTTTAGCAGGTTTTACAATTGCATTTATAATTACACATATTTTGATAAATTAACTCACTTTCAATCACAAGAATTGATGTATTAAAGACTAATTAGAGGAAATGAATGTTTATAAAATACCGTGCATGAATGTGAATAAACTTTAGGACTGGTTTTTTCTGTATGACAGGCTTTATGGCAGAATGATAACACCAAGAATAAGAAGCAGTATAGGTCATACAAAAAGTAGTTTGTATAGCCTTAATTGTGCATTGTAAGAATAAAAATACCCAACAAGAAAACATTTTTGTGAAGTCACTACTTAAATGAATATTAAGTTTTCGAATATTGCCAGGACGACAAGAAATTGGTGTGGTGACAGCTGAGTACTGCAGCTTCTGAATATGTACAAAATAAAATCCTAATATAATCTAAATGTATTTTTATAAAAGACTGCGAAGTGTTTTTAAGTTGAAAAGCAGTCCCACGTAAATGATACCGGAGAATTAGGATATCAGAAGGTGCATGCGAGTAATTACCAAGTAGTGATATCTGTTAACGATTATTAGAAAATTTACTAATACATCAGTACCATAATTATACAGGTATTATTTTCTGATATTTGGGGGCAAACGAGGTAAGTATCACACATCCTAAGCTATAAATTCGAATGAAATGTGGTATTTCAGTCAGCCCCTGATTTGAACAAGTATACTCTGCATGGCAAAATTATCACAATTTTCAACACACTACCAGAAATTAACGTTACCTCATAAATAAATGAGTCTCCACTTGAGGATGGGGGAGCGCTCATACGAAGGACACACGTGGTGAAAGTTTCAGACTTTTCAAAAGATATGATGCCATTAAGTATATAACAAAGGGCGCAGCATCACCATATGAATCCATAAGATTCTGTCTTTACCGCAGCAGGCGACCTTGAGGTTGTTCAATATTCAGTGTCAATAAACAGGAAATCGTAACTTTTTCAGATTTAGATGATGAAAAGAAAGACGCCACACTGACCAGCGGTAAAAATAGCATTATTTACGTCTTCAGAGACCTTATTTATACTTGAATGTGTTCTTTGGTAGGGCTGATACCATGTGATCGGGTAGGGGTTTCTAGATCTTGACCACTCTGCTTGTGAATTTTAATTCCACACGCATTTATTTCCCCCATGATTTGAGCATCTTCCTGTGATTATATCTCAAGGAAAGCCCTGAGGTAAAACAACGGTCAATTCCTGCCGTTTATACTTTCCCAGACACATGCCTCTTTCCCGAAACACTGCTTAACTTTGCAATATCCTACATGAGGCCTGGAATGCTGCGCAGGATACCCTGACATTTTGTCTTCTACCCAGGAGGTACTCTTTAAACCTCCCACATAAGCATCTTTCTGATCGAAAACAGTTAGGTTCACTGGGGAAGACAAAATGTGTCTCACAGAACTCTTTACTGATAAAAGCGACGATAAACAATAGGTTTTCATCCCTGACACTTACCCTATCTTCCTCAGACAATATAAAATGAGTAAACACGATCTTTCTGGTCAGAACCTATGGTATTCCTCGGCCTGTAATCTATTCCTGATCCCTTATAAATGTTTCCGGTACCTTTGCTACAATGAATATCAAACTTACAAGATGGCAGTTGGACACTGATCACCTGTTCTCTTATTTGGAGATAGGTGCTATTATTTCACACCTACCAGTCGCTTAGTAGCATCGCTCGGGACAGAGGCATTTTGCAAATCTCCACAGGTAATAAGTGGATTATATCCGCCAAAGAAGTTAACAGTCTGAGATTAATTATTTTTTACGCATAGATGACTCTTCTGGTTTCAGCCAAGATAGTAGTTTAGGGACTGCTACGCCAATCACTTATGCAGGATTTTGATTTAGGTGGCAGTGAACTCGCTATACTTTTGGATGATACGATCAGACGAGAAAACACAAATAATTTTAGTTTTACTTTTAATATACGGGTACAGTCTTCTGGGACAATTTACCCATTCAAATACCAAATGCCTTTCATTTTCTGAACAACTTTAATCAGCCTCAAGGAAAGGCTTCGAAAACAGCCTGTTCGAAAGTTCTTCCTTTCTTTAAAGCTAATCAGTTCCAAAAGCTTTTACGCTCTCTTAAATACCCCCTTATTTCATTTCTTAACCAGGATGATTTATCCGATAGCTTTTTAGAGGGAAATCATTGTACAAGCAGTGAACTAAAACAGTCTAATGAATTCCTGTATACACCCCAAGTTTTCTCGAAAATTCTATTTGTATTAACTGATGCATCTGCTTTCTGAGTGTTTCGACTAGTGTTGCCGAACTAGGTATGACATCATGAATCTGAAGTGTAAAAGTAACGACTACATAGCGACAACTGCTTAGCCGGTTTTGGAATGTATGGTCCCCGACATTCTAATTCTGGTGTGTTAGCACGAAGTCTACATTTGAGGTCGTATTGTGTTGGTATACGCACACGCTGCAAAATGAGTATTAGACAGCTGTCAGTGTAAGTTCTTCGCTGAAACAGGTAGTCAATCCAGTTAATGTTAATTCCTCCTATGAAACATTCGCTTGCCATAAATCGATGTATTTTGAGTCTTGAAACAAGGTAATGGGATTTCGCCACTAACTTCTCGTAGATCACAGTATGGATATCCCCCACACTGATGCCGAAAAAGAACAGCAGAATAACGGAAAGAAGCTTATAACATCAATACTTCACAAACTACCTTTGTGAAATTACAATTCCAAGAAAGGTTTCCACCGTCTCACACGTCCAATTTAATATTTTCAGATCCGACATTTCTTTGCTATAGAAACAAGTTTGTGTACTCTTAATGAATTCTATCTCTCCGCTCTTGGCTCTTGAGTTCATCGGAATTTTCCAATCTGAAGACCACTCAAGCAGTCTTAAACTGAGGACCATCGCACTTTTAGACTCTGAGGTTGTTGCTGTTCGCGGATAGTATAATATATGCTACCTCAAGATGTGATACCCTTAACTTCAAAATTATTTGTTTCGCGTATGCCAGAGGCAAAGTAAAACACCAGACTGACTGTCCGAAATACGAAATATACTACGGGACCAAAATCGCAGTGCGAAGATGATTGCTTAACCAACTAGGGTCCGTGGATGGGCAAACGAACGTAACACAACAGCATGGCTTCAGCTGAAGAAGTCGACTTAAACAGTAAATGTCAGCATCCAGTGTTGAGTTATGCTCATGAACCTGTGTGTCTGCTATAGATAAGCCGAGTCCTGTTGAATCTGGGAAGAACTTCGTCATAAATTATGGACTATACCGATATTCCAAAAAAATATATTACACCTTTGTATTTCACAAATTTTAGAAACTTCAAGAAACTAAAAGTACGTGTTTATTATCAACGCGATTCATGGCCTCCGGAGTAAAAATATTCTGCTGATTACTTTCCGAATATTTATTTTCCTAACGGCTTTCCTATGGTGACCAGTCAGTCTATAAAATAAAACATTGTTGCTTCATAGTTATTTATCAAGTTGGCGAACTGCCTGATTAGTTTTGGATAACGTTTGGTGCTGCTGGAATTCTTTTCATTAAGACCTCATTCTTCGGAACCTTATTCAGGTTCAGGTGTCGCAACTAACGGTATTTGGAGGAAATATATATGCGGGAGTTGACCACCGAACCACTGTTAACCATGTCAAGCAGACTTTATCACATTCCATCAATCAGCATGACCTTACCTTGCCAATTGTGATTGTTGGTTATTATAATCCCAACTCCTACTACCGGCGGTCGACCTTCAAATAGTATTGCATTCTGTTTCGTGTGTGTCATCCACTAATCAATCGGTTCCAAAAATCGGTACTGAAGGACAGTTGCTTTTGTAATGTTATCGCTGCGTAATTTTATTATTTCCCCTGTATTTTAGGAACAAGCAAATTTTAAGTATTTTCGGGAAAAATTTCGGGGTGCCTTGATGGAAATCTGGGTTCCTCCGAAAGAAAATTTAAGGGGTGTTTCGGGCGAATTTTAGGGTATTACGGGGTTTTCGAGGGATATTCGCTGATTTCAGGCATTTCCGCAAAATGTCTCCAAAATTTTTAATTTTCTAGAGTCAGAAAGCAGTGATGAAGCTTATGTGACTACAATTGATGAGTCTTTAGAGGCTGACGCCAATGACGTTCGCGAACTGTACGGAGTATACTAACGCGAGATCTTATAGCAACAACTTCTATAGTATTCGTTTCGCGTGTACTAAAGGCAAAGCAAAAGACACGACTGATCGTCCAAATTACGAGATATATTTCGGAACCAAATCGTGGACTGAAGCGGAAGCTAAGCTGGCTGGTGATTGTGCGCGAAAGTGACATGACGGGATACCAAATGGCGGGGATGCTTGACCGAAAGCCTTCAGCTAAACACATCGACTTAAACTCTAAGGGATAGCATCTAATGTTCACTAATGATTCTTACGGTCGATAATTTTGGGGAGTTACTTACCGCTACAGCTCACTCCCCTTAAGTGAGGTTGTGAGGACCCTAAGATAGAGCCAGTCGGAAGTAAGAAAAACTCGATGGTTCCCTTTCGGGTGAAAAAAATCTTCCTAGCGGTTAGGTGGCCTGCCTACTGGTCTGTATGGCTATGCTAATAGGGTGTTTGTACATTGCTTCCTTGATTTTGCTCGTTGAATCTCATACTTCGTTTGTTTCTTGTCCAGTGCCCATCGCACCTGGAAAATAAAACGAGAATGCTAAGAACCAAATCTGCGTTTTTTTTAAAAATTATGTGCATATAGCATACAGTAAAATAATGCAAAGTTTAGAACATCGAAAAAGTTTACATCTAAATTGTTTTTGTGCATGTAACATGTACTGTTAAAGAAAAAAATTTTCTTCTGTTAAGTGATACAGTATGAAAAAAATTGATGCGTTTGAAAAGAAAAAATAATTAATACCACGAACGAATGAGTTGGGTGAATCACACCACTTAGTTATATGATATAATTGTGAAGATATTCTGGGAATCATATGGCACGTCCAGAGCACGTTTTCTTCGAGGGCTCGACAGAAGGTTCGGTGGCTTTCTCAGTGCTAGTGACCTATTCGAGGACTAAAGGATATTCGATTACTTGTGGACTGTTGGGTACGCTCAGCTCTAGGCTGATAGGATTACCTTTCAAGTAAGCTGGATTCAGACGGCCGATGCTGACGTTGTCTTCGCGGCCTTTTTGTCTAAGACAAAGAATTTATCCATACGTCTATTTACTTTAAATGGCCCATCACATAGGGGTTCCAGATGTCGATGCACAGAGTCACGATGAACAAATACATGTGAAGAAGTTTATAAACACGGTAGAGGTTTCTTCACTAGATAACTCTACTCAGGTTATTATGTCAAAGGCGTGGACAATTAAGGAATTGCCCCAATTATGAAGTGCTTCACTGAAAAAAGATCAGATGTCATCGTGGAGACACTTACATGGCAGGAGTCAGAATGCTTATTGGCTGTAAAGTTTCAGAGGTACATATAACGATTGATGAAAGGTTCGATGGAGCTAATTGACCTCGCGTCAGAAAAGCTCACATTGAATGGACTTTACTGGGACGATGCAGTGAGGCCCTCGGAGGAACTAATTTGGTGAATTATACTTTATCTAAACAGAAATGCAGGTCATATTTTGATAGTTTTATATGAGTGGGTTTTATAACACGAGTAGTCATGTTTCCAGGTCTGTCGAAGACCGCAGAGTTCTCAGTATCATGTTTGAATCCAAAGAGAAGGTGGGTAGAAGTTATCAAATTGCACATGGCGCAAACTTGCCCTGATGACTTAGAAAAATTTGGGTGTGGATCATACTACGGGTGATCCTTCTGTCGTAAACAGGGGTCTGAAAATTCCCAGTGGAGTGAAGAAGCCTAGCTTTCCACCAGAGTATGCACTTAATGCTGCAATATTTGCAGGATTTTCCTCTTCCGTTTAGCTACTGAATGGCCGGCATCACATTTAAGGGATCCCTTGCTGACTACTGATTTTGAAGTAGACGTGTGGTGGACTTTTTACTCTGTTAGCGTAGTATCCTAAATTCAAATAGAAAATAAAATACCAAATCAGTTTAGTTACGGGAAGAATATATTAAAGTTTCATTACTTGGTTTTACAAAGATCCAAAATCCACAATAAACGTAATAGACTCCAGAGATACTGCGGGAAGACTGCTCCAATACTAATTCTCCAATGTTGACGTTGCCGAATGTCGACCAAAGTACGTAGGAAGGAACTACGGTGTTCTTGCGAAAATTTGAGATAGAAAGCAGGTGGTTAGAATTGGTCGATGGCAGTTGGGATGGTGGAGAAGACGGAGAGTCGGAGACAGAACTATATGTTTATTCAAAACTCGAGGTAAAATTCAAAGTACAGAGTTTATGGTTAAAACAACGTAATGTACAATGTGTTCATTTCTTACATAGTAGTAAAAATTGGATAAGTTTATTTCTGAGGACTCCACAGACGTCGGCAGGAAGTTCTAATCTTATGTTTAGTCATTTATATAGGCTGAGCGAAGTTATGTGGTATGCTGGTACGTTTCCAACTGTTGAGCTCAAATCCCAGTACTTCATCTGAGAGTGAAACCTCAAGATGCGTTGAATTCACAATCCAGTTTTGTTAAAACATTTGGTCTTCGTAGTGATAATCCCTCGGCTGATGCTAAGACGACGTTCCAAATGCTGGTAGATACTGAAACCCTTTTCGTTCTTAGATTTGCATAACTCAGTGTATGCTTTACTGCAGTAGCTTTCAGAAACATTCATTGAAAACTTGTCAAAATTTTACTTAATTTTTGAAGTTGTCTCTGACTCATGCAAATCGAATAATCTATTCATATTGGTAAGTAACATTAAATGTAGTAATGATGCGGTGAAAGCTGGCAGCTAGCCAAATTGGTAAATAGTAATTTACGTCGATGTTTACGTCTTCACTGTTGGTCGTGGGAAAAATATGAAAAAGGCTGATTCAACAACCAACCATAGCAGACTTTGCGTAGGCGGATACAATTAGCATATAGATGATCTGAAGTTCAAGAAACAGCCACAAAGAGATGAAAGATTAACTTTCAGTGAGAAACAATCAGTCAGAAGACTGTGTTCTTCTGATAGCAATAATCTATAATAATGCACATGAAAATCTATAAATATGTGTTGATTTCCTTAATAAAAGATCTGTTGCCTGGACCTTGCCTTCTGTTATTACAATGAGACAAGTTTGACTTTAAAACAACTTCAAGGGGCCTTTTTGTCCAATCGCTGTGGTATCACTGGTGGTAATCACCGACTAAAATTCTGCTTATATTCACAAGATCCTCGTTTGAGAATTTCAAATTTAGAAATATATAAAGTCATATTAGAACCAGATATAATCACGTATAAGGGCAATGATTGTGCAAAAGTGGATGATGAGAATGTGGAATAATTTCATAGTGACAACATACAAAACAGTACTACTATTTATGGAAACAGTAGTGCACTAACGTATTGTGATAATAATTCTGTCTGTCTGTTTTCGACATAGAACTTTGCACAAATATGCGGAAGTTCAAGTCGCCACACTCCGTAGCACACGAAGCAAGAGAAGAAAGTACAAGTAAAGCATAATAGAAGCAGTGAGCAGAGGTGTGAGACAAAGGAGTAATAAAGAAAAACAAAACAGTTTCATTGGATAATAATTACTCAGTTACAAATGATTCATCACATGAGCGTCATTAGAGAAACCTGTCATTCTATGTTGGTGATTGCATTCAATTAGTTGATTCTATGTGTTTAAAAGAATAACTAGGATGTCCATGTGGAATGAATCTATATGCTGGTGAATCTGGTCTGTTTAATCTATCAGCTGGCTGATGTGTGCTACAAAGTCAAACATGGACATTAAATTGTTTTGTTCCTGTAAAATTGTCATAACCCATGGAATCATCTATGGGACGCAATCGTACACATGAAAATACCAGTGAAGAGTTTCAAAGGCAGACTAGTCTAACTACTGATCTTATCTCCTTAAATCTAAATTCATTATGTCGTCTGCAGACACCGCCGACGTTGTCATGGTCATAGTCTTGACTACCACCATCATTACCGATGGTGTCGTGGAAACACTCTCCGCTCTCTTCACACTCATCCTTTTCAGAACCCACCAGTGATGTTCGTGAAGAGAATAGTAATAATTTTACTGAACCGACTGATACTGTTGCTGCCAGTTATCATGCTATAATAGGTCCCAAACCTGTAGCAACCGTAGTAAGAAAAAATTCATTCATGTGTTTATATAAACTAGGCAAGTGAATAGGTAGAATGTATATACTAGTAGGCGTAGAGGAGAAAATAAATATTGTCACCTAGCGATTAGATAATATGATAATAAACTGTGGGACAGAAACTGAAGTATACAATTACAGCACAGCATGATTTGGATAATACAGTTAGCATTACAAATAAAATAAGATAATATTTACTCTTATATATGTCCAAACCAAGTACACTTTGAACAGTTTGAAAAAATTTGGTTATATGATATACGATATTATATGATATTCATTATAATAAAGTATTTTGTATTTCCCAATGAATGAAAAAAAAGATATTGTTTTTACTGACGTTTTGCTATTTAATGCTAATAGCTTTATCAAAGTATTATTAAACGAGAATTTAAAAAATCCAGCTTATATATAATAACTTAATCATCGATCCTCAGTATTGGGTCATTTTCGTATTGTCAACTTGGCCAATCGGCAAAGATAACAAAACCAGGCGTATATTTCTGGATTTGATAAGTGTGTAAAATTATAAAAGCCGAGTGTGTTTACATAATAGAATTGCTTGTCACATTCGTGTTGGTTTTGTAGAACCATGGTTGTCATTTGTAATCTCCACAGAGATATCCAGCGGAATTTGGGAAAACGAGTTAATTCCATGCTTGATTTTATAAACTGAATAGATGCATTTGCTTCAGGGAGTGCAGCGCTAAACTTCAAGAATTTATTGAGTTCTGTCAGCGTTGCGGGATACCGGCAGGTTTTCAATAATTTAAATATTCCCATAATAATAATTATAGAACACGATTTAAGCAAATACGTATTTTCAGTAAATAATCATCAGACCTTATATTTACATAATCAAATATTAATCAGAGGCATTTGAATCAATGTGGTCAATAAAATATACGGTTAGAGTTTAGGGATATGAATTAATGGATAACAATCTACGTAATGATAACTCTTTTTTGCGTTTTGTCAGTAATGGTAGATCAGCTGTGCGAATGTATTGCACTGAAATCCACTAAAATATCTAGAATCGTTCGTTAAGAACGAGAAGTGAACATTAAGTACCCATCAGCTGTCAGTCAGAAGCTCTTCAAATCTTCTGGATACTGGTTTTAATCTTGTGTGTGTGTGGTTAATTTCACATACGTGTATTAAATGCAAAATTTTAATGGATTTCCGGTTTTTAGTATATCACTCGTAAACGTGGATAATTTGATTTTTGCCTATCTTAAAATTAAGAGGAAATAAGCTTTTCTTCACATGTACACACCCATGGGTATTACAACATAACGTTTAGGTCCACAACCAATAAACAGATATATAAAACAAGTGTGTATTAATTTTAAGATCTCAAAACGTAGCAAAAAGTCAATCAGCAAACACAAAATCAGTACAACGTTATAGTGGTATGGAAGCAGGATCAAGGTTCGATTAGTGGGGAACTGATTTAAAGCCGAGTAACTAAGATTTAGCACAAAAGTAATATAGATGAGTGAAAGAAAAACATATGAGCAGAGAGAGAGAGAGAGAGATGCTTAAGAACCACAAACAGACAGGGGCAAATTAAAGTTGAAATTTATTTACTTCTCCACATTGTGTATACTTAGTGTTTAAGAATACCGCAAAGCAATAAAATGAATGGATAAAGAAAATAAAATAAATAATCTTTAACAAAATGGCAAATTATCAAGGTAGTGGAAAGTGTAATGATAAATGCATAATTTAACTTATCATCAACAAAGCGCTTTTATTTCTGTTGGACTTGTCAATCTGTCATTACTTTGGTTAGCGATCGAATGAAAAACTGTATCAAATATTTACATATTCTTAATGCTACTAAGTGGTCTCGAACGTTTCTTTTATAAGTTTTCCAACAGAACTTCAGGTGGGAAAAAAATTTTTAATATTTTTTAAAATATCTTTTTACATTTTTGATTACAGCTTGATTCCACACCGTATTTTTGGTACAAGTATGGAATTTTCAGCATGGATATCGGTAGCCCAAAATTCGCAGGCCGACCATAGATATCAGGTGTGCGTCGGCGAGGGCTCGAACCCTGGACCATTTGCATGGTCGGCGAGAGTCCTAACCACTGTGCCACCGACGCGTTATTGACAATTACGATGACAAATTGAATGAGTCAAATATACACACAAAACTTTAATATAATGCTTATATGAAAGAATAACAGCACACAAACTATGATCATTTCAGATCATCCTATATTCTTTTGTCTTTGCTTCAGCACAATAGCTAAAACAAAAAAAGTATACAAAACTGAGAAGTTGCAACATAAAATGAGGTATTAAGATTCTTTTCTGTCATATCCAAAACAGCACAGAATTCTTTGAGCTGAGTGAACAATAAGGCGCATGCACATCTCGAGTTAGTGAAATTTACTATGATAAGTATTGCGAGTTGCACATAATTTAGATCTTTAGACAACTCTTTTTCAGTCTCTACCAAAATTATAAGGTTTCCGACTTTAGTTGAAGGAAGTTTAACTAACTACTCTCTGATTACACAAACAATAAATGAAATAAGGAATATTTTTACCTACATGTTTTATAACTTATCATACATAAACTCTATTTGTTAATTATCTAACCCGGTGTCTGGAAACTACACTTGCGGTAATATTTGGTGGATAGCGACCTAGAATGTTTATTTCTTTAAATATGATACTCATCATCTGTATATACCTGCAATCCATAGTGAGTGGTGGTTTAGTGTAGTATATTTATATGTCAATGCGTAGTGAAGGATGACTTATTATGGCTGACTTTTGATTATCCGACTTCACATAACGAAACATTCTGTGCGGCGTTTGGCCAGTGTGCTGAATGAAGTTGATATGTTCCTGGTTTGTTCAGTCAACATCAAACAGATTCGTCACTCACAGTGTCCCTTATTTATTTTTATTTTTTTATTTTTTATTACAGCTTGATTCCACACTGTATTTTTGGTAGAAGTAAGGAACTTTCAGCTTCGATATCTGTAGCCCAAATTTTGCAGGCCGACCCTAGATATCAGGTGTGCGTCGGCAGGGGATCGAACCTCGGACCATGTACTTGGTCGGCGAGAGTCCTAACCACTGTGCCACCGACGCTACTGTCGCTGCAAAATAAATGTATCGTAGGGAAGTACAGCTGCAGACACAATTATGTAATCCACTTACAAGCACCGACAGTGATATCCCCATCCCAAAATCCTACTGAGAGTGAGAGATCGTGGTATACCTGGCAATATATTATCGTTCCTTCCTCATGATAATTATGAAATCTAATTACATTCAACGGATACTTAACAAGGGAAAAACTGCTATGTGAGTGAGTATTGAATTCAAGTGAACACGAAGCTTTCTTGGCACTAGCGCTTCACAAACCCTTGGAAATAATTATAAAGCTCATGAATAGTTCTTCCATTCCCACAGATTATCTATAATAAGAAACCTTCAATAAAATGCATTAAAAAAAACGACATAAGCAGTGTGTAAATAATTACACCTGTTCATTAATCTATTTTGCCTTATCTGTTTTCGTTTTTACACTGAATTGATTTGTCAACTTCAGCCTGACATTCCTTTTCATTGTAAGACTTGTTAATACGAATTCTCATATACAAACATAATGCCAGCATGGCATTCTACAAGTCACTTTATGTAGTATCGCTTAGAAATTCTCTTTGATGTCATAAAATATATTATTGATAATTTGAGCCTTATAGATATTTCAAGATTTAGTGTCAAAGAACCTCATTTACAATTATACTGAGTTATCCTTTAGAAGGCTCTGGAAACGGGTATTCCTAAGAGCATGAGTAAAGTTCACTATCCCCAAGGGTGATGTGTCTAAGGTTTTAGTGTTTCGCTCCAGTGTTTGTATAAGAAGCTCTACTGACCTTTATTAATCAGCTAGTACTACGCCACATATTGATAAATATAATAATGGATTCCATTATTTGTATGCATATGTTTGTAATGGGACCTGGATTTCTTAATTGCTTTTCTCAAACATTTCGGTGTAATAAGTTCTGCATTACCAATATTACGTACTTTCAATGTCTGAAAAAAGTTATGCATAACTCGTAGGCAACAGTTCTTAGTTAGAGATCTACTAGAATATGAATAACTAAAGAAGTTTCTCTCAGTGACTTTGTTCCAGAAGGTTATTAAAACATTTTTATAAGATTTTCGGGTCACTTCAAAGTGATATTCGAATGTTTTTGCTTGTTTGTTGACATATTCTGCAAATTATATACTTTTCATATGCTTCTCAACTTTATATCTCTATTTAGAATTCTAAACTATTTTTTTTTGAGTTTTCACAAGATGCATGTATTTTGGCCATCACTACGTCTGTGTAGTTCTCAATGATACTAACTTGAAAATCTCATGAAATGCGAAAGGAATATTTCAAGAGGGTTTTAAAAACTCCAACTAAAGCAAAGTATCTTCGCCTCCAGTCTGATATACGTGGTGAGCAAACTGAGATATCAAATTGATATTGAGGTTTCATGATTTCATCATGAGCTGACATTAGTTAGAGAACCATTGGAAGACCTGGGAGTATTGGACAGCTGTTTCGTCCTAGTTTGGGACTCTTTAGCAGTACGCACCAACCGGGATTCGAACCCAGGACCTTCTAGTTACAAGGTGAACTCGTAGAGCATTAAATCACTGGGACCCGATCCAATGGCTCATGAATTCTAACTTCTGCTAATCCATGACATAGCGTGACCCCGACCAATCAATCAAATCCGTACAAAACAATACTTGAATATCAATGAGATGCTCACTAGCGACTGGCATTAATCAAATGTGCAGTTACTTGGGTTCTAGTAGAAAGTTTTGACCAGTAGGGTACAGCAAGTTGGGCGTGAGGACAGACGCTCGCCGAAGATACTGATTAGTGGTCGTGCTATGTCATGAACAGGCAGAAGTTAGAATTCATGAGCCACTGGATTGGGTCCCAGTGACTTAATGCTCTACGAGTTCACCTTGTAACTAGAAGGTCCTGGGTTTGAACACTGGCGGTGGTGTGTGCTGCTAAAGAGTCCCAAACTAGGACGTAGGAAACATCTGTCCAGTACTCCCAGGTTTTCCAATGGTTGTCCAACCGATGTCAACTCATAATGAAATCCTGTAACCAATCAATCAAATCCTTACAAAACCAACACTTGAGTAAGATATCAAAGACAGAGAAAAAGGACAAGACATCAGTGGTCGACCCTACAACCATATGTGCCAGCATAAACCATGACTGAAGTTCCAGAAGTACGTACCGAGTTAATCAGTTATGCTATAAAGACAGAGTTGAAGGCGGGATTCTTAGTAGTAGATTGCTTGTATTGTCCAACAAATCCATCCATCAATCAATTAGTCAGTAGGAAATTCCCTGGATTCTTCTTAGAGAAAAAAAGGAAGTAATTTGAAATTCCGGAATAACAACAGTATTTTTATGAATAATGTGGCGTGACGCAGATTGATAGGGAGTGGCCAAAACTGAAATCAACATTTTACGTCAACGGCTGCAGAGTTTGTGTTGTGGACATGAAACAACCTCACCGGACAGCTTGGGCCAATTTCTAGCTAGTCAGAACAAATTATTCTCCTCTGACCCAACCAAACTTTGGCTGAGAATGTATAAATATGATGTTTTTCCCTAAAAAAATGTTCAGTACCAACAACTCTCTTATCTTCTCTTGTTGCAAAAAGATGTCTTGCAAAGTCACTGCTCAGTATTGAGGATCACAGTTTTGTTAACCCCATACGATTTTGTTTGTTCAGCAACTTCTAGACTACATAAACGAAAAATGTTAAGATTATGTAGCTTTGATTCCGACTGTTCTAAGAGTTTTTGATTACTACTATTCTGTACCTTGTCAAGTACGTAATTACTTTATAATTACTACGATAAAGTTGATCATAACTGTTTGAAAACTTGTATTATCTTTCTGTAGATTATCCAGATTCATTTTTCTTTGAAACTAAATGAAATATGTGTCTCATCAAGTTCTTTCCCCACTTGTTCCGAGTGATATTTACTAGAGTTTTGTGTGTTTAATTCATTTTTATAATGTTGTGCTAACTATTTTTTTCAGTTTCTTTATTTAGTTTGAGGGTAAGACAGTGTACGTATTCTGGCCTATAAAAGTAACCTGTTTATATTCGGAAAGTAAATCACTAATTCAACAAAGAAAACCCGAAAGAACCCAGACAGTGCCGAAGAATCTGCTATTCATTAATGTTGAATTTAAAGGTGATACAGTAGTTGAGATTCTGAAGAACTGCTCATCCAGATCACTGTGGAAAGCCTTCTTTACGGCTGAGCTACCGATCAGTTTCTCCAGCCCACGAATGATCAATGGATGCGTGAGAGATAAACTGCCTCTTTGAGCTTTTTCATTGTGTGTTTATAAATTCACCTGCTGGTGTGGAGCTACTTATATTGGCCACACAAAGTGCATATTTTCCAAACGCATCTGTGAACATTACCTGGAATGGTTAGCAAAGGGACAATGCAAGACAATTACTAACTCACTTCTCGAGCACTTGGTATACTCAAGCCACGTAGCTCCACCAGAGTCGATTTTCAAAGTGAGGCCATATGGTTCTAAGAGCGTCAGGTTTCGGCTTCTGTGTATGGTGGAGGCTCTGGCAATTCTTCAATACGACCCTGAACTCTGCATACAGAAAAAGTTTGTCCAGTCTCTTATTCTATCTTGGTCTTAACCTCTTCACTAGTCGTTCCCAGTAAAAAATTTTAATTTTCCATTTTACTTTTAATTTGCTTTTGCTTAATTTACTTTTGCTTAATTTGCTTTTAATAATTAATTCACTATTATGGCTCTAATATGTTCCTTTTGTACATTTTCACGCCCTCTTTACACTTGTTAAATTGATACTCAACTACCTTCTTCTCACTCAATAACAATGTTAACTTTATCAGAGTACTACGTAATTAAAGCCACTTCTGAGTAATTACATCAACTATGTCACTCCCATATTACTAAGCAATAGACTACTATACATTTTTGGTAAATATAAATACAACTGTACAGCCCCTGATTTCGTCGATAAAGAAAATTTTCTTCGCTGAATTGTTGTTTACTTCCTTAATGACACAGTGAGTATTTTCGGTGATTTTAATCAATATTATCATTGCCACTGGATAAGGAGTTAATAAATATTTCCAACACACTTCTGTGACCAAACATTGAATTGAAGATGTTGGATAGTTTTGTAATTCATCCAGACCTACAGTGATGACTGTATTATTTAAAATTTTGCAACCGATTTAAACTGTAACAGGAAAATAAAGCTAGGTGGTGTACGCTACTTATAAATTGGCGTAAGTAGTATACTGAGTAATGTCTTCGAAACAATAATTAGTGTGTTAATAAGAGAGTCAATGAATAAGAGACAAGAAGAAACTGGTAACACTGAGAAGAATTCAATAAGAAACACTCAAAGAAGACAGTCTTTTTATCTGAAAACCGTATGATTTCCCTAATGTATTACTACATTTTTTGTTACGTAAAGCATAACTTCTGGACTCAGTAATCTGGTTTACTTGAAATCAGGGAATCCACATAAATCTCATTGTTATTCTAAAGATACTATCATCAACTAATATGAAGATAACAGAATACTGTTATGTCTTTCAGTGTTTAGTCGCCTTGTTGCGGACTTGGTTATCATATAGAGCAAATTAGTTACGATGTTCGAACAGTATATTACAATTGTCAGGGTAAATGCATTATATAAAGTCACAATAACTTGCACTTAGGTTTTAAGTCCAAATTCAACAGTTTAAATTTACTGAAGACCAATCGAAGAAGTAGCAGGGCCAGAAGGAATTCCCCTACAATCACAGTTAACGAACCTATAGACCACAACTGATGTGTTTTCGCCGTTGCTGCAGAAGTCTTGGGCGGGGGGTGAGAAGAGGTATGTTTGATTGAAGGACAGGTTGATTTGTCAAACCACCACAGAAAGGTGGCTTCAACTCCTGAAAGAACCGGCTCAAAATCATACTTCTGTCCATCTAAAGTAAATAGTGATTCAAATTATCTTGGAGACTCTAAAACCTGCTCCGGATGCAAACCTAAACCCAGAACAGACTCAATCGAGAAGAAACAAGTTATGCACAGAAGAATTCTTAACACTACGCATTATCATCTAGCAAAGAATAGAATGGCAGTAGATCATTTATCGACTTTGAAAAAGCCACTGACATCGTTGACTGTGAATTAATTCGGGAACTACTTCAAGACTAAGGAGTGCAGTGTCAAAAATCTTCCCACTGCCACGTTTAAAGGTTAGTGACGCTTTTGAAGTGAAAATACAAGTAAGGCAAGGCTTTATTCTATCACTGATGATAGGACTGGATGTGACGGGCTGGTACACGCAACAGGCTCTTGGAAGAGAGAAGATGAATATAAGCCAGACCGACAAAAAGACTTTGGAGATCTGGAGCTAGCGGATGATTTGTGGTTCGTATGACACAATTTTGAAGATCCGTAGGCGGAACTCAGTGCGTCGGATGCATTGTGGTTAGTACGCTCGCCGACCATGCACATGGTCCGGGCCGATGCACTGCTTTACCTTGTTAAGACAAAAATAATGCTGGTAAAGAAGAAAGGTTGGGCATGAGGCTAGCACCCTCATGCTGTAAAATAAACACTGCTACAGAAACTTCAAGCCACTATCCTCAAGCCCTATGTTCCACTGGGGAACATGAAGGAAAAAAATAAAATAAATAATAAGCGGAACTCAACAGTTTGACAGAAGAGGTAGCAACGACAAGAGAGTGAACATACAAATGAAAAGGGTAATGAAGATGCCTATCCAACAACAAACACTAGTCGCCATCATCGTGAGACATCTTCAAGAAGTCATGTCTTTCACTTATCTAGGCGGAATCGTCTCAGCTATAGGAAACATAGGCGACAATATTAAAGGTGGGATCGGAGAAGCGAGATATACCTTCATTACGGGCAATCGTGGAGTCAGATGAAGAAGATTGTAGATTATTACTATTCCCTCAGGTTCTGAGAGTAGCCTAGGGATTCAACAGGACTTCGCTATTTTACTATGCTCCCTGGAGTCTTATTTGGCCTGCTCCACAATTGCCTATAACCTCTGAATTCTTCCCTAAACAATTCCCGCTAATTCACTCCTGGTAGCTCAGCTCATCCACTCAAGGATCTGCTGCGTGATGTCACTTCGTGGTCTCCTTACTACGTGTTCGACCTCTCTCTTTTTTCTTCGGTCTGTTCATTGGAATATGGGTTGTTGGTCCATTTGTTAACAGAGTTTCTTTGTTGCTCATCTATTTTGGCCATTCATTTGATCTTCGGTATGGAGCAAATTTTGCAGAGAACAGAGTGGAATGGTGATGTGGTGCTGAAGCCGTATGTGCAACTCGGAATCCAATGGAATGACAATAATAATGGTAATCTTAATAGTAATAACAAGTCATACTTGAATCAGCGTGCACTAGTATCAGTGTGATCTGTATCTTGTCTAACCTTTAAGCAGCGAGCCACAAGCTCAGTAGACCTAATGACTTACTAACTTACAAACTAATCCAACATTACGGTGTATCCCGAACCTGTTCTAATTTCACTGAAGAGCTGAATGACAATGCCACATGTTAGGCGACCCGCAAAGCAAGACTCAGCGAAGCAATTGAAAGGGATACGGGAGTGAGACAAGTTTGCATATCATCACCCAAGACAATCCAAGTTGTGGTGGACTAGAATATATGAGGACTGCGAAAATTGAGAAGACAGAAATACGTAAGACTGATAAGAAGACTCTAGAAGATTTCGGCTTGACGGATTATTTATGTGTAGTGTCACGTGAACTCGAAGACTTACATTTGACGGCCAACAAGTTGACAGAAGTAGCAGCAGAGACAGGATATAGAGAAGACAAAGGTGAAGAAGATAACCAACTAACAACAACAAAGACCAGCATTATAGAATATTGACCAAAAAAATTTGAAAGAGTTCACTTCCTTCACTTATCTAGGCGGCATCGTTTCAACTACATGCGGAACGGATGAAGATGTCAAAGTTAGACTTGGAAAAGCAAGATACGCCTTCGTCAAACTGAAAGCAGTTTGGAAATCTTCTGCACTCAGCCAGCAACAAGTACAAGATTCAAATTTTCAACAGAAATATGAGGTCAGCCTATCCTTTTATACGGGTCAGAAAATTGCACTGCGTGTCATGAAAAACATTCCCAACAGTTTGCAGACTTTTATCAACAGTTGCCTTCATTGGCTTCATATTGAAGATCAAATTGCCAGCCAGAAAGAATTAGCAACAAGAAACTAAGGGAACGAACTAAGCAAGAATCTGTTTCTCAGAAAATATTCCGAAAGAAATGTAGATGGATCCGACATACTCTCAGAAAGCCGTTGGATGACATCACGCTACGGGCTGTCGAGTGGAACACAAATATGAATGACGACTTGGGCATCTGAGGGTGATGTGGAAGAAATTTTGTGAGGAGAAGATGAGAGGTTATGGACAGTCGTAGGGCTAAATGAAGAGGACTTCAGAGAGCAGGAAAATGTGCAGATGTACTATTCAAGACCTATATTCCATCTGGGATACAAGGGTAAAATAATAATATAACAATCGTTACTTAGAAGAGCACTCTGGAGAGTAGTGTCCTCCACAGGTGGAAATTAATTTTATGCAAACGTCCACTAATTTTTCTGGTTGGTAATGGCTACGCTGGTTAGTTTGAGAAAATGAATGATAATTAGTAAAAATAAAAAAAACTAGCACTTTAGGGTTCTCAGAAGCGTACTTGTCAAAACAAAGGGTAGAAGACTATAGGATTTTTTTTAAAGCAATCTAGTGGTTTATTTTGTTTATACTTTGCTTTAGACTTGGCCTCCAAAAGCTTCGTCGCATTATTACGAGTGACGTGTATTGAAAAATATATCTGAAAACATTTTTGGGCTAAATATCTACTGCTATTTTGGATTGTCGTGAATTATGTTCCACAGGTGCACCTCAGCATTGCCGCTTTGGAGCTATACAGATAATGACAATCTTCCTATTGCGAGTATACGGAATGAAGGGCAAAAAGAATTAATTAAACAACAACGTTATCTTTTCACAACAAATAGATGTATGGTTGACTGTCTGCTAGCAGCAGATTACATGACATAGAAAAACCAATTTCTCAGTAATGTAGCGAAAGGTATGATAGTACTGCTGGCGTTGTCGTTGAAGAGAGTTAGCTAATATAAGTATAAAACTTGGGCACTGTGGTAGAGCATAACTCCATTACAGATAAGATTTTGTTTTGATAAACCACACATTGTTATACAATAATATTAACTGATGGCATTTCGAGCACAAGATATTGTTCGTATTCATAACAAATCATACACACCTTCTTTTACTTCATTTATATACTAGTAGATAGTAAAATAAGGCTACGATGCAAATGCAAATTTAAAAAGCATAAGAGAATAACAAGGAACACTGATGCCTTATTTGAATCACAAAAGCACCTAGAATACGTTGAAAATTGGTCATTATGTAATTAAGTGTTTCGACTCTATTATCCCTATGATACGTTTATTAACCAATTGATTGAGGCTGTATGTAATCATTAATTTTCGGTTATTGAATTGAATAGTAGGAATCTGTGCCTGAATATCTCAAAAGAAGAAACATGAATAAGTGTGGTTTATACAAATATATCTCTAAAATCTGTTTTTCAATAATATTTTGAACTGCCGTTTCTCACGAAATATTTGTATTTTGTGGGGTAAAACATTACTGTAATAGTCAAAACGTGACTACCAGAAGACGGATGCTTGAAGTACTAGTGCCTGCTACCTGTGGTGTTAAGATAAGTATTAAACATTTCGAAGATCTAACCTTTATGAACATGATTTTCCAAGAATTTCCTGAGTTAATTTCCTTAGTTTGTTTAAACTCAGTAGGTGTTTATGGAATATTGAGTTTAACTATGATTTGGTCAAACTGTGTCCTACAGTACTCATTGCGCTGCACTAAAAGTTATGCGATAATATAGATGGTAGTATTAAATTACATCACAAGCAGTAAATATGCCATCATATCTGGATATTAAAAACCGTGATGCTTCTTCAGGTCTCCTTTAGTAAGACAGTCGAAGAGTAAGACTGTGCAAACGTTTACTTTTATACTTTTATACAGTCACTACAATCGTTATACTATAACATCAGTGACTGATTCAATAGACGAATTGTTTAAGGCAGGGTATACAATTCACATCATATACTCGTCATTAGACGCCAGAAACTTTAATGAACAGAAAATTTTCTTATTTATTTTTTATTTTTTATTAAAGCTTGATTCCACACCCTATTTTTGGTACAAGTATATAGTTTTTAGCATATAATATCGGTAGCCCAAATTTTGCAGGCAGACGATTGATATCAGGTATGCGTCGGCATGGGGTCAGACGTTGGACCGTGTGCATGGTCGGCGAGAGTCCTAACTGTTGTGCCACTGATGCAAGAGTCATACAGTATGAAATATTTCTCTATTCACACTTTCTGAAATATAATTATGAGAAGTAAGAGTAAGAACTGTCAAAGAAACGGAAGTGATACAAAAATAAAAGACTGTTAGTCGAACAATGTATACTAAAGCAAGATTGAAGAAATAAACGTGTTTACAAGGAGAAATGAATTACAGCAGGTCAAGAAAGAAATATTTTATTGAATTCATGACTTAGTATATTCTCACAGAAGTTCCCAGCAAACACTCTCCCTTCAAATATCAAGGGAAAGTGACTAGGAGATAAGGCAGCATCAAGAATTCTCAAAAGTCAGTCAAAAACCAAGAGGTGATAGTTTGTTATGAGTACTGTAGTGCTAACTCATGCTTGCTGATACAGCCAAACCGGCAGTCTTACAAATAGATGAATAGGCATTGACAATTGCAGTATTTTCTACCAGGAGGTGTCAGATGATGAAATGAAGTGACAGGAGATCGACGTAGTACTGGTTATTATTCTTCAACCAAGATTTCGTATAGAAATCAGTAAAAACTGAAATTTTGTTTTCAGTTGTTAATTCAGTAGTTACTACCGGTCAATATATATAGTCTAAATTCACAATTTTCTTTTTACACCATGACCACTCAACATCTTTTCCCAAGAATAACCACTAGATGTGTACTACCTGTTACAAGTTTTAAATGTCAATTCTAATTAAGATCACTTTTGTCTCTGTGACGTAACTTTTGGGATGAGAAACAGGTCCAACTGGTTTAATTTATTTTTCACTGCTAAGACTTTTACTACAGTTAAAATGTCATTAAACAAAAATACTTTACACTTCAAATGCTTGCTAACTGTCTATTAATCTGTCCATTCGAACTGCAATGTTTTACGAAAGGGTTTGGTTTCCATCTTTGCCTATATCCTATTCAGGTGTTCATTAGTTCACAAAATAAGCACAAGATTAAAACAAAATACATAACTTCTTTCTCAAACCTTAACTTATTTCGAAATATCACATGTTAAAGTCAAATATGGCGTAAAATCCTTCCTTAATACAATAAAAGAATCCCTATTAAATCAAATTAATCCCATCTGTGTCCTGATATAACAATTACTAAAATCTGATGCTCTCGGTTCCATTTTTTGTATGAAAAACCATCCATAAGTCAGTTTTCATCATTTTATCAGCTAATATGAATTGCTTATTCAAGCAAATTATAGATGCCAACTTATAGTTATCTCTTTTACTGAACCAAAATCTTAGAAACTTTTATACGAATGGTATTCAGTAAACGTTTACAAATGTGTGCACAAATCTATAGAATCTGGATGCTTGATTTATGCTTCCATAAATTATGCTCGGAGAGTTACACCCTGATGGTATGCTATATTTTCCTAAATTTTGACAAACTAATTATCAAACTTAATGCTAATTATTGTCTCCAAGTGTAACTTAGACCAACAGACACTATTTGGCACGAAATGAAATATAAATTGGCTTTGGTTTTCTAGACATGGATTTTGAGACAGTTTTGTGAAGTAAAATGGTTCATATATTTCATAACACCACAAACTCACGGAATCCTTCAAAGTGAAGACGAGAGGAAGACAAGACTGCCCACTATGTCCAGTTATTTTCCTGATTGCGGTAGGCTTGATAATGCAACAGACAGTGGGCAACGAGGAAACAAGCATAAAATGGACCCATACAAAATCTTCAAGAATCTGGATTTTATTATTTTTATATTTTTTGATTACAGCTTGATTCCACACTGTATTTTTGGTACAAGTATGCAATTTTCAGCATGGATATCGGTAGCCTAAATTTTGCAGGCTGACCGTAGATATCAGATGTGCGTCGGCAGGGGATCGAACCCCGGACCATGTGCATGATCGGCACGAGTCCTAACCACTGTGCCACCGATGATATATATCTGATTTTCCACAAAATGGAAGATATGCAACTGAATAGCAACATGTTTGTAGAAGAAGCATCAATGATAGGACTTCAGGTGAACATAGAGAAGATAGGGGTGATGAAGATTCTTGGCCAACCGCAACAACAACAAATAATAATCAGCATAAATGGGAGAAATTTGGGAGAAGCATCCTCCTTTGCCTACCTGGGAAGCATCGTTCCAAATACAGGCGGAACTGGTGAGGATATCAAAGCGAGGATCGGGAAAGCAAGGCAAGCTTTTAATTCTCTCAAGTCTTTGTGGAGATCAACGGCACTCAGCATCAAAAATAAGATCCGGATTTCCAACTTCAATGTGAAATCAGTGGCACTGTACGGGTCAGAGACTTAGCGCTTCACGAAGGGCACTTCGAACAAACTACAGACTTTCATCAACAGCTGTCTTCGCTCAATATTCAAGATCAGATGGCCGGCTAGAAAAGATCAGCAACAGGGATCTCTGGGAGAGGACCAACCAAGAACCGATTGTGCAGTAAATATGCAAGAAGAAATGGAGGTGGATTGGCCATACTCTGAGAAAATCGTCAAGTGACATCCCACGCCAGGCTCTCGAGTGGGGAAGATGGCGGAGAATCAAACGTAATGGAGACTTGCGGCTGAAGCCCTATGTTCGTCTAGGAATTAAAAGAATAAAAAAGAAACAATAAATGACTTGATTAAACAAGATAGTGTCTTTAAAAGCCAGTGGAAGTGTTTGTAAGACTAGTAAGGCGTGGCAAGTATGAAATAGTTAGAAACAAAGGGTTTGAGATAATTCATCATGATTTTGTTTGGAGGACTGGTTAACACGGAAGGTAAACACGGTCAGATGAGAAGAAGTACAGACTAATGTCAGTTGTTGGAAGTCAGTCATACTACTAATTTAAATGAAACAAATATAAGTGATTCTGTTGATAGGATTCAAAGTGAATCTGCTAGACAGCCACAGTTTATTGTAGGGAGGGGCAGTAGTGAATTAATCCAGCCCAATGAAGAAACGTTCATAGTGAAAAGTGGCAAGGGGATCACACAGAAACTGTTTCCATGATCCTGAGCTTTATAGACAGTTTCCTGTTAGCACTTTATTTCTATCCTGCGTACGTTAATACATCAAACTCAACCAAGTAGTCGAGCTGTTTCACAGAGAATGTGAACAAAATTTTTCCAAAACGTTGTTCTTAAAATATCATTGTCTAACGATTTAAGTCGTCGAAAACTGCCTGACTGCACTTACACTACAGCATTTTAAAAATAAGTCTAAGTGAGTACCATGATATAAGAAATTATAAGGAAACAATAATAATTATTAGTTATTTTTATTTTATTTGTTCCTACAGATAGAGGCGAATGTAATACACATAAGGTCATAGTGTGCGATGCATTTGACAACAGTTTAATGTGAACTTAAAGTTGTGGTGAAGTCTCTAGGATTAAAAAAGGCAAGATGCAGTAAAAATTACCTAATATCTGGTGTATTTCTTTTCAGTCACGAATTGAAATCCCGAGGGTGAATTGTGACCTACAAATTTGATATTATGAATGAGCAGATTTCGTAAACCGAAGAGAAAAACAGACTGACTTTAAGTAAGCGTTAGGAAACTTCAATTGCATCGGTGGCACAGTGGTTAGGACTCGTGCCGACCATGCACATGGTCCGGGGTTCGAGCCCACGCCGGCGCACACCTGATATCTATGGTCGGCCTGCAAAATTTGGACTACCGGTATCCATGCTGAAAATTGCATACTTGTACCAAAAATACAGTGTGGAATCAAGCTGTAAATCAAAAAAAAAATTGAATGGTTTATTTGGTAATCCTGCAATGTATCTTAGTCTAGAGACTCGGTGACATGTTATGTTGACTTACCATAATGTCTGATATGGGGTTATTGAAGTTCTAACTCCTAAAAGAATACAAAGTAAAGATAGTAAACGCTAGTCTGTTTAAGTCTTCGTGGTTAGTGGGAAAGAAATCCAGGAAGTTTCATTTTGTTGCTAAAAACAGGTAGACCACGTTATATTGTTAATGCACAAATTAGTTATAAGACCATGTGTAAGTAGGATAAATTACTTCACTTTCAAAGATTACTAACATTGGCCACACTTATATCTGTTATAATTTAAATAAAGCGTTATATTAGTGAGTACATAACAAGTAAATATAGAGGAAATGCTAAGCAAAAACAAGCGTGTACAAACCAAAAAGCTAGACATTCACTATTAACTTTTTTTAAAGCTAATCATGCCAAAATATAAAAACATTTGGTCATGTTGAAATCATTAAATGACTGATTTGACATAAATCCAAAAGAAATAGGTCAGCAAAGAACAGTCTTTCCGTAACTCCACTTCAAAGCTGTACAGTTACACTGTATCCCAAAAGATCTTTGAACTATTTATAAAGCTAATTGTCCGTATCAGTTGGTAAAAAAAAAGCAATAAGAGTTTAAATATCAGGCAAAATAATAAGTTATGTAATCGAAGAACAATAAGTGATGAATATTATTCAAATGTGGTTGCCATTATGAAATAAAAGTGCTTGGAAACAAAAACGCCGTCCAAAATGGTAAGAGATTCAAAATATTTAGAAAGCCCCATTTAAAGTTAGGAGTTTGAAAGGAAGAAATGAGACGAAGACAAACAGCGAATAAATATGGATTAGACATCAATAAAGTATAAGGTCATGGTAGTAGAAAGAATCGGACTAATTGCTTTCGTGCACACAGTTCAGAGCTTTTCTTGTGGATGGAAGGTGTAACTGGAAATCTTCCAAACGATATGGCCTTTCTTTATTTATAATTTTGAGAGATTTTTCTACTGACGCTGAATGATTTGTGAGAACGAAATGCTCAAGAATTGAATGACTGGTTTGTCGAATCTCTCTTTGCACTTTTATAATAAGAGAGGTTCTTGTGCGCGTCTACATAGTATCCTACTCGTGCAGCCTGTGTACTTAGCTCCACAGAAGCAAGTAAACTGATATGTGCACGTAGATGTTTCCAACAGTGGAATACTGTCACTAACCTTTTAACGAATAAGAGGATGTGAGGAGAAGGTGAAACGTAGAGATACAGAGTATAATGTTTTCCAAATTTCTCTTGGTAATCTGTTTCGAATACTTTCAGCTGTTGTGTCACCTTTGAATTTCAGGCTTACCACTAACTCTTTCTTTGGTACTTCTGTCTTTTTTGGATTATCCCGCCTATGTTTCAGATGTTTACTGATGAATGCTAGTTAATAACCATTCTGAATTAGAGTGTTGCGGAAAAACCCCGGTTCTATATTCAGTTTACCTTCCATGCATGTAAGAATGGTTCTTGCTAGAACGGATAGGATATGGTTTGTTCTTCTACCTAGCTGAAGGAGTATGTCAGCTGCCCGTTCTATTCTGGCAAGTGGTGAATTGATCTTTAGATCGATCCATCATATCTCCTAAAAAGCTGAACATCGAAGAAGAGGTGTTTTCCTTTTGACTCAGCTTCTATAGTAAAACTGAATAATCAATGGATTTTATTAAATTCTTCAGGGATTTTATTTAGGTCAACATTTACATTGGCAATGATAAGAATTTTAACTACATAACGCTTATAGGCTGTGAACTAACTTAGAGCTGGTTACATATTACTTGATTCTAGTTGTGCCAGTATTATACCAAGAGAAGAACCCATAGCTACCCCATTCTTCTGCTGATATATTTTACTATTAAACTATTAGGCGTACATCTTACTATTAGTTCTTAAATATATTTAGTGGATATTCTAGCATTTTAATTTACATATACAGCATAGTGTTTCGCATCAGTTGGTGTACAGAGAGGTGACATCAAATGAAGACGTAACCTTGCCACTCATGTTAATTTCATTTACTGAGTTTAAAAATTCGAAGGTACCTTTATAGGAGGGCCTCATCATCACCTTTTCAACAGGTTTCGGAATTTCTGCTAACCGCTAGGCTGAGAAATCCCAAGGTGGTTTAGACATATCTAAAACTGGATGCATACGTAACCCTTCTTTGTGAGGCGTGAAATAGTTAATCCAGGTTTAAATCTTTCAAGAATCTCAATACCAATTAATAAGTCTTCCCTCATTTTCAGGCAATATTTGTCAGATGTTTCTTGGTTAGGGCCATGTTTTCTTTCTCAGTAAGTGGTTTTTTGAGCTTGGTATTATCATTCAGAACAGTTAGAATTCTTTCTGTATAATCTACTTGTTCAGCAAGATAACTCCTCTACGTTTGTCCTGACGTATAGTGAACAAGTCTTAACTGTTGACTGTTACTTTTATTTCCATGACGTGTTGCTTGATCAGAATTCTGTGATATTTCTGCCTTGAATTATTAAATTTTAGGCAGCGGTCTAGAACGCTTGGTTTGAAAAGTCTCAGTTTTTTGTTAGAGACGGAAACTAAGCCTTTTTGTTTGATTGCCAAGACTTACAAATTTTACTTCTATAATAAGACAGGCCTTTTCAGATGTTTGTTGGAAAAACTTGGTGCCAGGTGATGAAGCCTGAATCTGTCTTGCAGAAAGTTTTAAGTCAGAGAGGCCATTTGGGTTCAGGGAATTTCTCAGGAACCTCGATTGGTTTTGCAGCACACAGAAGATTCTGCCTGGTTTCCTCTGTACGTTTTTCACTGAAAGTGGTAACATAATTACCGGATTCTATTCGTTCATCATTAGATAACGCATCAAGTGAGTAAGCTTCTCGTGTTCCAAAGTGAATACATGTGAGCCTATGTAGTCAATGAAGTTTGCAGCATGACGTTTTGGAGTCCTCTGGTGTTGTCGGGTATGAATTCTATGAAGAGTTCTCTAAAAATATTTCGAATGACTGCTATTAGACTCTACTTCAGCAAGCTTGAGAAAAGATAGAGAAGTCAATTTAGCCTTTTCCCTGTGGACGGACAGTTGATCTTCTTTGAAGTATGAGAAATTTACATGTGACATTACAGGCGATTCCTTGACATTTTACAACACCATATAACTGTACATTTTTAAAGTGAAGTTACGAAAAGTATATTCTTTATTTACTTTTTCGATCTTATCTTTTCGATTCATAAAAATTAATATCATTCAACCATTCGGCTATCAAGAAAGCATAACATTAACTCTAATATAAATACTATTTTTTTATATAGAAATTAAAGTGTCGTTAAAAGCTTTTTTCTGCTCTGCCTAAGAAGTATCAACTATATACTTTTAATGAATTACGTTATATATTGTTCTAATTTCGGCGTCAGTATTTGTTTCTTTGACATCTCATTAGGCTTTTCTTTGAATATGCAGGTTTACAACGCAATCCTGAATTTAACAGCTTCTGTGGTCAATACACCAAAAGTAGATTTAGCTTTTCATGGACAAAGAAAAAATCATTGTTGGTGTTTGGCATCAATGGATAGTGTCCATTAAAATAAATTTATGTTATTGTCAGCTGCGCAATACAACTAAAAGATAAGATCAATTTATGCAGCATTCAAAGATATTATTTGTATGGAACTTTCAGAATGTTACATGGTATGGTTTATTTTCATAAATGTCATGATACCGTTAAAAATCAAAATTTTATATTTCACAGAAAGAAAAGGGAAATATAATCATCACTGCTCATCAATTGTATAACTGATGACTGGTAGTTTTATTCCTCAAAATGCTGGCATTAATGAGTCTACATAACAGTTAAGCATTTGTCTTTCATTTCTATTTCAGCTAACGAATATAAACTAAAATTAAGAATTGGTTGGAGGATTTCATCTTGAACTGACATCAGTTAGAGAACCATAGGAAAACCTGGGAGTAATCGACAACTGTTTCATCCTACTTTGAGACCCTACAACGGTACGCACCCACTGGGGTTTGGAACCAAGACCTTCTGGTTACAAAGCGAGCTCGGTGGGAGCGTCTCGATGAAAAGTCCGAAACTAGGACGGAACAGCTGTCCAGTTATCCCACATTTTCCAGTGGTTCTCAGACTGATTTCAGCTCATGATGAAATCCTACAACCGAATAAACAAAACCACTACAAAACCAAGACTTTGAAATTAAAAACTCAGATTAAGATAGGTGAAAAAGCAAAACAATAGGTACTGTGTCTATCGTTAACCTGCTTTCCTTCGAATAGTTCAAAATGTATTCCACTCTGTTGGAAAAATAGCTTGATTGAAAATTGTGTAAAACTGCAAGGAATGAGATTCTGAATTTTTTTAATTAGCCAGAAAGCACAAGTAACCAGGATCTCTGGCAGAGAATCAACCACCAGCAAATATGCAGAATGAAACGTACTCTATGGAGACTGTTAAAAAAATAACTTGAAACGTGAGACCCTCGAACTAAATGAGAACCGCATTGGACGATCAGGTTCAGGAGAACATGTGAACAATTGTTTATCTTGTTAAAATTATACTAGAGAAATGATCTGAATAAAGATACATTTGTGAATTCTTATGTGTCACTTGCGACAAATATTATGTCATATGGATATTATGTTTATTGAAATCCCACTCCTATTCACTTTTGACACAGACTAAAACTTAAGAAACATTATAAATTATTTAATCCACCATACACTTTGCCTTCATACAGAAGAAAACAACTAATTCCTGTTGGTTAATCAATTAGTTTTAATTTTCATGAAGTTGTTTTCTCATCTGTTATCTCCCATTATTATGTCGAGGTATAGTATTTTATTTTGTCTTGAGCGCCTTCACAAGATGATTTAATCGCTGTACTAAATCTATTTTAATTACTTATGCATCAGATTATTCTGAAATGATTTATTCTTCAACATAAAAACACTTGTTTTAGTCTCAATTTATAAAGATATTTGAAATTCTCTTTAAATCTATCGTTGTTATAGGGAAGAGATACAACGAATTTACATGCTAAATCTAAGGGGAGTTGAGTACATCATCCCCAGCTACTTGCATAACTAGTGGTAGCAGACATTTTGTCGCTTTACATCACTTTTGGTATAAGTATTAAGATGAATATTTAAACTGATGTAATGAAATGCTTATTAGCTTCACTGATAATAGATATGCAGGTAGACTTCTCTAAGATTGTTGTAAAACTGTTGTCCACTAATTATGGCTTCTTTTAAGCATCTAGTGGATATTTACCTGGGATTGACTTATATACAGAATGGAACTGTTTGAAGAAGTAAAACGATGCAGCAGGTACCTGTGACTCTTTTCTTGAAGGATAAAAGTTGAAAGTATGGTTTTTATAAGCATCACTCCTTTAAAATTATGTTTACCTGTTTCAAAACAAGTTGAAGTGAAGAACTATGCAGTAAGCCGTCTTTTGAATTTCATGTTGCTTCCAGATCACTAGCAGTATCATTCTATATGCATTTACGCGTTATTACTAATAGATTTGTTATTGTTGTTTTGCATATTTTGTGAGAATATTAAGCCTTATTCACAGGTGGATTAATTACGTATTATAATATATATATATATATGATACAAAACAAATGGTGTACTTTTAGAGAAAAGTTTGTTGTTTTCATAGGCCTACCAGTTAATTTTGTTGACTGTTCCATAGTTAATATGATTCGTTTGTTCATGTGTTTGGTTGGAGCCAGTGTGTAAACAAGTCAACCTTAAGTTAAATACTATATATTTGCAGAGTAAATAACCCAATCTAAACACCAAATAAATTAACCTGAGTTTAAATTAGGGCTGTAAATGATTACAATTGATAGATGCTGCATATATCAGTGGTTTTGCCAACTATAGATTTTTGTTAGTGATATTACTGTGTTAAAATTATATTTCTAGGTAGAAATTTTTACAAGATTTAAGAACATATGGTAAGTTGTCAATACAACAAAGACGAAGACATCCTAATGTATAAAAAAGAATTTAACGTAAGAATAGCAACCAACGTTCTTTTGAAAGTTCTTACTCTACAAGTGATACAAACGGTGAGAGCGAGTACTTTTAGAGGATAAGAAATGCAGTCTACTGAACTTAGCGGATAAGAGGCAGAAAGCAAGACAGTTGGTTCTGATGATGTGTGAAAAACGTGTCTACCTATCCAACTCTTGCTAACTATTCAAATGATTTAATTTAGCATTAACATGAGTAAAACGACGCATAGTAGATATAATAATCAGATTTCCGAATTAGTGTGTTTACATGAATTACAGTACAACCGAAGTGATTACTTTAAAAAATTGGAATTTCTGACCTCGTAACTATGATGTGACTGTAATACTAAGAATATCCAAGTGTTGGATACAACCTAACACTTGAATATTAGTGAGATGCTCACTAGCGACTGGCCCTCTTCAGGTAGGTGGTTACCTGGGGTTCCAGTGGGAAGTCGTGACCAGTAGGGTGCAGCAGGTCAGGTGTGAGGACAAATACCCGTCGAAGACATTGGCTAGGGTTCACGCTATGTCGTGAATTGGCAGAGGTTATAATTCATGGGTGATTGGATCGGGTTCCAGTGGCTTAATGGTATACGAGCTAGCCCTGTAACCAGAAGGTCCTGGGTTCGAATCCTGGTGGTGGTGTGCGCTGATGAAGAATCTCAAACTAGGACGAAACAGCTGTCCAGTACTCTCAGGTTTTCCAATGCTTCTCTAACCAATATCAGCTCATGATGGAATCCTGTAAACTAAGAATATCAGTGATTTAATTTCATCTCTTCATCTATGAAGAATTTTCCGCCCCTTTGAAGAAACCAAAACCCAGCTCAATACAGGAGATGCAGTGACAGTTAACCAAAGTTAACGTACACATTGACTTTGTTAATTCATTTATCACAGGAGATCTATTCGACACGTATGCAGTAATACCTCATGAACTACAAAAATGATAAATATGATGTTTATTTAGAGATGATAGCTGTTTTATGTGATGATCATAATATGTATTACTGACCAAGAAAATTTATCAACCAGTATTTAGATTATCACGAATGTGGTCAAACTCCACTGTAGTTTGGAGGAAATACGACTGATTAAAGTAAAAATCCTGATAATCTGTGAAGTTAAGTAGACACATGATACTGTTATCAGAATAATTATTCAGTTATTATGAAACAATTTTGAAACAGAGTGGACAGGTTTGATTGATTTTCGTACAATTTTGTTAAATTGTCAAGTTGCATCTTAGTAGACAAATTCTCATCAGGTGAACTTCCTAGGAATAGTCAATGCAGGAGAATATATGACAACTGGTTAAAAAAAGATAAGCTCTATTTCTCCATATTTTTAAGAAAATCTTAAAACTGACTCTATAGATGACTAAAGCGACTGCCATTCACGAATTAAATAGTTTGAACTGGACTTGTGAATGGTTTAAAATTCGCGTGCATAACCCAGGCCATTTTAATTGTAGCCTGAATAGGAGAGTTGACACAGACAATAACATAGATGGCGAAAGAAGCAGACAAGACAGGTTGTCCGAAGAGTGGAGTGATGTCTCGAGAAAAAAACATTCTATGAGTTGCGTTGGTCCATGAAGTAAAAGCTTAGTGTTCATTATATCTCCTGATAAAATTGGTTGCGAATAATAAGTTTAACTAGATATTATAATATCTACCAGCTGGCCATATTCGGTAGATAACACTAGCAGATCAAATTTTATCCAGTTGCTACAAAATTTGAAAACTCATTAAGAATGCTTTCAAGTGTTGAACTCAGCTTTTCCGAGGCCTAAAATCAAATGAAATTAATTAATGTAAAGAATTCAGCCGCTTATTTTCCAACAGTTATAGATTATACTGCATTCATGTGACAATCATCTAAAGTCAGTTTATTGAAAAGCAATTGTATATGTAATTCATGCACTTGAAAGCATTCAGTATATTTTAAAAGTGCATGAAGCTCGGTGTTTTGTTTAAAATTTTAGGATAAAAAGATTGTATTCCTTAACATTAATTTATACTTGAATGAGTCTTTAGTTTGCAAAATAAAGTCCTAGTCGATCTTTGCAATAAGTTCGACAGTACAACCATGTGAAAGCATTGAAGAGTTTAAATACGTTTTGGTGACCAACTAATCCACTTCCAATGAATCTGTAGACTATATAAATCTCTAGGTGTATATATTAGCCACTAGTTCAATCATTAAAACACGAAATTTTTCGGCTGATTAACTTGATTACACAAGCATTCAGATGAATACCCACATTCCTGGTAAACAAAATTATGGAATGGATGCACTTTTATCTAGTAAATACAGGCTAATTTTATTATAGACTAAATTATCTCTTTCATTCCTCAAAAAAAAAGAACAGATTAATTACCAACTGGTGGGAAAATATAAGGCTTTTTAATCTTGTAGGCAGTTCTTAGGATTTAACCTAGTTTACTTTTTCATTTTATGAATTTTACCTTCACATGGCATCTATCAGTTAATTAATATTAAAGAAGTGTAAAGCTGCTTCTAGAACACTGAGTTTGACGTAACACTTTTAGTTTACAAATATCTGTTGACCCAAAACAAGTCGTAATTTATTCCATTCGATTGGATTGATAACAATATAACGGACACTTTATTGCGATACTTAGTGATAAAGTTTATGATGTGAAAAACGATTCAAAACATAAAAAATGGATTTTGACATACCCTTTTGTATACAAGTGCAAGGTCAAGTAATCCGTAAAAAGTATGTAAATAAAACGGCATTGGATGTTACTTGACCTAATATTAAGGCTTACATACGTCAATCAAAAGATTTTATTATTCCTACAAAGTTCAACATTGTTCTCCATCTATATTCTTGAATAAAAATCTGTGTGAGAAACAAGAGAGTGTTTATCTCACAGAACAGATCTCTAATTTATTGTGCTACAAATGGATTTTGAGTGAATCGTAGATCAATTAGAAATATATATATATATATATATAAATTTAAAATATACGCATGAAACGCCGAAAAACCGGAAAAAAATTATTTGTCAAAAACCGGTTTTCGGTTATCTTCAAAAAAGGTGCGGGAAACAAATCCATGGAGAGTACATTTTATGCAAACGTATTCTGTGTAATCCTTCCCTTTTATAAGATTTTATAAAATCGGAGGAATATACATTCAATTCAGACCAGTATGTTTATTGGTGTTGATTTACAGAAAACGTACTTCTTTAAAATATGGAAAATAATCAGCTCAGAGATTGAGAAATTCTTATAGTATGAAGTAATACTGTATGAAATTTTCAGAGAAATCGTTTAGAACTCCTTATGAATCCTATTTATAGACAGAGAGACTATAACGTCTGTCCTCATGGGCTTGAGGTTTTACTAAGTGCAAGATTATAAATCAAGAAAGGTGGAAACAATTTCTCATAACGTTTTGCACTTCTTTTTTCCGGCTTAAGAATAATTCACTGAGAAAAGAAATGCGATAAAAATTTTCAGGAGATAATTGAAAATTGAAAAATGACTCGGTCAATAACCGTTACTTGAATCATTTTAAACTTGATTGACATTCAGATCAAATGTTCTATCACACGGAATTGTAGTTTAAGTATAAGCTATGAAGAGGAAATATTAATCACTTCACACTTCTACTTTTTACTTTGAGGTAAAATCAATAGAATACGAATGTCTAAGATGCTAATACTAGTTTACTGCATTATATCCAACATACTTTTTTTAGAAACACACAAAGTTTCCTCTTAGTATTGATCTTTGAGGTGGTATCAGTTTGTTTTCGCCTAAAATTCAGGTTAATTATATGCCTTCTCTTTCATACAAATGAAAGCGTTATATTCATTTGAATGTGCACCGATAGTGGTGACACCACTATGTTTACATCTTTTATACAGAAATAAAAGTTTATAAATAGCTTCTGTTGAACATATGCTTCTGAAATATTTTGCTGCACTGGTTAAAACAAAGGACATTAGATGACAGTCGAAATAGTTGGGCATGAGTTCATTGAAATCAGAATCTAAAGTAAGCTGTAGAGACATGTTCAATGAAAAAAAAACTTTGTTTACAATCAGCGAAGAAAGTAATGTCACTAATGAACATAAAGTGTAAAGAGATTAGAAATAGGGTGGAGATTCGATTTATTTTATGACTGTACAATAAACAGTCAGCATGAAAATACAACAGTTTTCAGTAAGCTAATGATGGGTTAATACACAATATTGTAATTTCTGGTAAAAAAGCATAAAATACAATCGAACATGAATGCAAGTTTGTGAAATTTATTGCAATTAAATATAACATTTTTATTGCTAATATAGGTTTGTGGGTAAATAAGCTACAAGAAAACATGTTCCATACACACTTATCGTTCCAAATAAGAAGCTTAATTACGCAGATACATAAATAAATAAGCTCTGCGAAAATGCATCAGTCTTCATTATACATGGTGTAGTGTACAAAACCTACCTTTCTAAAGGTAATTTGTGTTCTAATAAATCTATATGTAAAAATATACGACCATTTATAATAAATAGCAGAATCTATTCCACCAAAGGAAGTTTGAAAAAGGCGAGGTTATTTCTGAAGTTTTTAATTTTGTTCTGTTACATTATCGTATTTGGCAGCCAGCATTTTCAAGAATTTTCTACTTTGCCTATGAAGCGGTTCTTTATAGGCAGTATATTTCTATAGTTGTCTGGCTTGCTTAAAACTTGGGCTAGCTATAAATTCCATCTCTCTGTTGCATATATTTTCTCTCGTTCGGTTTGTTTTAATTGATCATGGTATGACCTATATTTTCACTATCTACTCTTGTGTGTGTTTAAAATGTTTACAAGCTCCTGATTAACAAGTTCCCACTAAATTTGAGGAATGGCAACGTGGCAACGTGGTCCAATACATAAGATAACTGTTCTTCAGTTATTTATGTCTTGTACTTCTGAACATTTTACAAGTGGCTTTCAAATAGATATCTTTGATTTCTTGAAGGAGACAGAGGGGAAATATCATAATGAAATGGTTTGTGATTCAGCTTGGAGAGCACTGTGTCACAGGATATACTGTCAATTAACATTCTACCTGAAGATATTGTATGTAGGGAAAATATCATGCAATAAACTCCTGTGAAAATTCTATACATTTTATAAATACTGTTCAGAATTAAAATGTTATTATTATCATTATATGGTTCATTGTAAAGGTTATAAAATTATTATGGTAGGCATTTTGTTATATATATAATACTGCCATTCTAAACTTATTTGAACTTCCGCGTTATTAGATTGTCTATTATGATTTAATTGTTAATGAAACGTTTTTCGTGCTAATTATAAGCATATAATGCCGCTTTCACACATCAACTTATCGAGATGTTTCTTTTACTAAAGAAGAAACTTTATTGAATGTCATTCAGCATCTGCTTGAAAACAGTATTTAGCAGCACATGAATATATAAATGGATGAGAGTTTACATCCTAACAATCCATAAGATATTTTTTCTTTTCTTGCGGCTTATATTGTCCCGTTATTATCAATACTGTTACCTTTTATATATCGTTTACTGGATTTTCCTGAAAATTACTGTAAACCTGACAAGTGGTATTCCTTGCAGTAAAATGTTTATTAAACTGAAAAGCGACGTGAAGACTAATTTATGTTACCTGGAATAAGAGGAGATTCGTAATTAGATGTTGAGAAGCATAAAATTTATTTTGTGAAGGACACGCCACCTTATTTCAAATCTTTCTTTTGAATAAAATACTCAGTGATTTAATTAAAACGTACCTTGGGGTGTATTCAACCGAAAGAAAGTGAAATCAGTCGAAATTAAAGATCAAGTGACCTGAGATTGAAACACTAACGTTTTTTAGGAGTATCTTAAACATAAACTGTCACAGTTAGCAAGTTAAACATTGTTTTACGTTTTGTCAACTCCAACGTTAATTTTCGAAATTTATAGTCTTTAGGATGTGTTATTGTTTCTAGAAGAAAATGGAGAAATAATACGTTAGGTTTCCGTTAAAATCCAAGTAATTTTTTTTTAAATTCTCATACACGTTTATCAAAATTAATTAATTAACTGATTTCCTCCTCAGTGTTTTGATAGAAAGAATGAGTGATTTTCTTTATGCTTGAATTGCAAATTGCAGTGTAAATTAATTTCTTCTACAGAGTGATTGAAATGTCTTGCAAAAAAAGTCGCGTGAATTTTGAATATAGGCGAATTTATTATCATATAAATTTAAAAGCCCAGAGAGTTGACTAATTTTATTATGTGAGAATTCTAAAGAGTATATCTCTAACAGAGCAAAAGGTAATCATACAGTTCTTATTATTCTTATTGCTATTGGTCTCTATAGAAAGAAGACTTTAAGCACTATATTCCCACTGTGTTTTGTTCTTTCTTTGCTGTCTATTTCAGAAGGCTGTCCGATTGCACACAAGCTTTTATATCCCCTTCATAAGATTTCCTCTACATCACCTTTATTTATTTCCGTTTCCGTCTTCATATGTTTTGGTCACTAGATTCATGTTTCGTTCTCTGCTTATCGTCTCTGTACGAATATGTAATCTATATTATCGTACCAGCGAAGTAAAGTGTTAGTGAAAGTCTGCATCCTGTTGGAAATGTTTTTGATGGTGCAAATGCCAAGTTACTAATGAAAGAAACAGTTGTAAAAGTTATGTACACATGAAAGTTTATGCATTAGCTGTGTGATGCATAATAATACATTACTTGAGTGAAATACGTTGTTAATATCTGGGGTAACAGATTAGCCCATAACTCTGAAATGAAAAATATAAAGAAATGTACGACTGAAAAAAAGGTTGATTTTGTCATGAAAATTAATCAGTATGAACAACATGATTAAATTTATTACCCTCACTATTTATTTGTTAAATTAACAGTTTTTGTCAACCAGCTGTCACTGTTAGAATGACACAAATTAGCACCTATAGATGAAATTTTCCTATTCTAAAAAGCATACTAATGGCCTATTCTGGGACTTCTTCTCCCAATAATGATTTATTAATGCCATCCTGTATGGAAACCAACTCTTTCGTGAACTTATGTATCCTTCTCAAAACTGTCGTTAATGTGGTTACCATTTAAAAAATCAAAAAATCAACCTAGATTAATTCATATGCTTGGTCTATTGGGTTTAATTAGCCTCCATCATATCTCATTAGTCCTTACTATACGACTTCATTCTACTGTCAAACGACTAGGTTTAGATGGTGCATTTAATCACTAATAGGTATTAGTAGAACAACCCATTGAAATCTAGAGGTTACTCGAGAACTGTTTCTTACGTTTTAAAACAATTAAGCAGTACGCGGTAACAATATGCGATATGGAACTCGACAATGATAGTCACTTTACAGTAAAGAAGCGTCACTACTTCCATCTTGTGTTTCGAGTCAGATAACGATCAATCATTTTCAATCAACGTGGCGATATATTGCTAAATTATAAAACTAAGAAAACATAAATTATTCGATACTAACTCAGTAACTTTAAAGCAAAATACTTTCCTAATAAAGTAATAGTCATGGATTCGATCCTATGGAAGGATCTGGTGTCAGTAAACAGAGGTGAAGAGCCAAGCGGAACAGATTCTTACTAACCCTTTCTTCCTAATAAATTTTCCACCTACTCGACATCTGAACTAGTTTAAGGTCATACATTCATATTTTTTGGCATGATATGACACTGAGACTCACTTTCAACTTATTGAAACCGACTGAAGAGCAGTTCATTCGTTCAGTGATGAAGAGGAATAAATAAGCGATTTGGGTATCATTCACATTAACTATTGTTTTAGTCTTAGAGGACTGAATTAGGCATAATCAGAAAACAAGTTAACCACTATATTGTATATTGACAATTTTTTCATTGTCTAAAATTAGTCACTCTTAGCTGTCCGCTTGAACAGCGTTTCCCTTAATCAAAAACAGATATGAAACTGTCTGAAAGGTTTTGTATCTGCTTTCGTACATATGCTTTCTGTTCATCTTTCATACATGCAAAATCACATTGTTTTTATTTGTAATGTTTCTCCAAATGAAGACTCTTCCTGACTAAAAATTGTAGTCCTGTCTTGTTTTCTACTGCTCATCTTGCGTGACCTATAAAATGAGTTATTAGACAGCTATACGTGTAACTGTGGTTTCTAGAGTGTAGTTGTTAGTTTGCCTTCATTCTGTGACCTGCTATTTTGTATGTGTGTTAGAAATACTGTACAAAATATTTTGTTATTAAAGCTGAGTATGAATATATTTTTTTTTACTGAGAATAAGTAGATATGAAGTGAAGATTATTTTCACAAAAAATTAACTTATGCACTGAATCTGATTTTCTGTCATGCATTCATTAGGATATTTTTTAACATGATTTTTCATATCAATGTTTTTTTTTTCTTTTTGAAATGACGTTACAACAATCACTTATTACTTTGCTGATCAGACATATGATTCTGTTGGACTGGAATTGGCGTTAAGCAAGAGAAAAAATTCAACTTTTCCTTAAATGAGCTGAGTACTTGACTTATAATTCAATATATGAAGCATTCCAACTTAAAATCACACAGAAATTTATTCACTGCTTACTTTCTCATGGGCAGTAATGTGTAAGTTAAATGGTACCTGGACCGGTGTTATTTCTTTTGGTGAAAAGAAGATATATATATATATATATATATATATTGCATGGGGGATTTGAACATGAACTGACATCAGTTAGAGAACCACTGGAAAACCTGGGAGTAATGGAAAGCTGTTTCGTCCTAGTTTCGGACTATGGGTTCGAACCCCGGTGGGTGCGTACCGATGAAGAGTCCCAAACTAAGACGAAACAGATGTCCAGTACTCCCAGGTTTTCCAGTGGTTCTCTAACTGATGTCAGCTCATGGTGAAATCCCCCATGCAATCAGACAAAATCCCTACAAAACCTATACTATATATATATTAGATGGAGCCTGTTATTGCTGAAAACACTAGACTTCTTTGGTTGTGTAACAACTTTTGTTAGAAGTGATTGAACTCTTTCTCTGTCATTTCGATTTAATATACTTCTCGAAAGAAATAGACAAACAATAACGACCACTGAACATTTAGTAGTATACTAGTAGAAAATGTCAATGTGTTTCCGTGGTTACAGTTGTATGGATGCTAAATAAAATTCCAGAAGTTATCGAGCCAGTCCAATTTGATGTTAGTAGAAAAAAGTGGGACGGAGATGCCCCACTGAAGCAAAATATTTCACACAGGACGTAATGAATGAATAATAATGAATAAAATGATACCTTTCTGCATTGACAACGTATATAGATATAAGGACCCATACTGGATCAAGCTGACACAACCTACAACTGTACAAGGAAGAAAACTTATCAGAATTTTCATGTAATTAAAAAATTATTGTAAACATTAGAAATGAAAAAATAACAAATTATTATGGAATTAATTTAAATTTAGAACAACACATTTAAGCGAACAATATTGCTTTCAATTAGATCTCATCAGGCTTAACTCTAATATATATAAGTTTACAAATAAAAATTCAAATATAAACCAATCATGGTGTTTTGTCCATAGGATAATACGATGGTGAATATAAATTGTGCAATTAGTCATAATAGTAGTAATGATAATAATAATGGTAATAATAATAATGGTCTTATCAAGATTAAGGGGCGATAAGAAAGGGATTGAAAATATAAACAAGGGGTGGTGTAGAAGTCTAAAGGAGGGATAATGGCTGTACGAACTTCTTTTGAATGCATAGTTTAGGTTTAATAGTTCAAATGCCTATCTCCTCAGCTGTGTGCAGTAGACGAATACGAATTCTATTAGAAAGATTCGGTGGGATTCGATGAATTACTTTGAAGGCTCTCGTTTTCTCGACTACATGACCACTATCAATTAAATGTGACAGAATTGAGCTACGGATTGTTTTTGTCTGTCTTTTGCCAAACCACAATAGGAGATGTTCACTAACACGTTGGCTAAGCTGTCTAGTAGTACACCCAACATAACTGTCACCACAGGTGCAGTTGAATTGATAAATACACATAGATGTGGCAAAACTATCAAGCTTATCCTTCGTTTGCGTCCCAATCATTATTATTATTGTTACCATTATTATTATCATTACTACTATTATGACTAATTGCACAATTTATATTCACCATCGTATTATCCTATGGACAAAACACCATGATTGGTTTATATTTGAATTTTTATTTGTAAACTTATATATATTAGAGTTAAGCCTGATGAGATCTAATTGAAAGCAATATTGTTCGCTTAAATGTGTTGTTCTCAATTTTACTATGGGAATATTTACTATATCAATTTAAATGTTAAATTTCCGAAGGTTTGGAAAAGCGAATAGATGTCATAAACTCTGTTCGATGTAGACTTTTGTAACTGTAGTTTGTTTCTTCTGAGATTTCCTAAATGACCAGAGCGCAGAGCAACTAATCAATTCTCAGAATATGTGATGTGGGACGTAGGATTGGTGTTTAGAGACAAACACTTGAAACTGAGATGATGGATAATGTATGGGAATAAAAATCTGTCATGAGTAATTGAGTTATTACTACAATGGTTGAGTACTTGGTCAGTGTGCGTGTTTCTAAATTATGTTTTCATCACTATAGAGTAATTTGTGCACAGTTTTTTGCTAGTTTTGCACTAATTGAAGTATATAATGCAAAAGTAACTGTGCGATAATTACTCTATAGTGATGAAAACATAATTTAGAAACACGCACACTGACTAAGTACTCAACTACTGTAGTAACAACCCAATTACTCACAAAAAGGAAACTGTGTACAGACATTTTTAAAATGAATTCAAATGCAATGTAGCACTGAAGTTTTGAACAGAATGGAAGAAAAATACCTACTAACCGTCTTCAAAAAGATTGGATATCCTCAAAATCTTGTCAAATAGTGTTTAAAATTGAGTCACAACACCAACAAGAAACCATCATCAAAAGGCTACAAGAAAATTCATCCTACCATACGTAAAATATATCTCTGAAATAACAGCTAGAATACTGAAACCATTTGAAATAGATATAGCACACAAGCTAGTCCAATCACTTCATTCGATACTGTGCAAACCGAAAGACCCAACAGAAAAAAGATAAAATTAATACCATTTACAAAATAAATTGTATGAACTGTAACAGACAATATACATCGGTCAAAGTAGGCGTCCCCTTCGTATTTGAATCCAAGAACACACATTAGCTGTGAAAAGATATGATATATATTCTTTCACATCAATGCATGTAGATAATTATGGACATCAGTTTGACTGGGATAATGTCGAAAATTTTAGACAGACGAAACACCAAAAGTGCCGAAAAATTCTTATAAGCCTAGCGAATATGCGATTAACAATCATTTTAATATAGACCAAATCTACCAACTAATAAAAAGTAAATCATGTGACGAGAAAGTTCAAAATCCAAGTCAATCGAAAATGATCAGTACAGATGTAAATCGACTACCAGTCACGAAGATGGTGACCAAGAAACGCAGTTCTATCATTCATGGAGAATTTGAATTAGTTCATTTTATGCGAAAAATTGCGCTGAAGATGTTTTCTAGAAGGACGACGAAAGCTCCGAAATTAAACCAACCAGCCCAGAGAACACCAGTAATTGCGAATCATGCATCTTGGTTTCTTTCTGCTGATGTATTCACGTTGCCCTGCAAATTTGAATTTCAACAACACATTCAATAGTAACAACATAAGCCATATCAGCCACTTGTGTGAAATTATAAGCCATAGGATTTACAAACAAAGTCTGTTAGAAAGATACTAATGAATATAAGGCATGCGTATGACAGCGTATACTAATGATAAAAATGAATAGTTTGAAATCACTCGTGTCACACTATTAGTGTTTACCAGCAAGACCTAACATCCGATGCCCGTTTCGCTTGTTGACCTGGCTAGTAAGCATCACCACTTAGCACAAGAGGATCTCAACTACTCGTATCAGCCGCAGGTATATGACGTGATTCTATTTTTCTTGTTTTCCTGATAGGCATTTACGGTTTGAGGTGGACGACATATTGTGGTCTCAGTATTTCTTGTTTCTTAAGTAAACTGCGATAATTTGTCATCTCGAACTGTCCAATTTGGAAATGAAAAGTGTGATCATAATGTATTTTTATGTTTAGTCTCGCAATCACAAATTTTGGTTAGACTAACCAGTGGGTCAAAAATTATTTTAAAAAATTAATTGTACATTTGTAATTCAGCGTGAACGATTAGGGTTTTACCGCAAGTGCATACAAAATAAATATTATCCTATATCATTTTACAAATCACTACGTGGAAATAAGTCAAAATCTTCACTCTCCAACCTTCAGCATCTTGCTGAATTAGAAATTGATGAATTGAATGATAAACTTTCGAAATTCATCGAAACATACCAAAGACTGATTCCCGTTAATAATAATTTATCTTTAGTATGTCGAATTAAATTCACTGTATTTTACAATGATATGGTAAAAAAGACCATAAGTTCCACGGGACAAAAATTAACGAAATCTTTGAAAGACACTAATCGCATTTTGGAATTTCCTCAAGATATTCACGAGCATATAATTAATTTATCTACCTGCACTCTATCCCAACTACAGTTGGAAGCATTATCATATGGACTGAAATACAAAACTATTCCTATAAAAATAAACAAAATGGAAGTTTAGTCACAATACGAAAACCTCTATGATCAAATCTCTGATTTAACTCCTTCTAGTAAGGATAATATGAGCTGGTTTAAAGTTAAACTGGTGGACATTTCTCACCAATTTCTAAATGCTAGAATACACCAGAAAAATGGGTTATCAAAAGAACACCACGCCCTACTTAAGGAATTACTCAAAAAAGGTAATCTTATTATTCTTAAACCTGATAAGGGAGAAGGCATTGTCATCATGAATAAATCGGATTATCAAAGTAAAATGTATGATATCCTCAAAGATCAGTCCAAATTTCTGGTGGACAATGCTACTGATAATGTGCTGCTTGTGAAAAAGCAGATCAATTGTCAGCTTCAGATTTTACTGATGCATAGTTTTATAAATGAAAAACTTTACAAACAACTTAAAGCAATTGGATCACATACTCCCCGGCCTCATGGCCCTTCAAAGATCCTTAAAACTGGGAACCCACTGAGATCCATCTTAGACATGTCGAATTCTCCTCACCATAAAATCGCAAAATGGTTTACAGAGGTCTTTACGCCTGTAAGAAACTCATTATCAAATCATTCTATAAAAAGTTCATTTGATCTGACAGATATGCTAGACAGCTTGAACATTAAGGAAAAGGTTATGTGTTCAACTGACATAGAATCTTTATTCACCAACGTTCCTCTTCATGAAACTGTTGATTTCATTTGCGATTTCATCAGAAGCAATGGGATAAACTTACCTATTCCTGTCACTTACATTAGAGACGTCATCTGAATGTGTGCAAAAGAAAAGGCATACAAACAAATTGATGGTGTTGCGATGGGGAGGCCTCTTGGGCCCTTGCTAGCAGATATATTCATGTCGAAATTGGAAAAACAAATGCAAGGTATTCTTGGAGAATTTATGCTGTATAAACGTTATGTAGATGATACTCTCATTATTGGTAATAATAGTAAATATATTGAAAACTTTATTGCCTTATTTAGTCATATTCATTCAAATATCCGAGTGACTTCCTAACTCGAATCGAATAAAAATTCGGTTTCCTGGATATTACAACGATCAATTTCTCGTAGACAGGCACGGAGTAAACAATATCTTCATTTCAACAGTTTTGATCCTAACCAGCATAAACGTTCCCTAGTGAAATGTTTGTTCTCAAGAGAATGCAAAATATGCACGAGTGACACATTGATGGATGAGTTTCGACATATACATTCAGTTTTATTAGCTAATGGTTATCCGGAAAACGATATCACTTGTCACAGTAAAGAAAGATCACATCTCGAAGAGACAGCTTCTGTACCAAAGAAAGCTATCTTCATTAACCTACCATTCAAGAGCGACCAGATTATGCAGTTGACAGCTCAAAGACTTCGGTCAGTCAACAAGCGCACATTCTACGCCGCATCTCTTTTTCTCACTTGCCAAACATTTTCTATCTCTGTACCTACGATTAAAGGACAAAATTCTCTGGACTCTACTTTAAACGGTATCTACAAGTTCACCTGCAACTGCAGTGACACCCATATAGGCAGAACCAACAGAATGTTCCAATGTCGTTGAAAAGAACATGTTCCAAAATGGCTGCTAAATCATATAGAAAATTCCAATGCGATTAATCTGAATAGAAATCCAGCATCATCCATTGCAAAACACTTATTAATGTCAGGTCACAATGTCTGTTTCACAGTTATTTCACATAGCTCTAATTCAAGGTTATTGAAGGTGATGGAGGCACTTCGGATTAATCACATACAGCCTAAACTGTGTGTACAAAAAATAATAGATTTCAGTCTTCGCCTACCATCGACTACATGACCTATTTAAATATGATTGGTCATTAGTATGTACTTTTGTTTTTTTTATTAAACTGAGTAATTGTCATGACCTTTATTTTATTATTGTTAACCATGCTAGTTGTAAAGCGGTTGTAAAGAAACTACGAAATGAAGATATCATCTCGCGAAATTTGTCTTCTAAATGCCTTATTCAAATTTATAAAAAGGACTAATTGTTTTAATAAAGTCAGGTTGAGAGACAGAGGCTAATCATCTAATCATTTTTTAAGCATTGGTTTGTAGGGATTTCATCACGAGCTGACATTGGTTAGAGAACCATCGGAAAACCTGGGAGCTCATGATGAAATCCTGTAACCAATCAAGCAAATCCCTACAAACCAATACTTGAATATCAATGAGATGCTCACTAGCGACTGGCCCTCTTCAGGTAGGTGATTACCTGGGGTTCCAGTGGGAAGTCGTGACCAGTAGGGTGCAGCAGGTCGGGTGTGAGGACAAATACCCGCCGAAGACATTGGCTAGCGGTCACGCTATGTCGTGAATTGGCAGAAGTTAGAATTCATGGGTGATTGGATCGGTTCCAGTGGCTTAATGGTATACGAGCTAGCCCTGTAACCAGAAGGTCCTGGGTTCGAATCCTGGTGGTGGTGTGCGCTGATGAAGAATCTCAAACTAGGACGAAACACCTGTCCAGTACTCTCAGGTTTTCCAGTGGTTCTCTAATCAATATCAGCTCATCATGAAATCCTCTAACTAATCATTTTTCATTCAACCGACAGCAAAATTGTGTAGTAGGAGTGAAATAACATCTTTCCTGGATACTGCACTGAGAAACAGGAAGAGGTAAAGCTGTGTAAAGCAAGTTATGAAGTCATGCAAATACGTTGGTATGATCACGAGAAGTGAATTGTGACTGAAACGTCATTCAGGTACCATATATCAAGTACGCCTATGTAAAAGGCAATTCTATGAGTCATTGGTTCACTGGTAGAACGCTCTCCAACCAGAAACCTGATCCGAGATTCGATCATCGACTGATGCTCTCCTAAACCTAGCTTAGCTGTTAGTAAGACTGAGAAGAAGATGTTTTCGTGAGGCTAGCAACCCAGTCCCATAAAAATATAACACCACTGCTACTGAAACTTCAAAGCTTTAGGCCCTATGCTCCATACAGTCCATAAAGTTTCTCATTATTGATCTGATTTACGTAGATGCATGAGCACTTCTAGTTGTAGTATTCAGTGAAGTTCTTCGGTAATGAGCCACTGGTCTTTTATTTGTCACAATATAATTAATTAGTTTACTTTAATTGTAAACTTTTTGACCACTGATAGTATTTCTATTTCTTCCTCATTTCCTTTGCTACATATTTTACTGATGTATTTATGCGCAGTTCCGTATACTGGATATTTATGGGCATTTTTTTCTTGCTACTATCTGGTTTTTAATATCCGCTACTATGAGATTCTTTTCAAAAATCCTGATTTCAAATCACGTGGAACAGTGAATTAATTTATCTATCGAGATTTAGTTTCATTTCATATATATATATATATACATATATATATATATATATAATTTTTCTGATAAGCTATAAAACTGTTTTCAAAAGTTATCCTTGAAAATCAAATCGAGGAAAGTTTGAACTCGGAGAGAAACAGATAAAAATGCTTCATTCTGTATCAGTTTTACACAGTGCAGAAAAATGTGAAACTAGGACTAAGCAGACTTCTATTACTTCCTAATGTTTAACCAACCTTTGATGGACATTAGTTTCTGAATGAAATCAGTATTCTTTCATATATGACACCAAAGTATTGTTAGGCATGTTTGGTCACTATAGCTCTGGCAGGCTACCAGAGCCAAGTTGGTTTCAAACTAGTGAATTGTATATTGCTTGTAAAATTTCACATCCTTTGTCTATGTATGAGGGTTAAAAAAAACAGGATACTAATACACTCTGTAATACAGTATAATGCAGGAAATTCGTAAATTTTTGTACTAACCTGTACTTTTATGAGTGGAAAACAGACCAAGATCATAACATATGTCTGTGCTTTACTTTCACCTAATTAAATCATTTGGCTCTACACAATCACTGGGTCTCGTTTCAAATAGAAAGAATCTAATTTGAAATAACTTTACACTATAATTTCTTATTTTCAATCTTATAATAATGTGGTACTTCACAGAATTCTTTTATTTTTTCCGGTGAATGGATCAATTACATGAGTTTACAAATGTCAGACAGATATCTTAGCATATTCCTACTACATATTTTTATCAGATATGACAATAAACTGTTTTTATATAACTTTTTGACATTCTTCTGACAGCTCAGAAATTTTTTGCGTCAAAAGTCGTAATTAAATTATAAAATTCAAAACACTTCAGTATTTATATGAGATTTTTTCTTAGGTAGTTTAGCATAGGAAACGTTATAATTCTGTGGGTTGCGAAAATACCATAGAGGTTTATTTTTTTAAATCATTCTTTATAGTGTAATACATAGTGATAGTTTAGACGATACGATTGATTATAGCTGTGGGATTATTGAGATTCGTACAATAATAGGTGAATGTTTTGATCAAGTTACAAGACCATATTTACATCTAGACATTAGTCAGTCGATCAGCAGTTAATATCCGCTTTAAACGCAACAACTTTCATTCAAATTCTTATTATATAAGATGTGACGATTAAGACTTCTTTGAATTCCTGTTAATTTGTTTCTGTATATGCATAACTATCTGACTGATTAATTAACTACGAATATCTTGACATAACAACTCTAAGAGTAAGACACTGAAATAATCACCGAATATAGTTTGTTATACCATTGGAGGTGAGCACCAGGTGGCAATAAATTCAGAATAAAATAAAAGTTCATGTGTTCATAATAATTCTTACCTGAACCTGGAGTCCATTTTTATGATACTGTTGAATAAAGGGACCAAATTGAGTACCAATGATTAACAATTATCCAACTGTCTATTATGCTTGTGGTTAAGATTATCGCTTAACTACTCTTCTCATAGTTTATCATAAATACCCTTAAACTTTGAAAAAAAAATTATTGTGAACTAAAATTTTCTAAATAATTCGGCTCTAAGTATGCTTGCACTTAATTAACGCTTACTGTTAAATTCATTTATTGCAAAAATTATTATGTTATAGGACCTTTCATCAAGAAACAATCGAATGCTTGTCCAAGTTTTTATATTTTGCCTAACGTATCGGATAGAATCTATTTTACAACTAGAAATTTGTTAACTACGATGAAAAGCAGACTATAAAAGTAGAATGGTTGCTTTTGTGGTTGAATAAGATAATAGCCTTTGTTTATTTCATTCATATTGCTCATCTGATAATCTTTAAAATCTATAACAAACTGCTGCCTAGAAGGGTAGTAATATGGTTGACTTGCAGTCTAAAAGTAGAATATTTGTCATTAAAAAGAGTTAACAGAGCATCTATTACACTATATAGTATATGTATGAAAAGGTAGATTTTAAATAATTTCCTTAATTTGCAATTTAAGATTTTGCACACAATTATTTTTTGTTATTATATGTCAATAGAAGACCTGGAAAAGAATTAAGTGAGCTATATTTTGTGAATTTTCGCATTACAATAAGTTGTATATTAGATACATTAATTTGACATAACTTACAGTCATGCAGTATTAATAGCTATATTAATAACAGCAATAGTAACAGATATCATTTCTATATCACTGAATGTTATATCAAATAAACTTATCTAGCATGGAATTATACTTTACCAAACTGCTCTTACAATAATCACAGTTAATTGGAAGAATACTGTTTTGGTGTTGCACGGGTATATGAATAAATTTAAACCGTGTAGATATTTAAAGAGTAAATATACTCATAGTATTCCTATATTCATGCAGTCAAAACAAAGTTATACTTGTTACATTAAAGCGTTCATGTTCTCATAATTTTTATCGGATTCCTAAGTTTCCGTGATTTTGCAAAGTTGAGTATTTGTCAAGCAATTAGGGAGTATATAAGGATCATAGCACCTGTTCAACCATTTAAAGTTTGCTAGTAATACAACACAGGTTTGGATATCAAAACAGTAATTAGTTGATGGCTTGACGTCATTTCACGAAGAATATATGATGAAAGTTAAATCAGCACAGAGGCGGAATGGGCGCTTTGATTTTAGATAGTTACACTTAAATTATTTTCAGTAGGCAGGAAAAATACCTCAACTGTGATAATATTCTTGGATTCATACTTCCTCAAATAAAAGCTAACTGTCACACAAAACTTCTGGAATATCAGTTTTTCCGTTCTATCTTAAGATCTTTGTTCAGTACGAGGGATACGGTATCATATCAACAAACAGAGAAGCATTTTAAGTTATCTAGAAAAAGAATGTTGAAATCTTCAAAACTCTCTTGAGTTGTAAACATGTGGCCTTCAATGTAAAGAGAGTTACTCAATAAACCCCTAACTGTAGAATGCAGAACAGCTGTATAATATATACATATTTAAATATTCACCACAAAGACAAATAAGTATAACAATAGTTCTAAAGAAGCGCATTTTCGTAATACTGCGGTTTTTCAACGATAAATTCATTACATTAATAAAACAACGCCTAAACCATGTGGTAAAAAGAGGACTTAGTGCAGCAGATGTAAGCTGTCCCTTCATAGCTACTCTAATTTTGCGTTCAAGAAATTACTCAAATTGCTTAATCTACCAGCTTGACTGTTCTCGTGGAGCCAATAACGTTGGATTTAAAGTAAGGCAAGTTCATCATTGGATTTCCGAACATCATCGTGCATGGTTAAGCAGGGGACAAATTAGGTATATCCAAAGTTGTGTTTTAGCACAGTGGACATAAAGTTGGTGCTATTAAAGCATTTAATGGTTATTCATCGCATTCCAACTGATAATAATATTATTAATCCTACATGTATCTGAAGTCATCGGAACATATCTGTAGAAGTCAAATCTGTGTGTTCAAGAAAAAATTCGTACCGCCCCTTTCCTTACCGTGGTCATCACTGCATGAATGCAAAAAACTAACAATTTCCCCCTCCACCTAGACGATTTACAAGTTGCCATTGTCCTACATTATTATCCTGACTACTTCATCTTCAAGTGTTTATTATGTAATCAATTCAGACATTGATTTATTTCCTAATTGCTCCTTTCATTTTTCCAAAATTATGCATTGTGTAATCCACTTGTTTAACTTTTGCGAATATTTTTACCTTTTTATTGTGGCACTGACTTTTTTTAGTTGATTATTGGCCCCCCTGACATTCTGATATTGACCAACCATTGTTAACAAACTTACCCCCACTAAATTGGTAATTTCTGTATTGTATTAGATTTGCTGTATATATATACGTTAGGATAGAGCCATAGATGAGAATCTAAGTGAAGAGTAATTACTTATTCGGTCAAGCCTTTTGCTTTTTTTTAATGTAATTACTGATTGTCACTTTGCAATAAACAAAATTCAAATTGTTTAGAAAATAAAAGAATCGCAAATAGTGCCTGAAGAAATTTGTAAGGGAACGGTTAATAAAGAGAAAATTAAATCAGGGTTTTGCATTTTTTAAATCATCAGCCGTCAGGTGATGTTGTCATGGTAGTGAATAAATATTTTAGTCAAAGAAGTGTATGGAAATTAACTTTTTCATGTATATTCATATAGCGAGCGTTAACTCATTTATCATTATTTCTAATTAGTGCATAAATTATACCTACTCACTGACATCATCTGATTTATTTCTTACACCTAATCTTTACAATATATATATATATATATGTTCCCTAATGAGTTATATAGTCACTCAATTCAATACAGTATTCAGATCCATTTAATGAAAAAAACGATCTTTCAGTAGTCACAGTAAGCATCTGGTGCATCAATGACTTCATCAATCGTATGCACACGTTGATGTTCTGTTGATAATCGTGTCAAATATTATGAAAGATATTGTAAGTCAGAGTACAACTCAAAAGATTTCGACAGGAAAATATACTGAACTTAACATATAGAAAAATAAAGCTTATATGAAGCAAAATAAAAATACACAATCACATATCCATCAATTACATTTACCATTTCAAGAGCAATGAATAAAATTATTAAATCATTTGAATTCTTTGTTGATAATCTCACCCTTTTTAATACAAGTATATGTTTCTACACTGTTTTTAAAGATTTCGTCTATTTATTCGTTTGGTATGTTAGTGACTGACTTAATCTTATTTCCAGTAGTAAGGCGAGGTTACCTGCTGTTAAAGTATCTAAAGTGAAATAATATTATTTCATACAATCATAGTTCTCTTAAGACACACATGAAAATAAACGCCGTAGTGATATAAAGGACTAAAAATAAAATTATAGTCATCTGTCCGCCCATTAATCTGTTTCCTTATTTAACAATTTCACCTCACTGATAAATTCAAAGAACATAACTATGAAAAACCAGATCTTTTCTAGATCACTTGAGACAATTATCAGAAAACTGGAGATAGTATAAACAGGTATAAGGAAAGGAAATAAAAAAAATTGAATACAAACTGAGTAAGCTAGGTCCTTCTGTGCACGTCAATAAAGTGCAGGGTTGTTTGTTTACCACTCTTATAGTCGGCTATTATTCCTAAATAAACTGATGAAAAGAAATTATTGGTTTAGATCAGATTTACAGTCAAAAGTGCTACAAAAAGCGTCAGTTTTAGCAGATTTAAAATATGACAATATTATTTCATGATATCCAATAATGGGTATGGTGATCCTTGTCTCATCGGATTCCAAATAAATATATGTAATATCCTTCTTTCTTTATGCATATATACATACTTACTGAATGAATCTATGCCAAAAGCACGGTTGGTTGCTTAATGCACAGTTGACTATTTCAGTCTAAAATAACCGAAAGTAAATGGCATGTAGCTAGGCTATTCAAATACATTAGAATAAATGTATGCAAAGAGCAGTTCACTCAAACAAATGCATCTTACTGTACTCAGAAAATTTTTGACTATGGTTAAACGTAAAGTTCAGAATTCATCTAAACAGCAAGAATTCAGTTCTCAAAAAATCAACTAAATGCATTCTTTTTCAACTACACATATGATTACAAACTTTACTTTTATTATGACATGTGAATTCACACGGGGAAACGTGACTAACACGGTGATCATAACTTAAATTCAAACACTGGTATGCTGTCTTGTAACGTGTTTCATATATGTATGATTAAGAAAAACTGTTATTTCATTTCAATTTAACATTTTTAAGGACAGTGCTGATAATTATTTATTGGTGAATAGATAACGTTTGTGACAATATACCACAAAGCACTGGAAGATCACCATTTTGACAAAAATGTTATTAGTCTACGTTGAATTACTTTATGTATGCACATAGAGTGTAATATTTACACAACTGCAGACACATATTTACATTCCATATAACTGCACGATATGACTACATTACATCGCAGTTTCTGTAGGTGGGTTTCCCTCTGAAGTATCATCATCGGACATCAACTGCGCGAAAAGTCTGTTATGACTTAGTTTTTGGTATTTTGTTGACCATTTACTGTATTTTACGTGCGTCGGTGGCACAGTGGTTAGTACTCTCGCCGACCATGCACATGTTCCGAGGTTCGATCCCCTGCCGACGCAAACCTGATATCTATGATCGGCCTGCAAAATTTGGGCTACCGATATCCATTCTAAAAATTGCATACTTGTACCAAGAATACAGTGTGGAATCAAGCTGTAATCAAGAATAAATAAATAAAAAATATATTGTATAAGTTACTTTATCAGGAAGCCATTGGTGTTTCTTGGGTAAGCACTACAAAACAATCCCCATGAAGCTTGAGAAATGATAAGTGAAAATTGTCTCAAACGGTAGATCCTCAGTGTTTGAGATAGGGAACATAGTCATTGGTGCAGATTTCATCCTTACCATAATCACGTGTTGAACACTATGATAGCCATATTACATTGTGATCCTGGAATGACATCTTCCTTGAATTGTGCATAACTAGTTTCGGATTGCTTTAAACTTTATTTCACTATATTCGTGTACTAGCATTTTACACAAATCAACACTTCTAAGTTGCATAGATTTTGACGCAGTTAAACACAGACTCACCGTTATCTTAATACTAAATGAACATGGTCAGTATGTAGGCAAGACAATTCACAATTTACATGGAAGATAACCTAAGTAACCTTGACGAGTTTTGTACATTAGTCTTAATCGGCCAGCGAAGTGTAAAGCAAGTTAGCCACTCATGGCTACTAATCAAAAGTTTCATTTCATAAAGCCTTTTGAAAATTAACAATCCAGAGAATAGTATATGTTTTACTTAACTATAACAGTTAACCATTACTATTTACAAAGAAATTAAAACAATCTTTGAGAGTACAGTTGGTGACTGAAAGTAGCAAAATACTTATGCACCTTAGAACTTCCACAGAATGACTTTGTAGTCGATACTGACAGCTAAGAGAGGCGTGAAAGCTTTCCGTATTTTGAGATTAACAAAATATCTAGCTAGCAGTGGCTCTACATTTTGTTATGAGAAAAAAGCTATTATCGCATAAACAGAGAACATTTTTCCTGGATAATTGGAAATCCATTAAGTAACATTGCAAGTAATTTGCTATTAAAGGTGGCCGCTGAAAATGTTTTTAACTCAACATCATAACAACTGAGAAATTTAAAAAGGATAAATGAATGTCGAAAAGATTATTGGATATCATGTTCTTATTAAGTGAAATAAATGAGTTGCACATTCATAATCAGACTTCAAAGCCTGAAATCTTATTACTAAGTGTTATTTACTGCCTTTAAATTACGCGAATTTTTGAAAGTGTGACTAGCGTGTTTGTGAAGGTGAGATTCTTCAAAGGGAAACAATTTTTTGCGTTTTAACGAACGCTGAGCCTTTCTTAACTGGTTTAAAGAAAGAGTTAATAACTGACAAAAATATCTGGACTCACTTTGATTGTATTAGTTTCACTTATCGTTTTTGAAGAAAAACAATGGAAAGTTCAAAATATCTATTACACATTCTTTAAATAGAAAAGTAACATTACAATGTATTACAATTTGTTTTTGTTTGAATGCAGACACCATATATTTCTTAACGTGTAACTTGAAAAGATAGCTAGAAACATATTTTCGATCAACAGACAAGCAAGTCGTATAATAGTTCGATTTCGTACAGCAGTCACTTCAAAAGAAGTTCAAATATCGACATTTGTTTGATACTGAAATGAAACATGATTCTTTCTCAAAAGGGTTAATGCATGCTTCCATCGGATAAAACACATAACAATTTCCGTTGATCGCTCGTAACTATAACAGCTGGTCAGTTCACTAGTTTTTTTTCAGTAAGTTGCGTGAGTGTCTCTTTTCGTTACACATACTGGGAGGAAAACAATATTTATCAATATAAAAGAATTATCACGTAAAGTAAGTGAGCCATAATTGTTGACCTTAGATAATTATATCACAAAAGAATAATGTTCTACTGAAAACTTTTAACGAAATAAGTTTTACACAATCACATTTATGTTATAATCAAAACAGTTATTTTATTTTTTATTATTTTTGATTACAGCTTGATTCCACACTGTATTCTTGGTACAAGTATGCAATTTTCAGAATGGATATCGGTAGCCCAAATTTCACAGGCCGACCATAGATATCAGGTGTGCGTCGGCGTGGGCTCGAACCCCGGACCGTGTGCATGGTCGGCGAGAGTACTAACCACTGTGCCATTGACGCACACAAAGCCAGCTCCTCGACCGGGAATCGAACCCAGGCCTCCCACGTGACAGACGGAGATACTCACCACTATACAATCGAGGAGCAGTTTCAGTGACTATGATTTTTATTTCGAAAGCATTGGTGGTTTTGAAATATGGTGAAAGCTAGAAAGGATTGGGATGAGTTATACAAACATTATTAATGCCAGCGGACAGAAGATGCAAATATATGTATATACACGCCTGATTGTTTTGGAAATGTAATAAAGGTGTTGTAAATTTCATGATAATATTTGAGTTATACATTTAGATATAGAAAAACAGATTTCAGTATTTTAAAGTCAATATTCTATCTAAGGTGACAGAAGCTACTAATGTCACGGGTTATGCATTCGTTCAGTTATTTTTATCTAATTCATACTAAATGATTCAATGTATGAACGTCTTCGTTATCTCTCATCTAAAAGAAATATAATAAATCATTATACAGTTATAATATGCGTAAACGGAAGGTGATTTTTTTCCAAAACAAGTCAGCTGTGAAATAACAGAAAAAACTTCTGGATTATTTAAGGCATCCAAAAAAAGATACCTGAAGGAATATGCGCACATTAGAGTGAATATATGTTCACTTAGCAGTTAGTATTTCATCATACTAGTCAAAGAAACCTGTCTCCATTGCGGGTTTAAACATCAACTGCTAGATAACATGCTCAAAAATAAAAAGTGGATAAGCTAAGTAGAGACCCAATGATGAATATCTTGTTTTATCGAACAGCAGTTTGAAGTTAAGTATGTGGCAGGTTGTCGAAACGTTTTAAAAATAAAACATTAAAATGAAAGTAAAATGTGTCGCTTTACAAAATATTTATGATGACTATGAAATATAAGCAAGTCTAGTTTTTTGCACTCGTTCATCAGACTTCTTCTCCAAATTTACTAGATTATTCGGTAATTAGTACTTTAAAAAAGTAATCACTTTATTGCCATACACCGTGAGCAGAGTTTTCACACTATACTTTGGTCAAATATAGATTTAAAATATAAAGTGACTAACCTGACTAGTAATTTCATAGGTGGAGCTTCTTACTAACCGACTTTAGTTGAGGATCATTTAGTAACTAGTGACTACTGTGTATCTGATTTTTTCTACTAGCAGCAGTATGTACTCATGAAGACACTTGGGACTGAAACTATGACTTCCACGTTGCGTAAAGAGCATTTTATGACGTGGTCACTGAGATTAAAGCTGCACAATGACGAGATGTCTCAGATGAGGAGAAAAAGCTATTCAGTACATCTCAGTTACCAGTGGTTCTGCAGGCAAAATCATGAGAAAGTCTTTGAAATCAATGTAATCGGTGCAAATTGAGCATTTGAAACAGCTCATTTAATGATTAATATTCTCATTAACTGGTAAAAACAGATTTCTCAACGTTTACTCACAAATATTTTAAAAACAGAATATTAAAAGCTAATTTATTAATCCTGTTTGAATTTTATGCTGAAATATGTATAATATTCAACATAAACAAAGTTTCATTCTGTTTTTGTTGTTGTACAAACAGTAGCACAGATTTGGAAAATGTTTTCATTTGAACAAAGCATTAAAGATCAATGGATCTACTTTATTTTGTAGGCATTTTGTCAACTGCTTTTTAGGACAAATATTTCCAACATAGTTTACATTTACATTAATTACAAAATCTAATTAATCACTTCCTACCTGTATGATAGTTTTATTCATCTACATCGGCAAAACTTTGACAGGTATGGCTTCAAAACGGATGAGTTTAACTAGTTCTTTGCAGATGGTGAAGCAAGTAGTGGGTTAACCGCACTATAATTACCCAACATGTTTTAGATGTTATAGTTCTTGGGATATGAAGTATTGTTAAAGTTCACTCTGTATCAGAATGAAAGAAATCAATTTATCAACTTTTTCATTTCTATACATATGAAAATTAAAGACTTATTAATCTGGAATAAACTAAAATTCGATAAGCAGAGAACATAATTTCCCCTTTTTTCAATCAGATAAATCAATCCGTTTTAATCTGTTTCATGTTGTATATAGTGCATTGTACTGCTAATAGCATGCACCATTTTAATCAAATCAACGTCCGAGAGTGCATATGTCGTCTCTACATTAGTTATCGTCCCAACAAGAAACTACAACTTGTAGAGTAATATACACTTGCTAACTGTAGTACTAACCTCGCCAGATACTAGCTTGCTAGGCTACTAGCTTACTAGTTTTCTCGCCGGTCCCAAGCCCGGGTAAAGAGGGAGGGTTGGGGCGTGGTGCTAGCAACTCCACCCCTGTAAAACAACCAAATCGCTACAGAAACTTCAACGAATAAATATATTAAAAATTCTAAAAACATAAGCAATAGCCTTACTTTTCGCTGGAATCGGGGAAGTGAAATGACGCAGGCTGGTGAAAGCCTTCGGGAAGCCAGTCAGCCGATGTGCCTTCTTTCGATGAAAGCAAAAGTAAGGATGGGTACCTGGAATGTTCGCACAATGTACGAAACTGGAAAGGCTGCCCAGATAGCCGCTGAAATGAGAAGGTACAGAATAGAAGTGTTGGGAATCTGCGAGAGCAGATGGAACGGAACTGGAAGGTGCCAACTACCTACTGGAGAGACAGTAATCTATTCCGGCCACCTAGAGGACAACCATGAGCACACCGAGGGAGTGGCCATCATGATGTCACCAACAGCAGCCAAAGCTCTCATGCAGTGGGAACCAATCTCCTCCAGGATAATGACAGCCAGGTTCAACTCAAAAGGAAGGAAAGTTACAGTCATTCAATGTTATGCGCCTACAAACGTCTCAGAACAAGAGAAGAAGGAGGCGTTCTACAGACAACTACAAGCAATAATGGACAACGTCCCAAATGGCGATATCAAAATCCTGATGGGCGACATGAATGCGAAGCTGGGAGGAGACAACACAGGAAGAGAACTCACCATGGGTCGTGAGGCCCTCGGTGAAATGAACGACAATGGTGAACTCTTCTCAGACTTCTGCGCCTTCAATGATTTGGTGATTGGGGGTAGTGTGTTCAAACACAAGGATATACACAAGACGACATGGATTTCACCAGATGGAAACACCAAGAATCAAATAGACTTCATCTCAATTTCAAGAAAGTGGAGACGGAGCCTACTGGACACAAGGTCAAGGAGAGGAGCAGATGTGGGTTCAGACCACTATCTAGTAGAAGGGACTTTCAAGGTGAAACTAAAAGCCTCGAGGATAGCTGGGGATAGGCCACAATGCAAGTTCAACACTCAATTACTGAAGGACACAACCACAAAAGACACTTTCACTGCAACTGTCAGAGCAAAGCAGGAAACACTACGCGACATCACTGAAGAATCATGCGTGGAAGAACATTGGAAGTCTCTGAAGGCGATTCTCAACGAAACGTGTTCAACGGTTCTAGGAAGAAAGAAGAGACAAGACAAGGAATGGCTCTCAACGGACACTTGGAAATTAATAGAAGAGAGGAGAATGGTGAAAGAGAAAATGATTCAATGCAAGGACGGACAGGAGAAGGAGACGATGAGCTCAACTTACAAAGCACTGGACAAAGAAGTGAAGAAGAGTGCTAGGAAGGACAAAAGACGATTCTACGACAATCTAGCTACTGAAGCTGAAAAGGCAGCAGGCAAAAGGGACCTGAGGACACTATATCAGATAACCAAATCTCTATCCGGGAAGAGACCAACACAAGCGAAACCTATAAAAGACAGCCAAGGGAACCCATTACCAAGGAAGAAAAACAGATTAAACAATGGGCGGATCACTTCAAAGGACTCTTGAACCGACCATCACCTGCAACCCGTCCAGAAATACCAACAACAGCGCGCACACAACTGCAAGTTGACACCAATCCTCCAACGAGAGCTGAAGTCTTGAACGCAATCAAACTTCTGAAAGCTGGAAAAACAGCCGGACCAGATGGAATACCCCCTGAAGCACTGAAAGCAGACCCAGAGACGACAGCAGACATGCTGACTCCATTATTGCAAAAGGTCTGGAAGGAGGGAAAGGTGCCTACTGACTGGAGGAAAGGTTACCTCGTGAAACTACCAAAGAAGGGCGACTTAGGCCCACTCTGCAAGAACTGGCGAGGAATCATGCTCCTATCGAAAAAAAAAAAAAAAAAAAAAAAAAAAAAAAAAAAAAAAAAAAAAAAAAAAAAAAAAAAAAAAAAAAAAAAAAAAAAAAAAAAAAAAAAAAAAAAAAAAAAAAAAAAAAAAAAAAAAAAAAAAAAAAAAAAAAAAAAAAAAAAAAAAAAAAAAAAAAAAAAAAAAAAAAAACTCAACTTTATGGACTTTGAGAAGGCCTTCGACAGCGTTGATCGTGAAGTAATTTGGAAATTACTCGAGTACTATGGCGTACCCCAAATATTCATCAACCCTATTCAACAGCTGTACGACAACGCCACATGTCAAGTGATCCACAATGGAAGACTCAGCGAGGCGTTTGGAGTAAACACAGGAGTCAGACAAGGGTGCTTACTATCACCAATGATATTCCTAATTGTGGTGGACTGGATTATGCGTCAGACTGTGGGAAACGAGAAGACAGGAATATCCTGGACCGACGTGAAGAACTTAGAAGACCTGGATTTCACGCGTGGATGACTTATGTTTGATGTCACACACAATCGAAGACTTACAAGCGAAAACCGACAAACTGGTCGAAGAAGCAGCCGGCGAAGACAGGACTCCAGGTAAACATAGGCAAGACGGAGGTTATGAAAATAACCAACCAACAACAGCAACAACATCCAACGTCAATCACCATCAACGGGAGGGATTTGAAAGAGGCTACTTCATTCACTTATCTAGGGAGCATTGTCTCAATTACAGGAGGAACGGACGAGGATGTCAAATCGAGCGAGAATCTGGAGGGCGAGAAACACATTCATCAGCCTGAAATCAATCTGGAAATCTTCGTCACTCAGCATCACCAACAAAATTCGGATTTTCAATACAAACGTAAAGTCAGTCAGTCTTCTATACGGATCAGAAACTTTGCGGGTCACAAAGAATATTTCCAAAAAGCTGCAGACCTTTATTAACAACTGTCTTTGCTCAATACTGAAGATCAGATGGCCGGAAAGAATCACCAACAAGGAATTATGGGAACAAACAAAGCAAGAACCAATCGCCCAACAAATATGCAAGAGAAAGTGGAGATGGATCGGACACTCGCTGAGGAGACCGCTGGGTGACATCGTGCGTCAAGCCCTCGAGTGGAACCCGAAAGGGAATCGGCGTGTTGGACGTCAGTGTTAGGGTGACATGGAGGAGATCGTGTGAAGAGGAGTTGAAAGAATATGGACTAACATGGATGCAGGCGAAAAGTATAGCAGAAGACAGAAGAAAATGGAGACGTGCAGTTGAAGCCCTATGTTCCACTAGGAACCCAAGGGAGCAATAATAATAATAACTGTAGTACAGGACAGAACCATCTCATTCCAAGATGGTAGATGTAAGTAGTCATTAGACACTGAAAGTTAACAAATAGCTGGGTAGTGACTTGACCCTTTCATGATCCGATGACTTTGATTCCGATCAAAGTGAGACCGAGCAGAAATCCACTATTTATTAGTTTACAATGATCCTTTCAATTAATGTTTCTTTTTCACTAGATCTACATATATATATATATTGAAATAACGAAGAAGATTTATAGAGGATATGAATGATTCTGATGTGATTTTGCTATCTGTACTCAGTGGTTTAGTTCTGAAGCTCTCATTAATTTTCTAGACGAACTCTCCGGCGTTGACTTCAGTGTAAAGTGAGTGACATCATACCATCCAGCTGAAAGAACGCAACTACATGTGCACATCAATTATCCGCAGTTGACGTATTTAGTAATCCGTTTATGCCAGTATTGTCGAACATTTATTTTTGTACTTGTAGACTAATGCTTAAAATTTTCTGTTATGTTATATCGAGGTATTGTACATACTGGAAGGAAGTATTTTTTAGATGAAAGTGGGTTAAATTTCTTAGGCGGAATAGTGTGAAATCCTTTGTATTCCACGATTTTCCATCAAACGCTCAGGTTATTGACTGTACTATCCATTGTTTTAATTTCGTTAGATTGCAACTAAGCTCATCCTGAATGACGAATTTTACCAACTCTCAGTGAGATTTTATGAACCTGATTTGAAGAGTTATTCTTTAGTAGACCGTGATGTACACAGTTATTCAAAGAGTAAAATTGTTCTATGATATCATAATCAGAGAATACTAAGAGTAGCTTTAGCAAACCTTAAACAATGAGTAAATAATTGTTTACAGTGGTTAATCATGAGCTGACACCAGTCACAGAACAGTCGGAAAGCCTGGGAATACTGGATTACTGTTCCGTCCTCATTTGGGACCCTTCGACACTACGCATCCACCTCCAGGGTCCTAATCCAGAACCTTGGGGTTACAATGTAAGCTCGTGAGCCATTGGGACCCGATCCAGTGACGCTCATGAATTATAACTTCTGCCAGTTTACGACAGCCAGTATTATGGGCAGTGAACTCTGGTCCTCACACTGGCGTGCTGTTACCCACTGGTCATGTCTTCTCACTAGAATTCAGGTAACTACCTGTTTAAATAGGGCTGAGATCGCCTTGTTACCAGAAGGCCCTGGGTTCGAATCCCAGTGGGCACGTACTGAAGAAGGATACCACACTTGGATGGAACAACTGTCCAGTACTCCCAGGTTTTCCGAAGGTTTTCGAACCAATGTCAGCTCATGATGCGATTCTGTAACCAATCAAATCAAATCCCTGCAAATTTCAGTAAAGATCCCGCCACCAGCAAACGTCAATTAGAAATATCTTGGAAAGCCAAGCGATACTGAAAAGATGTTTCGTCCTGTTTTGAGACTGTTCATTAGTGTCCACACACGAGTGCACCAGGAACCTCCAGAATACGAGACCAAGCTCTTTGACCATTCAGCCATTTGGGTGGCAATTTAATGACTAGAGAATTTTAACTTCCTTAATTCGTATTATAGTGTTACCTTCGCCATTACCTTCGATTACTATCCACTTCGCCTTGACATGGTTGACTTCACTTGTTACGACTTCTCATTACAGCTTCAGAACGTCTATCCAGTAGCCACCAATTAACTACAGCGTTTTTAAGAATTCGGATTCATTTCAATTTAGATTTCGTCACGAACCAATATCACTTGGAAAGACGAAATCTACACTGAAATGATTCTAAATTCCTACAGAAATCCATTATCTAAATATTTAAATTTCCACACTTAAAAAGTATTTATCGCTTGTTAGATGACCATAACTTTGGCAAATTTCCTTCATAATAGTAATTTGTATGTCACTGATATTACTACTAAGTTTTATCTGCTTAGTTTGTTAACCCTCCTTAGATCTCATTAGTTCTACACTGTACTTAACTTGACAGTTATGCTTTTGCACTGGAAATAAAAATGGTCTGAACTCTTTCCTCGTGAATTAAGATTCAGCCTTCATTTTTAGTGCAAGCTATTCGTATATTCCACACTTTCTGTTGATCCCTGTGAAACATGTAGTAGGAACTATTTGGTCGAAACACATTATGGTTTTTTCATTGTATTTTAGATTTTCCCGTCGAATGCAGGTACATCCAGGTGACGAGTCTCGAATAGGACGTAATGCACATCTTGGATTCCACTGCTAGTCACCATCCACCAATTACAATATGTTTTGTGTGTTCATACAATCATGTAGTGAAATTAGGACTCATACATCTCAGTTTAGTAGTTCGCGATGTCATTTGATGAAGTAATGTTGTGCGCAAGTAATCTATAAAGCAGCTTTGAAAGAGGGTGCAAAGATTCTCGCTTCGCTCATTAATCCGGTGTTTTTCGTCGATAATGTCCTACTTTTTCAGACGTTGTGTAGTTCAGATAATCCCTTGATTGATTTTTTTCGATTTTCTGGTAAATGCTGTCTGATTTGCTCATCTGTCAGCTACTAAACTTCTTTAATGAATTTCTTCGGGGGATGTTTCAGTACATTTTAGGGAACAGGGAAATCTAAAGTCGGAGTAAGATCGTCAGAAAATAATAACTAACAGTTAAATAATCTCCTATTACTTTTGTGATTTGAAATGTTGGCTTTTATCTGCCGTATATATATATATATATATATATATATATCATTTCATTGATAGTTCTTTGAGAAATCAACAAAGTATATGACCGACTGTAGAACTTGTATAACTCAAAGAATGTTTGTACATGTAAATGTTATAATTTTATTTTATCTTTGCAGTTTGTTAAAAAACCTTACTCAGCCTTTGCCTTGTCAGAATCATTTCACACCTCCTCGTAACTAACCGGTAATTCAAAACTACACTGTTGACATGTGGAATAGATAACAAATAAAACCTGTTCCTCAGTGATTTGCGCGTGTAAACAAATCCATATTTTCTTACCGACATACAGACTCTGGATAGTAGCTGTCTTTGTGAAAAGACAGGAATATTCTTTCATTCCGAACGTTCTAATTACATAGACACTGAATAATTCTGAACATTCACTGTAAATTGATTGAAACCAAGCTAGAAAGGATAAACCTTTAATTAACTTTGAGGTGTACAGAATTTCAGATAATTTAATCTAAAAAAAAGTAAGCAGAGAGATAATGGTCAAGAGTTTGATTGTATTAGGTTACATATTTTTGAAAGTCATCAGTTCACAACCGATGTTAAACGATTTTTGCAGGAAATCAGTGATTATAGAGATAAGGTTGTCCATGACTTGGAAACAATAAACCAGCTGGATACTTATTATCATAGTATTGTTAAGGGAAAAATGAAAAGAATTGCTTAGTTGTAACTGACATAATTATTGGAGTATACTGGAAAAACAAAACTGTCTGCCAAAAAGAAAAAAAATCTACAGATGTTGGTGGATGTTGACAGTTTTCGTGTTAATTCGTCAGCTGAAACTTTAAATTAAATTAAACCGAAAATTCCCTTCGAAAAGTAGTCGGTAAAGTACACACAACAACAAATTGTTTTTCAAAAAACTTAAAGGCTAAACAGCATCAATTTATTTTTCATAGTCATTATAGTGTAAGACATTTTTAGTTTCTTTGTCCCTATAACGATAAAGAGAACTTTGTTCAAAATTTTCCACTAGATATCAAAAATTTGAATCAGACTGTTTAGCCATAACCATCGTCCAGCTTTATGGTGGTCAAAACTGTTCAATTAGAATAACTGGTTTTGAAGTTAAAGAAACTCAGTGTTTTCATTCATTGGACAATAGTAACTAGTGTGATGTGTCTACTCCTTCGTTTTTTTTTGATTTACAGCTTGATTCCACACCGTATTTTCGGTACAAGGATGGAATTTTCAGCATGGATATCGGTAGCCCAAATTTCGCAGGCCGACCATAGATATCAGATGTGCGTCGGTGCGGGCTCGAACCCCGGACCATGTGCATGGTCAGCGAGAGTCCTAACCACTGTGCCACCGACGCAGACCAAATTCTATCAATCAGGTCTGCAATGTGGTCACCATTCTAGCTAGCTTGTCATCAAGGTGCACTTTGAATTGTTGATATTAGTTGGTTAGAGGCAATCGACAGGAAGCCTTGGACCTAAGTTTTATCCTTTCAGTCGCAAGTCTGAATAGCTCAGTGATAAATTCTCTAACTGCAGCACTGGGTGACACGGGTTCAAGTCTCAGAAGGGAAATGAGTTCCTTCAAGGTTGCAGATACGCCTTGCTGATGAGTGCCAACAAGCACGAAACCTAGGTCCAAGGCTTCCTGCCTATTGCCTGCAACTACATAACATCAAAATACTCAGTGTTTCTCAGGTTGGAAATTTTGGTTTCTTACAATATACTGCTAAGCCTGATAACAAGCCGTCTTCTCCATTATTTTGAAACTTAAAAAATAAGGATCTTGATAAAATGTTTTATATGAAGCTTATAACGTTTGTTACACCCAGTTAACACTGATGATAAGTGGGTTAATGTCTTATATATTTCAAATATCACTGCGTCTATAGATTATATTTTAGGTTTATATCCAGTTGGGTTGATAAATATATTTGCAAACAGAAGATATTTTTATTGGCCTGACATCTTCATACTACAGTGGTTTCTGAAAATTTCTGTTTCAGTATCCAGTCACGTCTTACCTTTCCCAATATTTAGAGTTGAAAGGAGAGAAGTGAACAGTTTTCAAGTCAATGAACAAACAATTATAGCGTTATTATTATTATTATTCGTCTTTTACCACCCTTGGTAAAAATGGGTTTCTTAGATGCTTCGCACATTTCGTTATCACAACATGAGTGAAATTTCTCAGATAAACAATTTTAATTAAATTAACATGCATCAGCTTTTTTACTTTCGTGTCAGATGTGTTTCAAAGGAAAAAAAATGCATTGTAATTCATTCTGAGTTTCTTTGAGTTTGATTAGCTGCACTCAGAGATGTAAATTTGCTTTTCAGAAAGTCACTCATGGCGATCGAAAGTGTGGAAACAAATAATTCCATATGAACAAGGAATCCACTATAATGGTGAAAGTATTTTTTTCAGCCTGTGGTAAGAGGATGTTTTGAGAAATTCTTGATGCCAGACTTTGAAATGGTATAGTAGTTAAAAGTAGGCGAAATTTTTAAGAAAGATTAGGAAAAATTTGCGTTATTTTTTAAATTAACTACGCTGCTGTACTGAATGACGCTGACAGTCTAAAAGGAGAGGAAAAGATCTTTTGATGCATGCAATAATTGGTGTGTAAATGAAGAAAAGTATTTACATGTGCGAGCAAGTTTGTCAGTATTCAGCAAAAGACATATCACAAAATTATTCATGTGGTATATTTTCTGTAGTTTGGTTCGTATGATATGGTCCTCAGGAACAAAACATCTTACAAATTCTGATGAATAGTAAGACCATCTACATACTACCTACTGACACAGGATAAAACACAGGAGTAGTAGAATAAAAAAAAAGAGAAAGCTGACATCTTTTTTCAAAGAAAGTTGTCATTACCGATGGCTCGTGATATATCCAGTCTAACTAATAGACGAGGCTAAATAAGAATAGGTTTACATTGATGTTGGAGTAAAATCCTGACACTGTGACAGAAATAAAATTCCATTTCAGTGATGTGGTTCTGACTAACATGTGGTACTGGAAACGTCATCCACTTATCACCACTGTATCTTCTCGTTTTATATCAAAAACACCAATCTGAAGTGGATTTTGTGTTCGTACTGAAGTGCACGATTCAGACATCAACTTGTAACTAATCATTTCACTTTCTGGGGTTCAACTGACTGTCAGCCAAATTATATAACAGAATTATGCGAGCTGCTAATTCACTTTCTTCAGAAAATCAAAAATATTCAACTAAATGACAACAAAATTATCATATATTATGATGTCACATGCTTATAACTTATGCCTGCGCATTTCCACCCAATGAGGTCTATCTTGAGCACCATAAAAGCATTCTCTAAGACAATAGATAATATGGCTTTGTTAGCCAAGGTGGAAGGCGCTTTATTTTCACATCCATGATAATAAACTGGAAGATACTTATCAAGTGAGAATAAGTGTTATTACATATAACACTGTGGTGAGCATATCTCATGAGAAAATGAATCACAGCCAAGGTTATCACGGAAACCAATATTCCATTCATGCGGGATTCTTGAAATTACCTGCAAAGTTTCGTACAGAAAGATAAAGAAAGGATCTGAATTAAAGGAGTCGGCTTTGACAGCACAACAATAATGAAAACGCTTACCTGAGGTTCAAATTTTCCCCATCATCTCAAAAATAATTTAGCTCATGTGTTGAGCGGTGGTCATAACACTGATTTTTTCGTTTATTACCCCACGTCAGTATATATATATATATATATATATATATATATATATATATATATATATATATATATATATATATATATATATATATATAAGTAGAAACAATGAATATTTGCTTTCAAATTCAGTATTTCTGATCGATTAGATTCACACATCCTCATATGATAACACGCTGTTAGACGGTAGTCTTCAGTTCATAATAATATCGACCACTTCACTTAGTTGCTGAAGGAGCTGAAATTCTACTTCTGAACCGTCTAAAAGGTGCTAAGTACCGGCAACGTCTGAGAGATAAACAATTAGAATAAAATGCTGAACAATTACTGTATTGCAGATGAATCTGAATGTTTTGTTATTGTTAAAATCAATTCCTCAAAATTTTTTCACTTTTCTTTCATTTACAAGTATTGATATTTATCATTTAATGAATTATTTTATTAAAATCCATTAAGTCTCACAGTTATAAACAGATTAGTAACGCAATAGGGATGTTTCTACAAGCCACTTTGACCTATTTCTTTATTTTGACTCTCCTAACCCTATATGACTCCGGTGGAAATAAGTAAACACATATATATACATCATTTTGTTTAATTTGGAAATTTAATTCAAACCAGATATTTTTCATATGAGCATAAGTGCTCACTCGCATTATTTCCGATGAGGTGATGTTTCTTTATCTCACTAACTTAGCATTGATAATTTTACCTTTTTATGTGTTTAACTTTACAGACATTTGGGACAGGTAATATTATCCCGGTAAAGTGAAAGGAAAGTGGATAGTCTTTCGTGAAACTATTAATGTAGCTTAAAAGCATGGCTATATATATATATATATACTTTCATTTCACTTTTAATTTCCACTTTGATGTTTTGTAGCATATTAACTAAATTTCCTGCAAACACAGTAGATCTAAAATATTTTTTGTATTTCAGTTCAAGAATGATAAAATGTTAGTAGATTAGGGCCGCCTACCTAAGTTCTTCCGGTTGGTTGCTCACAGGAATTTAAGAGTGTGGACTGAAATGGAGTAAGTGAACATGGTGTAAACATTGTCTCCAATTCACTAACCTTCACAGCTTACCTCTTCTTGTAGGTATATCTACAGACCCATCAGGCAACGATGAACGATGACTTTTGAGTTATTTTTTATCCGAATATTTAGGCTTTATAAGTGGGTTTTGAAGCATACAGAATAAGTCAGTTAGAACATCACCTCATTATTTTATATATCCTATCAGTATTCCAAACTAAAAGCAGAGTGTTTGGTTTTGAATTTTAAAAACATGAATATTTACTCATCTGGTGTCATTTGACAGTTGATAGCTTTTCGGAAAGAGATTCCCTGCGTAAATCTTATTTTCATAAATATAAATATAAATCTCAGGACAAAATTATACCTAGACTACCAAAGCTTGAGTAATAACCACCTGAGAATAACTGCTGTAATCCATCATCTTTTTTTCTGCTTCGAATGAACGTTTTGATGTTTGAATAATGTTTTAATATCATTCGATAGTAATGAAAGTGACTAAGATGAATTTTGATTTGCACTGCTTTTTCTGAATTATAAATGCAGTTATGCTTATTTAGTAAATGTGAGGGAAAATACTTGGAGAACTGTTTCAGTTGATCAACGCATAATGCATATAATTTTATTAATTGAAAAAAACCCAGCTGTGAATTGCATTTTACGAGAGATTACTAAAAGAAAATATCCATTTAATAGATTAGTAGATTCAGAGGCATTGTCGATTTCCTTATAAGAGGCAGGAGTATTAACACTTAAAATGGATAACGTGCAAAGACTGAAATAGATTTATCATACTATAAAAATGGCTGTACTTCAATTGACCAGGTAGTATAACGGTGCATAATGGTTTAAAATCAAGCATTATCTCTAGCTCTCTGATTGATTTTTCAGGTAGTATGACTGAAGTTCGAAAAAAAGCTTGGGAGAGTATAACTGATTTGTAATCACTAGCAAATTAAGTGTAGCGTTTAGTTCGATGAAATTGACAGCGTTTTTGATCATATCACTTAATCTATAGTTAGTTTCGAAAATAGTCAATTCACCGACAGTGTGCAAGATATTGTGCAAAAATATTGTTAACAAAAGTATTCTGTCCGTCAACATTAAATCACTTTTTACCAAAAATTTCACTTATGGAGTCTGTTTTATATGCAGATGTATTGATTAAAACCAGTCAAACTTCAGAATACCAACAGCGTTACGATGTAGCCATAATTAAGAATTCACTTTAAATGACATCGTTTACAGACGGACGGATGGTATGGCAGTGCGAATTCTCTCAAGTCTGTTGCTAGTATAGTTTTATGGCCAGCCTCAAGAATGGTCAGTTAAAGTCAAGTACTGATAATTCTCAAATTTATACATGACACGTGTACAGCTTTTTTATCATTTGTGGCAATAATTATGACATTAATCAGATTCTACGGGTATTTAATCACTGAATAGATGAAACTATTCACAAATCTTCACTTTCTGCTTTATAACTTATTCACGTGGTCTCGGTCCATAGGCTTCTAATTTATTATAGCTATTTGAAAAAAACGCAATGCGTGAATGTAGTAATAAACGCGTCATTTTAACACGAAGTTGATAAGAACTGGATTTTAAACTGTTTATTCCGGCTTCATCAGGATGAATTGTGATGACAGTATTTAATTAGTGGATGGTGACTAGCACAGTGGAATCCAGAATGCGCATTTCGTCCTATTTGGGACCCGTCATCTGGATGTACCTGCATTTCTCACTGAGTAATGATGTTCCCACCGAGGCTGGAACCCAGTGCCCGTAGTTTCATACGCCAAAGCGTTATCCACTAGACCACTTGGGCCACGAGAGCCACCTCTTTTGCCCAGACATCATCAAAGCATCTGCACAAGAAGCTGACATGTCAACCTGAGACCGAGCACTTCGGTCCAGTCAATCGACGGGAAAAAATATCAAATTCAATTAAATTGTGATGATAGCCTATATATTTTACAAATCTGTAAAACCATGCCACAATATCTTTTGGACCCTGTGAATTATATCTTGACGAGTATTTTGTTAATATCACAGTTAGGCAGATTTGTGAGTCTTATCAAGGAAAGCGTCTAGCGTCTTATGCAGTGTGATGCAAGATAGTTAACTGATATCAAATTACTATGTCATTTTTAAACATATAGTGTTTGGCGAACTAAATGACAACTTATTAATCAAGTCAACAATTTCAGCATATCTATTTAAGGTATGTACATGTATCTGGATATTCATACGAGTTAAATAAAATGTTGCAGTATTATTGATTTCTTGATGAATTAAGGGAAACAGTGTGAATATACAGAAAGTAACCACAAAGACCTACGTAACATTATGAGTCTATATATATATATACATATATATATATATGTAACAAAGTTTTTATTTGTGCTCTGACAAAAAACAGAATTTATCCATCAGGTCAGGGAATGAAATTTATGGTTCTTCTAGAAATCCAGATTCCCAGCGAAATGTCTCAAAATTAAGTTAGTCAAATTGAGAACGATTTGCTTTCGAGATAGCTTGTTTTTTTGCTTATCTGTGACTTTGTTATGCTTGTCACTTTTTGATAATCTGACAGATTATCTATTTGTTGATAAGAGTGTATTCAGGATAGACTTATTTATTATATGAAATAAAAGTATCAATTAATCATTGTCATTGTGATTTTTCACTTGACTACTTCTTTACAAAGACATTTTATGGATTGCTGAATGCGTGATTAAAGGCCACATACCATAGAAATCGGTGGATGACTAGAACTGATCCTCTCCCAAAACTTTTGTATTAGAAGTAAACTAGCCTTGCTTATAGCACACGTAAAAAACTGTATATTTATGTTAGATACTATCACATAGACATAAAAATGTTGTTACAATATGATTTGGACTCTTTTTTAATCTCATTTCTCCACTAATTCACGTCTAAGTAACAGTTTGGCTAATTAGGAAATATTAGTTGACCAAGTATTATATAATGGATGAATCAATATCTTCCGAATGTCAAGTGCATAGAGATTTATTTGAAGGGGATAAACGCTAATACTACTAAAAATCTTAGGTGGATTTCAATTTAATTCACCTGATTATTTTTGGACACAGCTGCTTAAAAATGGACTATTTAATTGTTGTTGTTCGAAAATTATTCATGCAATAATTTTTATTCCTTTTTAAAGCCTTTCTTTTCTGCCTAAAAATCACATGTGTGTGTAATTGTGCACTACGGAAGAGAGAAGAGAATTACGTTAGAATTTTCTTCATTATTTTGAGATTAAATATTTACAATTTCAAAAGGAAATAATTTTATGCTCATTTTACGACAATCATGTCTTAATAAAACGATCAGCTATGCGTTACTTAGATATCACGGCAACACTAACCTATTTTAACAGCAGAAGGCAACGCGCGGAAGCCAAGGTATATTTCCAAGTAATCAAACCGTATTAGTTAACCAATCAGTGAGCGTCTGATTTTGCCTTACATTAAATGACATGAAATATAATGTTCAAATACGTAGTATTCTGTTGCTAACGCTGTAATAAACTGTGGGAATATGTGAGAATAATATTCCGTCGGAATACATTGTCTGTATCACACCACCACACTATGATATTCATGTGTTGGTTTGCAGGCATTTGATTGGTTTCAGGATCTCATCATGATTTTTTAGAGGATCATTAGAAAACCTGGTTGTACTGGAAATCTGTTTCGTCCTAACCGATGTCAGTTCATGATAAAATCCTGAATTAACCTATGAATTAGACGTTTTACGAAAGAGGAATAACTATCACCTTATATCTTACAAACTGACTATGTCTAATACTTTGTTGAAACTCCAAGTTCATCGTGTCCTAATACAGTTGTAGCAAGTATTCCTGGTACAGAAAATCCTGAATTAGGTATCTTTCACCATACATAACTCATGAAAATTAACTTCCAAAGAATTAAGTAAAGTGATTTTATAAATAATTAATCTTTTACTGACACACTAATAATGCTATTTAGTGCTTCCAGGCAACCAATGAAGTAAACAACATGCATATTGTGGTTTGAATAATTTTGCAGTTAAATCACTGAGATTGTAGCTAACTGACTCCGGTTCTCATCGGTGCAGAGATATTAGCATCTTTCAGTTTAACGGATACATGATTATTTTAATCTAACTTTCAGTCGTTTAAAAATCAATATACATCAAAATATAAAGAAGATTACCTAAAGAAAAAAAATCTCACATAATTCCATCATGGATAAGATTTTATTTTGATAAATCAGACAGTGTTGTACAGTAATATTAACTGATGACGTTTCGTGCATAAACTATTGCTTATTGATATGATTATGAGCAATAGTTTGTGCTCGCAACGTCATCAATCAATAATAATGTACAACACTGTCTAATTTATCAAAATAAAATCTTATCCAAAATGAAGCAATATAACGAATGCTGTCTTTCATAAAACTTCCTTTCAGAGATCTTTTCAGTTTTACTGCAGACTATTGAGGAAAGCGAATTTGAAAAATACGACGGCTAGTTTTAGATTAAAGAACTCTGGTATTGGTGTTCTACAGATTCATTCTCATGAATGATAGGATTGTACGTATGAGAATAACATAAATACTGAAAAGCATATTTTATCGGTAATGCTTGAATACGCCTTACTCTACCGATGAGGTTCTTATGCAGGCGATAACGATTTTAAGTAATCGATTTTGCAGTATCATTAAACTTTGCGGCGTAGGGTTTACCCAAGTTCCTAGCACCTACGTCTTACACTATTATCCATAAAATACGATAATTTTGTTTTAATACCCTATAACACTAATCTGTTATTCTACGTAAAAAATCTGTCCACCGCATAACTGGCCATTTTTGTAACGAAAACAAAGATTATAATTTATAATTGTTATAACCTGAAGAGAAATTATCGGAAAGAATATTATTTGTTCAAACTGACTTTTAATTTATGATATGCGAATATTTCACACTGTTAAATCTTATCTATAAAGGCCTTATTTTATTATATGCGAACTACTTTATCAATTAGGGCTTTCAGGTCAACTCCTTACAGGGGTATAGTTATGTACAATACATTTGCGAATTATTATTGTTAAAATGAGGCTTCGATAAAATACAAGGTTTGTAAGTTGTTCACTTTGGTAGAATTGAAATTATTACGAAATTATTTCCTGTACTGAATGGATAAAAATAAGCTAAACCTGTATATTCTAGTAGTTTGTGAACAAGTAGATAGCTTCAGGCAAGTGTTGAAAATATCCCCCAAATATATTTCTCTTGCACCTGTAGGTAAAGTTGTAGTTCATCTTCTATGACTTGTTGGCCGGACAGACTAATGGTTAGGTTAACTGAATGCTGAATGATTTGGACTATGGTGTATTTATGTCACAATTCACATTACTAAGCGCCTGACTTTTATTTCAAAGTGATAATTATAGAAACCAGATTGGTGATATATTGCGATAGTATGATGATTTGGATGGAAATAAATAAAACAAATAACCATAAATCGTTCAGGAAGGCTCTTAATGGATGCCAACAGATAAACACTAATCTCATGAATAGAAGCGTTCCTTTATTCAACCCGTGCATATATATGCGTCACTTCTGGAAAAAAAGATCACCCTAATGTGACCGCAGTGTCTTCCAACACAAACTGATGACATTAGTGTATTTTATCACAGGACATAGCCAGTCGCTTACGTCGAAAAAGAACACTGATAAAAAAATAACTCATTTTCACCTGTCTGGTTAAACATATTGGTCAGTTTGCGTGGTGTCTAAGTTATCTTACATTATGTATTACTTCATTTTATTTGTTTGTACTGACAACTGATTGTCAAAGTTGTCAGATTCTGTAGCTGTAGGTGGTGTGATGCGGAAGTTTTTCTACCAGACAATATTGATGACCGAGAAAAAGACTTGCAACTGTCAGGACTTATTTTGAAGGCTACTTAAGTTTTGAAATGTTCGATAGTCATTTAAATTGTTATGTAGTCTTTTCGGATGTTTATAAACTAGTTTGAACATATGAGAGTAAAAGGTTGTTATGAAATTCAGTTACTGAGTGATAATAATTTTATTCAAAAGTTCATCAATAAAACGTTTATCATGGAGAGTTGCTAAACAAAAAGAGATCCACTTTTTAATTTAACTGACTGAACACCTTGAACTTTTAGGTATTTTAGGCTTTAAAGTTAATTTCTAGAAGCTTATGTATGGGATAAGCACTAACGAACTTTCGTATTCCTTAATATTTTAATAATCTGCAGAAATGTAACTTATTCTACGTTTGAGATAGCACGTAAAATAGGCTGATAATCAATATTTTCGCCGCTTCACTAAATAAATATTCGGACGTCATTTTTATGTGGCATTGTGAGAAATTGTTTCTGCGCCGCTGTATTCACGTCAGAGATTTTAAGAGTAAGATAACGGTGTGAAAATGATACGGATTTAGCGAGTCATAATGAAATTCGTGACACAGGGTCACCAAAGTATTTACAAATTGGAAATTATGTGGAAGTGGAAGCAGAAAATGTTTTGGTAGTAGAAACCTAGTTTTCTTAAATTAAGCTTACTTTTAAAGGAAAATGTGAGTAAACGATGCTTCAGAATAAAACTTATTGGTTGAAAGAGAGTGTTTTCCATGCTGATTTGAAAACTTGCTTTCAACAGAACATGTGGGTTATAACCCGTGTTGAAGAATAATGATAAAGTGGAAGAGATGACAGTAAAAAACATATTCAGTACATGTTAAACGCCATCATAAGAAATAAGATAAAACAATTGAAAAACTTGGGAGTACTGGACAGCTATTTCGTCCTAATTCGGGTATCTTCATCAGTACGCATTCACCTGGGTTCTAACCCAAGGCCTCCTGGTTACAAGGCAGGCTCATAGACCATTTAGCTACTAGGACCCAATTAAATGGCTCATGAATTCTAACTTTTACTAATTCACGACATAGTGCTACCACTTCACAATGTCTCCTTCGATGAGCAACTGTCCTCACCTTCAACCTGTTGTACACATTTGATCACGGCTTCCCACTAGTAGGTCCTGAGTTCGAACCTCAGGGGGTGCGCACTGCTGGAAAGTCTTAAACGAGGACAAAAAGCCGTCCAGTACTCCCAGGTTTTCCACTAGTTCTCCAACTGAAGTCAGTTCATGATGAAATCCACCACCAAATCAAACAAAATCTTTACTTGAGAATAAAACTATCATGTAAAGTAGTGATGCAAAATATTCCAAGGTGGAGATAATTATTAGTGCATTTTCATGATTGCCGTCGATTTTGTTCCGAAGAGTCTTGAGTATTCAGTCATTCTTCTTGTTTGTCAGGTAATACACAAGATATATCTGCTAAGGTGGTAGGGTGCAAAAGGTCCATTTCTTCAGCATTTATTTAGTTTCCTGGATGTCACTGACTGTCCTTTATCCCTGCTCTCAATATCAGTATAATGTGAAAGTTAGCAGTAAAACGTAGCAGTGTGTCAGATCACATAAAATCATCTGATATGGGATTATACTCTATAACAGAGTTCAAATTTTACTCTCACAACAGTGAGTGACATTTCGTTTGTTAGGGTAATGGACCCAAAAGTTCTCGTGAATTTTTCGATTATTCCAAGAAACAATATACCGGTTAATAACGTAATTTTTCAACGATGAATCATTTTTAGATAAACTTTCTGCATCAGTTCGAACGTCAGACAGAGCTTTGCCTGTAGTTACAAATACACGGGTAGGTTACATAAAGCCTCTATTTTTGTGGGTTTTAGATTTAAATACTTGTGGAGGAATCATTGAGGCATGTTCATAAATATTCAAATGTCTGATGAATAGCATGCTTTAGCGCTCAGCTACTTCCTGAACATTCTCATGTTGTTGGAACTTTTATCGGCTGAACGGAAAATATGACCAGGTAACAAAATTAATGTCAAATTTGATTCACTCTTCACCACTATACATGAAAAGAACTGACGTGCAGTCTGTTAACAATTTACTTATTTTGGTGTAGTGACAACTGGATAACATTAAACCGGAAATAGAATTTCATTAGAGATTGCAACAGCGAATTAATAGATTTCAAGATTGTTATTTACAAATAAGAATTGCTGATTTACTGATATTTTAATGGTTCCCCTAAAAAGCCTAGCCATTCTATATTTCGATCTCGATTTCTGATTAGTAAAGTGTTAACTATTGCTTGCGTCAGATAGTTACAATTGTTCAAAGTCCTTTCTCGTACATATTGTTTAATAAATACATCTATGACTTGCAAATTATTGTTATATTCTTGCTTTGAGGGTGGAACATAGGGCTTTCTAAAGTTTTCACCGACCACCATTGGCTATCCTCGAATTCCTGATTCCAGAGGAGAAAAAGGTCAGTTTTTCTGTCTTGATATATTAGTAGACATAGATTTGTTCTATAGGGAGTGGGTTTGCTAGACACTCAATCAACCTCCCCACCTATCCCAACTAGGCCGAGTTATGATGTACAAATATTCTGACACATCTGAGATTATAAAATAGCTACAAGAAATCAACTGTGTAAACCGTTTGTTGACAATACTGGTCAAAAACAATCAGAGGGGCATAAAAATGTGTAGATGTCCATTCTGCTTTGTTCTGTGCGGTCCTATTTAGCTGACCCCAAAACTGAGCATTTGCTTTTGTCTCCTGCTCACAAAACCTCCTGCCCACGCCCAATTCCTAGGCACTTAGAAGGGTTCCATTCGAGCGTCGGTTGCGCGATGTCACTCGACAGTCTCTTCAGTGTGTGTCAAATCCATCTCTAACTTCTCCTAAATATATACTGTGCAGTAGGGTCTTGGTTGGATCGTTCCCAAAGTTTCTTGTTACTAATTCTTCCTCTCCATCAAGGCGTCATTGTGGACGTAAGGTGGCTGTTAACCTCACCTAGTCTACTAGTTCGTTAATTTTCTAGCTGGTCTTAAGCTTAGGCAGACAGAAAAGGTTGGACGTCCGACTGGAGGCCCCATTTCGGAAAATCAGTCCGATATCTCCGGAAATTTGGTACTTTTAGATTTGAAATCACGAAGTAGTGAATTTTTATCTCAGACTGTGTAATTTGTAGCTGAAGAATTTTGTCTGAGAACAGACTTCTTCTGTATTCAATTACTAGCTGCTGATAGCTTAAATATTCATAGCCTTTGTTTGTATGCTAAAGGAATACTTCAAAGTATAAAAATGAACAGTATGTAGATGAATAACGCTCAATAGCATTGCATAATGAAACATTCTTGAAAATTTCATGCCTTAAATATTACACAGCGTCAAGTAACCAATTTTATTCTAGTGGATTTTATTTTAAGATAATAAAATGACTCTAATGCTTGTTATTGTGCTCACTTATTTATAAGATCCCGGTTGGCTACAAATTTTGTTTACTTATACTTCTGTTTGCTCATCCTTCTCACCTTTTTCCTTAGTATTTCACCTAAGTGGAACTGGATGTGAACAAACATCAGCTGTGTTTACTTACGTAGGGCAAATAGAAAGGGAAAAAACAAAGATTGTTTATATCTATAATGCTTGAGAAATCTGCTTATGGTAGCTAGCGTTAATTGGGAACTCTAAGAAGCGACAACTGAATGTAATTACCTGAGTGTTTTATCCAGTCTTTTTATTATTATTCTCAGGAACACAAAAAGTATTCTTACTTCGTAGAAAAGAATCCATATCAATATATATATATAACCATAATTTGGAAAATGTGAACAGAGTATCTTGGATTAGGCCAACAAAATATTGAGCATATTCCACTGACAAAGACGCACAAGGAAACAAATCAATACCGAAGATATTTTTGAAAAGTTCTCGGGATTTTTCTACTTCTCAGTTAGAAATAATAGTGGAATAATGTGATTATTATTATATGTGATAGCATTAAATAAGGATCATTTATTAAGAAGCAGTCTTACCACATTAAATGTATAAGAAATGAAACCTTCATTCATCCTCATAGCTACTGTGTAAGAATGCAGACCAATGTAACCACACAAGATTACACCGTAGAATATTAGTCACACCGAACAAAAAATAAAATTCATCTAATTCTTCACAGTGGTTACAACTACACTAATGCTTAAATAACTCACTGTTCTTTCATAAACTACTCACTGAATTGACGAGATTCATTTAAAGCCGTCTCTGAATATTATAACTAAGGTTGAAAAGGTAGGCAGGCTTTTAATACCCGCATCTTAGTAATTACAAGCGCATGCATAACATTCGATCCTAGAAAAGATGGAGAGGTACTTTTATTGTTGCCTGATTTATGTTTTAGTCTAGGAGTAGAATGTGTGCAGTGCACAATGGTGGGCTGAAATCAGAAATGTAAGTAATTGTGTCACTTTAGAATTTCATTTGGGTTCATTCCAGCAGTGGGTAGTTAAATTATCGGTGGCTTTCACTAGACGAAGTGTGAATAAAACTACATATTATCAAGTAGACAAACATTGCCATATTTAAATTTATCAAAGAGACAAACTGTTTCAATTTTCTCTGGCAATGACTCCCTAGAGACGTTTATTGTATGCCTGACAATGAAAAAAATGTCTTATTGATCAAAAATTAAGTGAGGAGAAACAAGTGACGCAGAATAAATGCAGTCGATAAAGTCTCTAATACGTTTAGTGTGATTGATTAACTGCTACTTCTTTTGATTTATTTCCTTAGTTCCACTAAGGATGCATGTTAATTACAAACATTTTGATAGCACTAAAAAAATTCTGTTGATACTGTTAAATTTTAGTTTACAAAGGACTTAAGGTACGTTTCAGACTTTTCACTCAGAACAGATATTGCTTCAGATATTTTGTGAAACGATGGACATAAAAAAAGCATCGGTAATAGTATTCATATTTTAAAATAGTTGATTTATGTCACCAGACCAGAATGTGAGTACTAAAGTCTATATTATTTGCCATTATGACTACTTTTCTTTCGATTTTACATTTATGCTCAAAAAGCTCAGTTCAAAAGCTAATGCTTATATATTAAAAGCTAATGTATACTGCCAAAAAAGCGCTGTATATTCACCACGATAAGTGTAAGTTTTTTGTCTTTTAATTCGTCAAGGTTAATATGAAGACAACAGGTATCATTACGAGTTCACATAAAAATTATCAATAAGCATCATTTTAAATGAATAAAGATCATGTAACTATCAGGAGACAGCTGAAGCAAGAGGAATTTTGAAAAATGAATTAGGTTTAAGTTTCAAGAAGTAATTAAAGACTTCCATTATTTGATGAAATTTTTATAAGGTAAAGCAATAACATTCATTATAATAAAGGTTTGTGTATTTCCCAGTGAATGAAAAACACAACGATACTGTTTTTACTGACGTTTTGCTATTTAATGCTAATAGCTTTATCAAAGTATTATTAAACGAGAATTTAAAAAATCCAGCTTATATATAATAACTTAATCATCGGTCCTCAGTATTGGGTCATTTTCGTATTGTCAACTTGGCCAATCGGCAAAGATAACAAAACCAGGCGTATATTTCTGGATTTGATAAGTGTGTAAAATTATAAAAGCCGAGTGTGTTTACATAATGAAATTGCTTGTCACATTTGTGTTGGTTTTGTCATTTCATGGGTGAAGAAGGGGTGTTTTAACCAAGACAAATTCTGTTTCAGTTCATCATTCCTATTCAGACAATTTGGATACCATTTGATATGAAATGCTTCTGATATTAGACGTTATTTATGATTTCTGAAATTTTTCTGGATTATTTCAATCTTGTCAAAATTAATTTTGTGGCCTGATTCTATAGCGTGTATACCTATGGCTGATGATTTTTCACACTTTTCTAGTTCAGCCTAATTTCTCGGTGGTGGCACAGATGGTCTACGGTGTTCGTTTCTGATTTTGATTTCTCGCGATGTTTGTCCGATGTAAATTGCGTCACATTGCAAGCATTTTAATTGATAGACACCAAGTGGCTAATTCGACAACGCGAAATTGACCCAATGCTGATGAACGATGATTAAGTTGTTATACATAAGCCGAGATTTTGTAAATTCTGGTTTAATAATACTTTGATAGAGCTATTAGCAGCAGAATAAAATAACGAAACATCAGTAAAAACAATATCGTTGTATTTTTCATTCATTGAGAAATACAAAAGAAAAGTTTATTATAATGGATAGCACATACCAAATGCCTAAATTTTTTTCAAACTGTTGGAAGTGAGCTTAGTTTGGACATATATAAATCAACAGTGTATTCAAGTATTCTACCACAGTTTATAAAAAACACATAAATCGTGTGTATCTAAATGCGCTTCAAATGCATTGAGATAGAGGCCATTTAATGTAGTACTAAAGAAACAGGTATTTAAGTGTATCTTTACAATGAAGGGAAACGTGTTTAAGACTGGGGTACATATGCTTGAATTTCCCTTGTCAACAGAGGTTTTCAGATAAAAAATTCTGCTTCCATTTCATATAATTAGAAGTTACAGTAGATAACTTTTAAGTCGTCACTGAAATATTCTTGTTTTTAAAGTTGTGAAACTCACCAGCTACTTTTATAAATTGCTTATCTCAAATTTCTTTTTCTTTTCCATTTTAACCCTTATTGAATATTATCATCATAAATAACTGACGCTTGTTTTCCGTTCAAAGGAAATGCTTGTTACAAAAGTTTATTTTTCTAACTTTATTTAAATAAGCATGCTTCAGTCTACTGAAATATTGTACTATAGTTTTAACAAGTCTTTTCAGTACCGATAAGAATTTATCCAGTCAAACAAATTTAACAGACATTTTGCGGTATTTAGTACAAACAGTAGTAAAGTTTATAGGAAATTGCGTCAAGACTTGAATGCGCATAGGAAAAAAAGACTTGGTGATTATTAATAATAACATAATTTGAATTTCTTAATCAAAAGTACTTTAATATTTAAATTAACCACTAAGGACACGAAAATCATAGTTGATTGCTTCTGTGTTTTACATGCTCCAGCAACTTCAATTAGCAGAAGTTGTGTGTTTTTGGAATAAGAATAATTATATGGATGGATAATTACGGAAGAGAAGAAATTGTTTTCTTTCTCTTGCCGCTAGAAATAAGCCACAATCAATACAAAGTAGGACTACAGGCAGTGACAGTATTTTGATGTTTAACTGTCACACAATACGCATTTTTTGCTGTTTTCGTCATTATGATCATAAAGCCACATTACTTCAGACACAAATATCACATGCTTCAAGTTGTTCTCAAATAAAAGTGCAAAAGTAACTTCACTGTTTATTTCACCATAAATCAAGAGACACTTAGAAACTTTCACTACTCAAAAACATTGCATATACCCAAAAAATATGGAATATTTTTTTCAGATGAGCTTTGATTAAATCTGTATTAACTGTAAAAGATGGATATTTAGGCTATAAACGCAAGAATGATGGTTTCATGCCACATTATTTTGAATCTGAACCATTATTACAGGTAATCGTAGTCAGACAAAAGTATTTATGACAGGTAGCAAAGTGACACATCCTGAAACTATTTTTGATCCCAGATCCATCATTAGTGCTGAAGTCCAAGGAAACAATAAGACTTGAATAAATTGAATATCTTGTTTTTCCACGTTGAAAGTCAGCAACTGTGAAACCGTTTCACGGTCTTCTCTGTTTGCACTAAACTTCACTGACTAAAACAAACTTACCTCTGAATATTATGAAAGCCCTAAGTGTCCCACAGACTTCAGATGCTTTCAATTGACAAGTATTAGCAAATTTAAAATCCAGAATAGAATAATAGCCAATTTCAATATCACATTACACTGAATATTGGACAAGCAGCTGTTAATTCTTCTGGTTTACAACTCAGAAGTGTTTCTTCGAAAACTCACCAGGGTACGAAAACAGTGAAACGATACTACTTGTGTTAGCATTTATAATGGATAGTCATTCAATAAAAAAGTCTACAATTGGAAGTAGTTTAAAATTATTAAATTAGTGGTGTTTCCTACTTTCATCTTAGGTAGTAATGTTTTCTTTCCACCTCAGCTTCTTCATAGCTTGGAGTAATTTTTGAAGCTTATATGAGGTAATTCTAATTACATGTAGGTTGAAAACGATTTTACACACTACTGAAGTAGAAAACTATACTTGATTACATCTGGTATAATATTACAACGGAAGGTAAAATACAATTCTCCAATTTTGTTATTCTATTTAATGCACATCTTTTGAATAGGTAAGTAGTCCAGAACAGTATCTGAGATCACAAGTTTTCACGCATATTTCTAAATAGAACACCATGTTAAGATTACTTTGATTTAATGTACTATCATCTCGCCTTTTATGTTCACTAATGTATGAATTATTTTAGTCAAATTATAATGTTTAGAGTTGATTCTTTCCCATAATATTAACTGTAGTGATATGCATTCATTTAGAAAATATCTACATGCAGGTGACAGGCACACTTACTTTATTAAAATGAAAATTAATTTACACAGTTATAATGAGTTATTTTTTCATTTGTGCACACTGTCATGGTGATTATGATGTAGAAAGTCAGTTAATTTTTGTTTGTTATTTTGTAAAGAAATTTTAATGAAAATTAGTGCAGTATTGTCATACATATTTACTATCCTCATTTAGACATTTAGAAAACAGAAAGATTGAGCGAAGAAATATTTACTTTTCGATTAGATCCTCATCTCTGGCTCTACTCTAATATATATATAGCATTTTAATTACAATACAACAGTTTGCCAATCAAGTGGCGATAAGTTTGTTGTATTGTAATTAAAATGCTATATATATTAGAGTAGTGCCAGAGATGAAGATCTAATCGAAAAGTAAATATTTCTTCGCTCAATCTTTCTGTTTTCTAAATATTTACTATCATTTGATTTCAGTAATTCAATATTCTAGTTTTGATCATAGTCAAAATATAATATACTCATGCATCATTTTAGACAACGGCAGTAATAAAAAAATTAGACTTACAATAAAATCATATAATTAGTATGGATAATCCAGTAATTAAGAGACCGCTGCTAACTCTAGGATTTAGAATGAATGTTCCACACTATTTGGTAGACATTATCAGAAAGTAATTTTACTGTGTAACAAATTGACGACGTAATGCCTTAAAGTAAAGAATCAAATTATATCCAGTCATATAGTAAGTTCATACCACTGCTTAATATTGTCGAATTAGAAGGCGTAAATTTCCTGAGGTTAAACATTCCTCGTAAATGTTCATTAAAAATAAAACCTTGTAACTGTTCCACCACCTCTTCACCTAGAACAACAATCTTAATGTTTCATCTTATTTTACGTGTCCTTTCTTCAACTTTGTCGATTTCCGGAGGAATCATCGAAGAGAAAATGAAAACTTTGAAGTAACTACATATTTTCCTATACCACTGCACCAAAATTGCTACAGAAGTCTAGAAACTTAACTATCTTACTGGTTGTCACCTGAATAAGTCCGTGCAATACAAATGAGACGAAAAACAACAAAAAACAATCTACAAACAAATAGATAAATGTCATAAATTATTTAAAATTATCCCAGCGTGTTCAAGAAATGATCGAAACAGGACCTTTCTGGACATTTCGTTGTGTAAGTCACAGCCTCTTCAGCAGGAGGGGCTTTCATTCACATAAAGAAAGGCTGAACTCTGAAGCCTTGCACATTTTAAGAAGAGATAGGCTTATCACCTATATGGCAAATTTTAATGAGGTAAGACAGATGAGAAGACAACAAATAACCTCTATGAACCTCTGTTACCCTTATTAAAATATTATATTATCACATGTGAATAGACGTCCTTTCCATAAGGCAAATAACATACGTATACAAATATGCACAATGACAGTTTGATATTAGTCACTAAAAATTTAAGATGACTGCTTACAAATTTTTATTGGTACATATGTCTATCGACAAGTGACCTTCAAATGAAGTGACTTCAATTCATGTAATTTTTGACTACAAATTTTGATGATGAATAAAATCTTAATAATTCTGTTGAAGAAGCTGTGGCTTACACGGAGAAATATTCAGAAAAATCGTGTTTTGATTTCTTTTCTTCTTAAACATGCTGGGATTATTTTAAATAATTTCCAATGATTCAGTCTAACTTGGCGCTCAAATTGTTCGAGGAAATTTGTAACGCCTACTGTCTAGAAACCTATAAATAGATAAATAGTTACGACTATCATTCAGTATCGTATATTTTTAAGTAGTAGGTCACGCAACACATGTTGTCTGATTGGTTGGAGAGTTTCATCAGGAGCTGACATCAGTTAGAGAACCATTCGAAAACCTGGGGGTACTGGACAGCTCTTTCGTCCTAGTTTGGGACTCTAACTGTTGTCACTTCATGATGAAACCCTCCACCAATCAAACACATTCCCCACAAAACTAATGCTTGAAAACATGTTGTCTGAGTTTTAGAAGATCACATCACTTGTTTGAGACAGCTTCAACTTTCAGAATATAACAATTTGTTATCTTGTACAATATGTAGGGCTATCACAGAGAGAAAGAGACGGAAGCCACTGGAAATTCATGACTTTATAAATGTATATATATATATATATATATACATATTCGGTATAATCTTCATATTGTGACATCTCATGTTTAGTGCATAAAAGTCGTCAGATAGGGAGATGGTGACATGGTTAGTTTTACTTCATGAACATAATAATTTTATGAATGTTTGACAGAATATTATGTAAAAAACACCTGAATATATTTCACTAATTAACCTGACTGGTATTTAAACTGTAGATGGAAATTCATCTTTTTCCAGGGAAATTTTATTAGTTTCTATACCATCGAAATGCACACAGACTTTAAGTATAACTCCGTAAAAGCTTGCATATACACGTTTAAATATATGATGCAGTAAAATTATCGAAATAGTGGTTGTGTATAGTACCAGCAACCATTGTAACTGTGTTCTGCTAGACTGTCAACAGTTGCCGAAACACATCTAAAACATTTCAGTTAACGTTGGTGATGAATTCAGAAGTCTAAGCACAATAGTGCTTTACTGCATTTCATGTATATATATATATATATATATACTAGGGAGAAGGAGGTATTTGACTTTATGACTCATCTTTTTAGTCATACAAGTATCTTTTATTTTTCAGAATCCATACATTCAGTTGCAAAAAATGCTGGACATTTTCACTGAGCTAAGTGTTTTTATAAAAAATCACACTGTTTGAATGGACCAAGTATAAAGGTAACTTGGGATATAAACTAATGTCCTCCAGCTTAGTTTCACAACCCCATCAAAATATCTGAACAACCTTTCACAATTCTGCGCAATGACACTGACAGCTTTTACATCAAGTAGGAAATCAGTGCCGAGCTTTATTGTGGTTAAAGCCTGTCAAATTAAGTTGGGGAACAATGAAAAAGTGTGAATAAGGTGGGAAATAGAATCCACCAATCACATTGACCCACTAATGGCATTGGTCATAAAATTGTTTAAATAATTTCAGAATTATCTCTCTCCTCACAGTCAGTTTTAACATTAAGGTATCTGGGTTTCTCTCATCTAAAGCATACCATTACCTCCTAAAAACTACAACCTACAGAAAAAAGTTTCATTAAAAACATTATTTGGTTATGTGTTACTACCTGGACAGTTCAATATCACTATGAAATATTGTTTACTTCTGTTTCAACGTCAGTTCTAGTGAAATAAGACACTCAATCTTTTATTTTTGTTTGCCTATTTGAGTACAAAACCCGGTAAGTAAATTCTATTTCTTTTCAAAATCAGTATTTTTCATTTCTTCTGTTTAATAAAACGAATGACTTCAAGTAGGTGTAAAAGATGTCATTCAGCGAATTCACTTAACTTCCTTAGTGAAATAGTGCACACGTAACACAATGATCCCACAACAGTGTTGAAGAAATGACCATAAGTTATTATAAGTAGTTAAATATCATTCGAGTCTTGGAATCACAGTGAAATCAATATTGTCAACTTAAGTAGACAATTTAGAACGCGCTTTCTTGTCTTCAAACAGTCAATACTACAATAACTGTCAGAAACATCACTTTAAATTTTCTAAAGAAAGAATTGTAGAAGCGGTATATTTATAGTGTTATTTGTCCTATGCTATTATGTATACATATAACTAATTCAAAAATGTGCGTTTTGTATATGAGATTCAGTAAGTTTAATTTACCTGCCGGTTGTCCTCATCCTTTCAGTATCAGCGTAAAGAGTATGATTATGGAGAGGAACTGGTTGTGGTGTTCTCATTGTGAAGGTAGCTGATAGAAGGCAGTCAGCAACAAGGACTAGACAACAAGACTTCCGTATCTACTTAGCTGATAATCGCTTTGATGATAATTTCATACACAAGTTATCTCAGTGAGTAGATTTGTTCCTGAAACTTGATTAACAGATGAACCAAAGTTTACTCAATCACAACAGAGTCTATTTTTTCACGTTTCTGTTATTGCATTCACGTGTTACTTTTGTACTTTCTGTGCAGTAAAATTAGTTGTTGAATTCATTTTACCCTTTGTATAGTACACCATGTATGCTCATTCAAGGTTTTAGTTTGAATTATTGGAAAAAAGTTGGAGCTTGAATGGTTGCCGAAATGTATATCACCTTCAATTTATTTCAGACTTACAAAGAATATAGTGGATCATGAAATATTACATTAACTATTCTGCTGAGTGTTGACTGTCGTCAACTCTTTGCAACTTACACCTGAGGTTATTTGGTTAATTTTACGCATCGACAGTGATCACTGTAGCTTTTCATTGTATAAAAAATGTAAATGGCATTTTGCAGACAAAAAGAGAAATAGACAGAAAGTCTTATTCCAAATGCTAGGAATTTAAATATTCGGTAGCATCCGAGGTGTTCTACCTACCTGCAGAGAACAGCCACAAGATTATCAAAACACATCAATACTATTCTTGTTGGGAATGATAAAAAAGGATGTAGAATAAATGAGGCTTAAAATACTATCAAATACTGTCTGAACTCTTGTAAATCGAATATTCATGAACAAAAGGTAGTTGTCATTTATCATTTTGGTAGAAAATTCAAAATGACAACGTAAAACAAGATAAACAAACAAATAAATATAAACATGAATATTAACTGTCATAACAATTATTTAAATCTGGTGTATTATAAAGTGAATTAACTGGTGTAATACTTCATAGTACCAGCACACACATATGCGACCTACTAAAACTGACTGTTTATAATAATAAGAAAGAAATTCCTGTTACTTAATAATTCTGTTAGAATTTTCTTCCATCGCTATCCAACATTACATTTCTGAGCATCATCTTTGATCAGGTAGAACAAACGTAAGAATGAAGAATGCAAGGACATTAGATTTGTGTCTCCGAATATATATGAGTTAAGAGTACACATTTTATAATCACGTTATATAGAAAACAGATTAGTCAATACAAAGTTCTCATACGCCTCATTCAGAAAATGATCTTTATTTCAGTGCTGCTAAATCAGAAGTACATGTAATTGTTTAATTGTACGACATTTTGTGATTAAATGTTATTTATTTATCTAATCCCAGGTGTGTATAGTTTATATATTAACAATCATACTTATTTTCTATGCGGAATACAGCCAATCAGTAGTTATTTAATGGAATCGCACAAAGGCATTTTGGGGGAAACTGTTCAATTATGTAATCTCCCCTTATTCAAAACACTATAAAAGTTTCGGAGGGTGATCTATATTAGAGTGTAATGTCAACACACCTTGGGCTTTAATTTCATTGTGTAAGTCTAGTAATTACCTCTGAATATTTGGCGTATAATCCTGGTTTTATTCACTTCTGATAGTTTCATGAAACTTTTACCATTTAATAATTTAACAAATAAGTTAACAGGTTTGCATTATATTGCTTTAAAGTCTAAATTTGGTTTTCCCTCTGTATACATTTAACCTAAATATCCTGATACACATAGTTGTTTCTCAGGACATGTTAAACGGACATGGTTTACCTAGTTCAGCTGAGATGGTCCGAGCTAATTAATTGATAACAAAATAAACTTATCTTAAGCGGAATAGATTACTTTGGACCTGGATATGGATGCTCCTATTACTTTAAAACAGAATGACGCTTATAACTGACTTTTCTTATTTTCAGCAAAATATCTTTTCATAAAGTTCGTCTACGTGTTACTGGATACGATTGCATAGCTTTTGTTGCTTTTTCAAGCGGTTATGTTGACATACTGTTTATTACAAACTTGACACGTTTTCTGTCTTTTGGGAGACAAATGTAAAAGAAAAACTATAAAATGTTTTGAGAATAGGCATAAAAAAGTCACGAATATATGCTAAATACAATCTTAGTTTTCGGACAATCTATTCCATGTATAGGTGTTCTGAATAATTCGAAAAGGAAATTTTATTTTAAAAATTTCTGCTAGTATTCAAATCATTCTCTGGAGAGCAATTTGTCATAAATCAGGTTATTGTCTTAGATTCACCCTTTAACTTTATGATATGCAAATAACTAAGGTGCAATGGTTCTCTAACCAATGTCAGCTCATGATAAAATCCTGTAACTAAGATGCAGCTTTGTTTAGTTATATCTAGACGAAGGTGGTGTTGGTTTTGTGCTCGACTGTCAGCTGCCTTAGTGTATTTATCCTCTTTAAACATGAATTTATGAAATGTCTACATTATTAGGAATTTCCATAATGATTCTACTGATTTTGAGAAATAGTGCTTGGTGATGTCTTTTATTTTAACATGAATACATCTGTTGAATTCTATTGCCTGACAGACTTTATCTATGAAAGATACCACTTGAAAGTGTCAGATTAATACAAGTTACTAAAATGGGAGAACTGATCAACTAAGGACTAACGATAATAATTCAAAGTTTCATGGAAATATACCTATAGTCATTGATTCTTGATATATATTGTAGACAATTTCAGCATCTCATGGATAAATCAGTTTTAACATATGTAATTATGTACCTTTGACAGTTTTCAGTATAATAACTTAAGGGTGGTCTTCAGTACATGAATTGTTCATGAACTTGTCTCTTCTCACAAACGTCAGTAAGATTTGATTATATTAGAAATCATTGAAGTTTGTCTAATCGTTTGTAGTGGAAATTCAAGAGTACGCCCAAAAGATTGTTTACTCGGTTACTTATAAAAGAAAAACAGTTTAGTGGAGTAGAAAACTGAATCGGGAATTAAATTTCTTCATTGATATGTATGTAGTCTGAGTGCTAAATATCTCCAACTGGTGATGCGGTCTTGAGTTTCAACATCCTGTTTAGGAAATAGAGGTGTTTTCTGGCATGACCCATATAAATAAATTTTACATATACTTCATAATGCGATAAATGTCTGTACCTCTCTAACACACACTTATGAATTGCCAAATATAAATTACTCAAGCAAACAACCTATCTTCATTCATTTTACGTGTATTTTTCCTAGTTTCCCTTAATACGTTACTCTGGATTCATATGCTTAATGCAAAAGACGTCAGGAAACATGCAACTCCGACTGTTGTCATAACTGTTCTTACGTAATAAAAGTTTCAGAATGCATCATCAACTAACAAAGAATCATAAAGTTATCATTTTCGAAATATGGTACTGGTGGTATATCTTAATCACTCACTAACCACTTCAAAGTTCGAGTGTATTGAATTTTTCTGTATATGAGTTTTAGGGGAATTATTTTGTACCACAAATTGACGAACTTAAATTTGTCCAGGTACGTTCTCTTGTAGACTATAGGTGTTTTTCACAGACTTCCTTCATATTTCCATGTATTTCCATTTTCACAGAGAAAGATTTCTTCCAGATGAAATAGTGTTTTAATTAAATGTAATTAGTATAATGACTCCTAGATGAATAGGTGGCTAACTTCATTATATTTTCATTCATCATCACCTTCGTGGGCTACTTAAAAAACACATACATATAAATTCTGAAAACTTTTGAACTATTTGCTTTCAGAAATTCTAGTGGTAATGCATACTGAAAAGACAATTTCGAATCGATCATTTTTGCAGTAAATATTAACTAATACTAGCTTCGATTAAGAAAAAAAATACTGAATGCTACTATAGTTTTCAGGAAGTTGAAATACTTTACGATCATATCATGTATGACTGGTGACATCGGGTAGAATGAAGGATCACTCTTCTTACTATTACTTCATAACACCAGAGACTTGAATGCGGAGACTTCATATGTAACCTGCTTATGAATTTTTGAGTATTGGTGATAGTGTTTGGTGTAGTAAACCGGATATAAGCCGCTGTTGTGAAAATGCAAACTAGTGACGTCATATAGGAGTCCTGTGTAGTGATTGTCTTTGAGAAGGAAAGTATCCAAAAATATTATAGGCACTTAAAGTGATTTGAATGCAGTAATCTACCAAAAGAACCGCGCCGTAAATGTTTTTAAACTAAACAACCACTTTTAACGACATAATTCACGTTATACTTTTTAATATACGTGAGTTTCAACGACTCATCAATGCCTTTGATTCATGTGATAATTATACTAAATTTTCACCAAACTGTTCAAATCATGAGATCGAATTCAGGGAACGTACTGACATTCTGACTCGGCTTACTTAAACAGTGTCCATCAGTTCATTTTGTAAGTCATATTAACAGTACGAGTACTGTATTTATTCTTCTTTGCAAGAGAGTTAGCAAACTCATGTTTTTGAAAATAGTTATTATGTTAAAAGTATTTGTATATGCATTTAACTGGAACTCATAGTTATCCAATAACAGTAGCTTATTTCTGTCAAGAAAAATATATTTTAAAGTTAGTTTTATCTGTTCTAGCCATATTACTTTTCGATTCAGTGAACTAAAAAACCACTGTAAGAATTACGCATGAAATAAAATAGTTAATTCTCTCTCCTAGTTAAGCTTTTTATAATTAGCTTTTTAACATGTTTTGATCTATTCCACACCAGTAATAATTGACAGAAGCAAATTAAAAAAATTAACACGTTCCCACATGAAGATAAAAAATAGCAGTGTTTCATTTCATACCAAATGTAAAATTCTGAATTAAAAGTTAATGGAATAGATTGAAATTTTCCACACCAGTAGACTATCTCACTGGTCAACATTTCCAGTTAATTTTCCCCTATGACACGATACGTCTTAGTGAAAAGAATTTAAAGTATCTATTTGCCGGGATTTGATTTGATCGGTTCCAGGTATTCATCATGAGTTGGCATCTCTTAGAGAACCATAGGAAAACCTGGGAGCACTGGACAACATTTTTCGTCCTAATGTAGGACTCTTCATCAGTAAGCACCCTATTCAGGTAGGTAGTTACCTGGGACCTATTGAGAAATTTGTGACTATTAGGATACAGCAGGTCGGATCTGACGACAAATAATCACCGCCGTTGACAATAGTTGGTAGCCGCGAAATGTCGTGAATTCGCAGAAGTTGGGTTTCATGGACCATTGGGTCAGGTCCCAGTGGCTTAACGGTCTACAAGCTCGTCTTGCAACCAGAGGGTCCTGGGTTCAAACTCTGGCGGTGGGTGCGTACTGATGAAGAGTTCCAAACTAGGAAGTAAGAAACAGCTTCCAATGTTCCTCTAACTGATGTCAGTTCATGATAAAATGCTGAAAAGAATTCACCAGAATGTCTGTCAGAGGGCAATATAGGATTTGCTATACTTGCATATTTAGTCATTGACAGCTCTTCGGATAACTTACAAATACTAATCATGAAATGATCATTGGCTGTTTGAATAATCAAACATTCAGCCAAAAAATTTACAGCACCAGCTTTGATGATTGACAAAGACGTATAAATAGATAATAGCTGAATAAAAACGTCTGTTATCGAAGTTTTTTGTACTGCCTAAATTTATTTAACACTGAATCTACCTTACTTTGTGTGGTTGAAGTTTCATACATAAATGTGTTTCTTCTGAGGTATCATTTGCCTGGAGTATTGGGTTTAGGTTTTGACTCCTTGACGCTAGCAAAGCATGTATCCAACCCCACTATAGATAAGATTTTATTTTGATAAGTCGCACAGTGTTACACAGTGATATTAGCTGATGACGTTTCGAGCACAGATTATTGCTCATAATCATATCAAGCTACCCACACAACTTTTTCCCTCGTTTATTTATCAGAATAAAATCTTATCTGTAATAGAGTTATACTCTGCCACAGTGCCCAAGTTTTATGCTTATATCAGTGTATGCAACCTAAAGATAATCGATGACCTTCCCTTAGTTAGCTGAAACCAGTTAATTGCACTCAGCTACTGCTAGTGAACACAAAACCCATCGATTGCCTCTAACCATCCAACATAAATTCTTAGGGAATCGAGTCATCTAGTACAATAACTGCCTTTTAAACTTAACATGTAGAACTCAGCTACCAGACATTAAAATTGGTTAGCTTCTAGGTTAATGCCTTCCGATGATAACTAGTCTGTTCTTTATGATTAAAATAGTGTTTTTCTGTCTGCCAAAATGATAGTGTAATTATTTGCAATCGTAGAAAATGTGAGTGTTAAAGAAAGATCATTTTTTTTTAGTAACGAATGACTTTAGTCGGTAGTGAAAATATGACAAGATGACACCGTTTCATATCCTTTGATAAACTGGTTCATTGTCATCTTTATTAGATAGAACTCAAACGCGCAATGTGTAATTTTTGGTTACACTAAAAGGTGACAGCGTGAGTTTGTCAATGTCAAAAGGGACAATATTTGAATGATATACACTTCTCACCTGATCTTTGGCCACTTTTGCACTACAAGAATGCAAACACTAAAGTTTTCACTGTAATAACAGGAACATTTCTTTGAAGCAGTAAATGAGTAATTTTGAAGTTACTTTTAGTGATTTTATTCAAGACGGTGTTTATTCAGATCATGACAACTGCAGTCTGTTTTCGATATATATTTATGCAGTCTGTAGACAAAAATCATCGTAATGCATAAATCTTTTTTTATAAAACGTCATCAGTGTGTTTTTCGATACTAAAGAATGTAATCCAGTGGTTTTTTCGAGGATTCAGTATTCTGTATTAAGTTTGCAGAATAGCGCAGAGATGAATAGCCGGTCACAAGGTAGATTAATCACATACAGTCAGATCACTAATACTGATTAAGAAGTAACTTGGTTCATGGCTTATGAGTTACAAAGACAGTTTGGAAAGACAATCTGACTATTACTAGTGGCAGTCGCTTAGCAGCTGTAACAATCCTAATGCATAAGCATATTGTTTAAATATATGCAAAAATAACATTATTAACCCAGCATCACAGATAAAGGTAAACAGCATTAGCTCATTTTTTCTGTATTTATGTAAAACTTCATAAACACAAAATATTTGGACAACTGGTAATCTATGAAACGCCTAAAGACAATTACTGATTATCTTTTGGATGGTGTTATTAACTCAAAATGACACGATATCGTCATACAGTGCGGCGAGTTGTAGGCTGATATACGATTTTAGGGATAAACAGCCTTAGTGATTACTATCCCTGCAATCTGTTGGTAAAGAAACAGAAGTTATGGATTTTTAAGTCCTCTCAAAAACAGAAGCAGTCTTACAGTACTTCGAGACCACAAGTAGCTGAGCTATTTACGATTTCAGCTGTCATCATGGGGAAGAATCGAATTGCTTTCCAATAGCATATTCCTTTGGAAAGTTAAGTATGCTTTGAAGATTTATAAAAGAATGGTTACTGAACAAAGAATATTCTTTTCGACAACTTCATCATGAGGTTCCACAGTTATGTATTGATAGTAATTAACGCATAAATAACGCGCAATCAATAATAATATCAATAAATTACAATTCAATAGCATTAGCATAACAATACACCGAATATCAGAGGAATTACGTAATATAATAATATAAATTCATGAATTTGTAGTCTCCACTGTAGGCCAGAGTAGTATTAGTTGCTGGACTTGCTTCTTCTGCACACAAAAAATCGACTATCTGAGGCGAATCGTGACAGTAGCTGTTGTTCGCAGATTGAGATACCTGAATGTTTTTGGCAATTTCTCTGGTACGCGATAGATGATGAAGAAGGACTCTTCAATATTGACTTTGTGGACGGTTTGGACCAGATGTTCTAATATGGAGTTATTGGTGCTGTTAATTACACCTTTATTTAACCACACTGGTGAATGTTCCCGAGGTAGCATGAGAAATCAAGCTTCTAGAGCAACGGCCAATATAACTCAATCTACAAGCTTAATTGGATTGGTAGATAGAATTAGAAGTGGCCGCTCTAGGTACTTCATCTTTTATTTGGGAATCACATAATGGATACAGTTGGAATGAAAGTTTTATAACTGTGAATCATTAGAATTCTACTCATAACTGAGCCGAATGCATTTTCACTGAAAAGGTCTAAAATATTTAGTTATATAATGAGTATGATATATTTTAAACATTTAGTGATATTCACCAGTAATATGCTAACATGGTTTCGCTATTTAGGTTGAGGTTTATTCCTAAGGAATTATAACTGATTCACTATAGGTAAATTTAAATTTATTTTTATTCACAAAACTTTGGATTGTGTTACTTTGATTTCCAGAAACTAACTACAATGCTTACATGCAAAACAGGTAAATGATGAGGGCAAAGTTAAATTTAAGCAAACATTATTCCCTAGATGGTTTGTTTAGGTTCAACTAACCTATTTTGAGGTTAAAATCAAAGAAAAATAAAACCATCAATCACCTTTAATCTGTTTTCCGATTTTCACTGGAAAATAAGGCCATATATATTTTTCGGTTGAAGTTATAATAAAGTTTTGTGATACATATATAACAGTGAATTGTATGTCAGGACGCATCGGCTCACTTAACACTAATTATATGCTCTAATTGATTTACTAATGAAACAGAAAATTTTGGAATTAAAATGATATACTGAATAGAACTTATGTCTGACGCAGAACGAATTCCTCATATTATTATTATTTTTATATCCTTTAATTCCTAGAGGAACATAGGTCTTCATCTGCGCGTCTCCATTGCCTTCAGTTTTCTGCCAACTTTTTCACCCCGCTCCAAGTCTGCCCACATGCTTTCATCTCCTCCTCACATGACCTCCTCCAAGTCACCCCTTTCTCGCACTGACGATCAACTCACCACCCGCTTCCCTTTCGGGTTCCATTCGAGCGATGGCTTGTCTAGTGATGTCACTTGATGGTTTCCTCAGAGTATGACCAGCCAATCCATCTCCATTTCTTCCTGCCTATTTGTTTCGCAATCGGTTCCTGCTGTGTTGGTTCGCTCATTGCCAGAGATCTTTGTAGCTGATCTTTTCTGGCCGGTCATCTGAACTTCAGTATTGAGCGAGAGCAACTGTTGATGAAGGTCTGAAGTTTGTTTGAGATGCTCTTTATGAAGCGCAGTGCAAGTCTCTGATCCGTAAAGTAACAATTTCTAGCTGTATAAAAGCTGAAGTGCTAATGTACCGATATCAAATCTTCCTTGAAAACCATTAGGAGTGAAATGAAAACCTGTCACCACTCCTTCTGAAAACATTTAATCTTCATAGAGTGATAAACTCATAATGCACTCAGATGGAACTCAAAGTTTTAGTTCGCAGAAATACATATGCACGCCAAAGTTAGTAATTTCACCAGACACGAATGAACTTTTTTAATGTTAGTTGGTTAGAATCAGTCAACAGAAAACCTTGGACCTTGTTTTCGTGTTTTTTTGGCACCCATCAGCAAAGCGTATCCGCAAGCTTCAGAGAAATCATGCCCCATCTGAGTTTTAAACCCTGTTCACTAAGTGCCAATGAGCTATTCGGGTTGGTTGTTAACCTCCTGTAGAACCGCGACAGGTGCTTTGAATGGATACTGTATAGTAACTAGTATCATGCGTTTAGTCCTTCGTTTGGTTCACACTGAATACTATCAGACTATCCAAACAAAGTAAACAAGTCTCAAATTTCATATGGGATGTGATTTCTTTGGAGATATCATATACACCCTGTTGACGAGTGCCAACAAGCAAGAAACCTAGGTCCAAAGCTACATCCCTACTGCCTCAAACCAGCTAACGTCAAATGATAGTTTACTGCGGCGGAGAGATACCTGGAACGGTGACTGCCCTACAGGCTTGACTGACAGATGTGAGTCCACATCACACGAAGGACTAAATGCATAACATTAGTTATTACCTCGCTTTGAATGGAAATGCTTTTTCATTATTCTATTACAAAGGTGTAGTTTAGGTTCAGGCTGATTTTCAGTACGACAATTGTGATGATAAGGTGAAGTCTTATTATATGTGGAAAATATTTCTGTATTGCAGTATGTATTTAGCTGAAATAATTTATTGTTTAAACAGTTAGCAAGTAAAATTACTTATTGATTCACTTTCTAGGGTCTGATATTAGTGTTTCGTCAACTATTTGTAAAGTTTAAAGACAGTTATTAATTAAACATTATATTGTGTTGTGTGAAATGAAACATAATTCACGAGTCAGCCTGTATTCTGGATGTTACTAACCACCAGAAAAGGTCGGATTTTTTTTAAATCGCACATTGACATTAATCAAAACGTTCAATTAAAAAAGTCATTCAGATATGCAAAGATTTCTCATCTTCGCCAAAGAGATGTGAATAAAGCTTTCATGCTAAACCGATGGAATACTGCAATAAAATGATGGTGAGTTTATAAACTGTATGAGTGAATTAACCACTGTCAAACACCATTCACTTATTTATTATTCGTTATTGAGTATTTTTTTAAAAAGTATTCTTTTTGAGCGCTAATTGACTCATGGTAGACAACCCACAATCAATCTCTATAACCCTTAAAGGTATTATCATTGCATTTATTATGTAAACCTAAGGACGTAATTTCGTAGTAGATTAGTTTGTTTGGCATAACACACTCCGAGACAATGATAAGAAACTAGTAGACTTATTTAATACCGAAACGACTACTTCTTATTGTTCCCATGGGTTCCGAGTGGAACATAAGGTTTCACCAGTGGATCTGCAGTTTGTCCTGTTCCCTGCAGTCCTCTTTATTCGGCCTCACAATTGCCCATAAGTCCTTATTTGTTCTTCACACGACTTCCTCGCAGTGTCAACCCCTTGTCCATGCCTAACTCGCCTTTTCCCCTTCGAGTTTCACCCAATGGTCTGGAGCGAGATATCATACAACGGCGTCTTCAGCATGAGTACGACAAATTATTCTTTCCTTAGGCATATTTCTCGAGCAAAAGATTCTTGATTGGTTTTTCCCTTAGTTTCTTGGTGCTATTACTGTCTGGCCATTTGATCCTCAGTATGGAACAAAGGCAGCTGTTGATAAAAGTCTGAAACCTGTTGGAAATGCTTTTCGTGATGCGCCGGGTTGCTGACCCATACAGGGGAACTGAGTGACTCAGTTTCATGGTTCAAAACTCAAATTTTGTTGTCTATGTTGACTGCCGTAGATTTAAAAAGTGATGGTGTACCTTGTCTTTCCGATTCTAGCTATAATATCTTCATCCGTTCCGCATGTACTTGAAACGATGCTACCTGAATAAGTGAGAGAAGTAACCTCTTTCCAATTTATTCCTCTGGAGTGACTGATGCTTGTTGTTGTTGGTGGTGGTTGATTACCTTCATCACCTCCATCTTCTTGTGTCCTCTTGAAGTCCTGTCTCTACTGTTTCTTCTCTCAGTTTTTTTGGCTTTCGCCTGTAGGTCTTCGCCTTTGTGTGACATAAGACATAAATCATCTGCGAAATACATATCTTCTAGAGTCTTGTCAGTCCAGCGTATTCCTGTCTTCTCACTCCCCACAGTCTTCCACATAATGCGGTCCACCAAAATTCACTAAGGCACTAATATGTTCCTCTTAAAGTAATAAAGCCGGGTGGTTTGTCTGTTTAGAGATCAGAATTAAAGTTGTGTAGCTGGAGTGCATCTTTATTGGTACAAAAGTATTCTGGTCTCATCATTTTAATAAAGCCACTGAGCATACACTTTCATCTATCAGCAGTTTCAAGTTTCAATAATAACAAATATGTTTACCATTGTTGTCTTAAAACTCATTCATATAATTCACATTCCGATTATATATCTAAATCCATTTCTCGGTTAAATGATTGTAAGTGTAATAGGTAAATTCATAGAGTTACATAAATACATTTGTCAACACTTCAAATAATACATGATATGATTGGGTGGTTTTAAGTATTTTTGACTTAAAACAAAATGAGATCTAGGAAGGTATTTAAGGCATAAAGGTAGTGAACGCAACATATTTGTGCATACAGTCTGTGGATCTTGCTTAATGTCAGCTAATTCCTTCAGTTTGAGAATTTTTCAACGCTGGCCAACTAAGTGTTTGTTTGTGTTGAGGGAACAATTGTAAACATGACAGACTCTTTAAAGACAGAATCCTTAAACTTATTTCTGATTAAAACAGCAAGGTTGTTGGGAGAGTCAAATAATGACAGAGCTATTAATGCTACCAACATCTATGTGGTAAATAATTTACTTCTGATGTTTACCTTTGTAATTTAAGCAAACAAACAATTATATGCCATACGCATTTCTTTATTCCTCTGAGTTTTATTTGAATTCACAACCATATTATATACGCCTGCAAATATAAACTTCAAGGAAGTTATATTTCATTTTGTATAAATGTCTAAATTTTCCCTGTTGAGTTGTTCCTTAATCAATAAAGTAAGTGAAAAGAAAAAAGGTTTAACAGGTGTTTATGAGCCTTTAAGCATCACTTCATACAAATGCATCATACATCACCATAAAAATATATTGACATTAATTTAATGGGAATATCATGCGATGGGGAATTCCCGAAGTCTGAATCAATATTTTTATTTAGGTTCCTAAAAGAAATTCAAGAAAACAATAAATAGCTTCCATTAAATTTAGTAATTATTCATAAAAGTTTGAATAAAAAAATATGATGAGACATACTTAGTAATAGATACTGAAATTAAGTAACGGGCGTGTGTTTATATGTTTGCCTGACTAAATGAGAAATAATCAGAAAAAAAGTTGTCTTTCAAGTTTTAGTAAAATGAAATAGATTAAAAGTCTTGAAAACTGAACCTTTATTGTTCAACTTTAAATAAAGTTTAACAAAACATATCAAATATCTGCCTACATACTGCATATGAAATAAAGCAGTCGCAAGCCTTTTATTAAGAATATATTGTGAGCATATGCAAATGTACGGTGTCTGGATTTGTGTCACTCAACACCAGTACACTTTTTAACTTCTGCCCTTCACATAATCCTTGGGATTCGTTGCTCGTATTTTTTAGGCGCATCCTGAGAAATGGAAGACTTACGAAAACTGTCATTCGTCGACATATTCTCAGTTTTTAACACTGATAAGCAGGCACTAAATAATTTTCTTTCCCTTCATGTTCCCAGTGGAACATAGGGCCTCAAGCTAGGGGCTTGAAGTTTCACTAGCAGTGGTGATTATTTTTACGGGATGGGGTTGCTAACCTCATGCCCAACCTTCCCTCTTTGACAGTTCTATTATTGGTTTAGTGAGGTAAAGGAGGGCGTCAGCCGGGGATCGAAACCTGGACCTATGCATGGTCGGCGAGCGTTCTAACCGCTGTGCCACCGGCGCACATCACTAAATAATAACGGGAGGAAATTGTCTTAGATCAAGAAAAAGTATACTGATTATAAAGTCTACATGTAGCTTGATGGATAAAAACGAATGTAGTTTGCTATCCTATCTGAAAATTTGACAACCATACAAATTTGAGAACGCCATCTGCTCGATTCACAGTGCACTGAAAACAATCCTATTGCACATTTCATTACTTATTCATTTAGGATGTCTACTTCAGTACTGAAGCAAATGTACTAAGTTTTCATCTATTCTTTAACTGGTTCTGATTTGGCATGAAAATTATTTTCAAGTTTATTATGCCTTCAGTTTTTATTCAGCATAGCATTTTAAACACTTACTTACTGTTGATCATGTATACTAATTTAATGGACATTTAAACACTAGAAGGTTGAAATTTAATTGTAGGAAATGTATTTGACTAGCAGCGGAATCCAAGATGCGCATTTCGTCCTATTTGGGATGTACCTGCATTTCCCAGCCAGTGATGAGCACTTCGGTTCAACCAATCGACGGGAAAATCTAAAATTCAATTAAAACCTGAACTAGTTTGAAACGTGGCCACCTTGAATGAACATGTCATGCTGTGGACGGTTAGCATAGGTTCGAAAAAAGTAAAAAAAACTTCCATTATATATATCGAGATATATTCAACAAAGTAATGCATCCATAAACAACTCGAAAAGGAATAAGTTATTTTGCTAGAATGTTGTCACACAGCTCACAGTTCTGATAACACACAAGGTATCCTAAACCGTGAAAAGTTGGTGAAGATGACTACTCAAACAGGACAGAAAATAAGTAGTCTCCGGTCTAGTTATTTTTTAACATTTTTACACACTTTGAAACACACTTGAAGAGTATCGTGGAAGTCGACTTACATCTGTGCGTCGGTGGCACAGTGGTTAGGACTCTCGCCGACCATGCACATGGTCCGGGGTTCGAGCCCACACCGACGCACACCTGATATCTATGGTCGGCCTGCAAAATTTGGGCTACCGATATCCACGCTGAAAATTCCATACTTGTACCAAAAATACGGTGTGGAATCAAGCTGTAATCAAAAAATAGAAAATAGAAATAGAAATCTTTCTCTCCCTTAGATTTTTACAGTAGTATGCACAAATTTTTTTACTAACCAACATGTGAATTTTCATTGTAAAATCCTCAAGCGGAGGAAATTTATAGTGTTATTTCCCAGATCTTAAAGTCCATATACAAAGAAAAAGGAAGAAACAGCATTAATGCAAACATGTTTTGCTCTATCTTCTTAATTACATATCCTGTGGTGATTTTGAGGATGATGTCACTATACATCCTTTTTACGTTGGTTTGACAACTTAGATTTGCTTACACGCAAAAATGTAGGGTTTCTGTAACTAACGGTCTGCTGTTTTATTAACAGAAACTCGTATTGATTTGCTGAATCTCCCACACCTTATTTTCCACGGTATACAAATTTAATTTTGCTTATTTCAGTAATGTTCACAAAGTTTTATAAAATTTATATACCGCATTTTATTTAGATGAGTCACATTACATCCTTAATGCTGTATGGCAGTGGCGTATTTCAGATATAAAATAGTAGAATTTAGAAAATACTACTAAAAAAACCTTGACTGATAATATTAGCCAAATGACAAGCTGTGCGTCGGTGGCACAGCAGTTAGGATGCTGGCCGACCATGCACAGGGTCCTGGTTTCGATGACCGGCCGACGCACTCTTTTACCTCGCTAAGCAAGAAATAATGCTGGTAAAGAGGATAGGTTTGGCATGAGGCTAGCAACCCCATCCTGTAAAATTAAACACTGCTAGTGAAACTTCAAGCCCCTAGCTTGAGGCCCTATGTTCCACTGGGAACGTGAGGGAAAAAAATAACAAGTTGAAAGATTTGGTTTTACTTGAAGATGTTGCTTTCAAAAAATGATTTAGGGTAACCAGTCAAAATGCTGACATAACTTTATCATTGCATGGGTTTTATCTTTTTTATTTAACATTATCATTTATCATACATGTTCATTTCCGTACTCACACATACATATTAGTGCAATTTTACATATTGAAGGGACGATAACTGTTACAGTGTTTAAGAAACGCTTTCGAGACTTCTCAGCTAGCTAATCGGAAAGCAGCTAGTCAATATATGCAGTAAACAACTCCTAATTAGAAAACTCAGTCAATTCATACGCTTAACTACCTACAGTAAATGTCATAGGACTCAACATTAACATTTTTGTGCACGTTCAATGCGTGGAACACCATACATGAAGAATTTAACTGCTTTTTCAGTAGTAATTTGGAAGCGGGTACGTGAAGTTGTATTCAGACGCTGGGATAATACTGTTACCAGATACCTTTATGACTACTATTTGAAATGAAGAAAGTGAAAATATTTGATTTGCAGTTGAAAACTACGGTATGATAGGTAATAACTTTTCTGAAGATGTGGTTCTAAATACACATTCCGTTCAACATGCATTGTTAATATTTTAGCGTAAATAAGGTTACAAACAGTGGCTGATTTATACCACTTCTCTTTTGACATTCTTTGTCGAAATCTGCCAGCTTTATGAACTATTTTACTAAATATAAGCACTGTATTGTTTGTAAAATTGTAAAGGTGTTGTTTGTAAGTGCATTATAAGTATCCTTTCCGTATCGCTTTTTTATTTTTAGGCCAATCCAGTGAAACGTGTGGCCAACCGTTTGATTAATTCTTTCTAATTCTGGAAATTAGTCATGAAGTTTCATCTTATGCTAACTGTTTTGTTGTGTATATGGCCTGTATCTTTTTTAGCAAAAGCAGAAATTCATAATGAAACAGATCATCTGAATATTTCAAATGTTCCGGCCGTCCCCTACCTTCAGTCATCAAGTTCGAATAAAATTTCGCAAAGTTCGTCCTGTTTTATAGGATTCACTACAAATGATCTCAGTGTTTATTTCATTTTTTCTCACATAGTAACACCAGTTATCTTTGGTTTAATACTAATAATTGGATTCGTTGGTAATTTGTTTGTGATGATTGTTGTTTTGGCCAATGCTCAAATGCGTAATACTACCAATATTCTTATTTTCTCACTCGCGGTAGCTGATATGGCATTTATAGTCATTTGTGTTCCATTTGCAGCAGTTGTCTATGTTACTGACAGATGGCCATTGGGATTATATGTGTGTCGCATTTATTATTACTCAGCATACGTTTCTGTCTACTGCAGTGTTTACACCTTGGTGTTGATGAGCTTGGACCGCTTTATGGCTGTAGTTTATCCAATTCAGTGCATCAATGTACGTTCACAACGAAATACAACAATCGCTGTAATCATAACCTGGACTGTAGTACTGGTCACTAACATACCGTTGTTTGTTGGTGCAGTTTTAGTGAGAGGTCCACCAGGAGGTGGAGAGAGTTCATGTATTACAGAATACTGTACATATTCAGGGTTGGTTAGCATCGATGAGCAGACTAACATTGCAAGAGACAATCCACATGGGGGACGAATGTTCTTTCTGTTATTCTTTTTGTTTGGATACTTATTTCCGTTCATTATTATTTGTCTACTGTACATCTTCTTAATACTGAGACTGCGTTGTGGGCCATCGTCTAAAATGGCGCATTCAGCAGAATCCCAGCGTTCAAAGAAGCGTGTCACTCATTTAGTTGTAACTGTGGTTATTGTATTTGGTATTAGTTGGCTACCAATTCATGTAATCTTTTTGACTCAATACTTCGCAGGGGATCCAGAAACTCCTTTGTTTAGAGTTATGCAAATTTTAGGAAACTGTTTAGCTTACGGAAATAGTAGTATCAACCCAATATTGTATGCATTTTTATCAGAAAAGTTTAGAACTGCTTTCTTAAGACTTATTTGTAGTCGTAAATCAAATCAAAGAGAAGAAAGATTGAAAGGAAAAAGCTTTGATAATGCAACAGCTATTGCTATGTAATGATATATTGAATGAATTCAACATATTCAGTGTTTTACACAATTATCTCCACTAGAATTTTAAAGTCAACTTTCTCAGCAAAAATCAAATGAAAAGTACCAAACAGTGATAACATTCCCATGCTGCATAATTTTTAAAACGCATAAAACTTGAATCAATGGGTTCTCATGTTTCTAAAACCTTTTCTTCAAAGCTTCATACATTCATACAATGAAGTCTTCATGGATCTGAACGACAGATAAATATGAATGTGTAGAGAAGTATATTTCAAAGATATATGAATGTTAAGTATTTAATTAACTTTCATCCAAGGGAACTATATTCAGTATTAATTCCTTATTCAAATATATTATGCGAATATCTCGAAACAGAAAGTAAACTTTTGTAAATTATTTTGGATAATGTGGAACTGTAAATGCCTACAAACTGAAAAAAATGTATCAACTTTTAATATACAGCTGACATACATACATACATACAACTTGAATATCGGTGCAACCTTTTAAACTGGAATTTGTAACACGAGATTTCATTGATATATTTCCACTTGAGTCATTTTATTCATTCCTGCTAAACTTAACGCTTTCTATTTATTGTAAAGAATTGTAAATTTTTTCATAATATGGTTAACTTTTACGTTGTAACATTTGTGTCATAAACTTTAATGCATGTGAACTAGGTTACTTGTGGATAGATAAGTGAGATTCAACATTTGTTACAATATGTTATTTTCAGATTATGTAAGAGATCCTAAAGTAACAGTATAGTAATGAAAGTAGAAAGCCTATTCCCAAGTTTGATATCTTCAGGTTACCCTAATAGCTATATACGACACGCATATATCAGCTATAACTTTGTTGAATATTATTGCTCATAAATAAGTACACATCAGATTAAAAAAATGATATATAGTATAATCGAGAATAAAATGTGATTCGTTTATTGTTTTACTTCGATGATATCTAGTTTAGAACGAAATTTGCGCAATAAGTAGTCTAGTCTGACTCTCTGTGACTTAAAGGAGATTCAGATGAACTCTTAAAGCAGGTCTAATAGGTCCGTTAACACAATAGCAATCCCGTAATCTAGAGGCTGCCTATTTAAATTAGGCTAGTAATCCACATTTATCTTTGAATTTATCGTTACTTGAGTGAACTCTAACATATAATTGCGTAATAAATTCAAGCCGAACTTAATATGCAGCTAGTGTAGCACCTACAGTAAATCAACGCCTGTTAATGGTGGCATAATTGTTTGACAAAAGAAAATGTCCCGTCTCAGCCTCAACGTTATTTAGATGTCACGTATCACAATAGGTCTTGGTTCTACTTAAAACAGTGAAGATGGGCTGATCTCATATCCTAATGATTTTCTCAGTGGACCCTCTGCTGTACTTGACAAAAAAAACAACACTAGTGTATTTCTAAAAATAATTTTAACCTTTCAAAAAACTGTAGACGTGAAATATTTGTTTGCAGGCCATTACATCTAAAAACAAAAAAATTATGAAAGTACCAAACACGATTGGACCTGTAAAATCAATAACCCCGCCAGTTATCCTATGTCGAGGTGATATTTAAATTTTTTCAGAATGAAATAGCTCATGATTAAAAAATATATAGTGGCTGGTGATTATATATGAAATAGAAATTTATGTCGCAGCAGGACTGGAGACTAGAGTTAAAGATTACCAGCTTGAGTCCTAATTATATCATCCTATCAAATGACGACCATATTACATACTCTTATCAACAGCTCAGAAATTGTATGAAGATTTTTTCCTACTACCAGACAACACCCGCGATACCTAAGTGAGAATTCCTTTCTCTGTCTCGTAAATCGGCCCGTCTATTAACACGTGAGATGAGAAATATGCGTCCAATTGCATACAGGGGCAATAATGTCATATAGGATTTCGACTGTGTATACTTGACGTCACTGTTAGCCACAACCATACTTATTCGTCTAGATTAGGGAATCTTGTGATTATTTTTCGAACGGCTGCTTTCTAATACTAGTTATGGACAAAAACAGATTACCTATACGCTATCTTTAAACTTAATCCGGATAATCTCATGCAATAACTGTGAATAAATACTTCACCTAAAAAAAACACATTTTGTACAGTTACTGACTTTTCAATTTCTAATGTGGATGAACCTAAAAAAAGAAAACTGGGTAAAAATTAAAGCGATTTCATACGTAAATGATCAATAACTAATGCATTTTGCATGGGAGGTTTTAATGCATATTACGCGAAATTCATTATTTGAGCAAATGCTTACATATTTAGTTTAATTAATCTCTTATGAAAGCGTTCCCACTGCTTGAATGGGTAAGATGCACAGTCTTTATCTTTTACAAAAAATGTCACATAAATATATCCCACTTTAGAGTAGACTTTGTCACCAATGTAGGACGGTGGCTGAGGTTTCGTCTTTGTTGGAGTTATTACAGAAATAGGTACCCAATGAACGTCATTCAAGATCCTCAGATTAACAAGCGCACAAGTCACAACTCAGCTACTTTATAGGAATTCAGTAGCTAATTAATTCCAACTTCTATCGATTAGCTCAATGTTGTCAGTATCATTCAATGACCTACCGATATTGGACCAGAAAGGGATTGTTTTTATCACTCAAAAAAGTTGAGAAAAAAAAGCAATAATAGAGATGATTACAAGATAAGTTAGAATATAAAAGGTTAAACCGTTTTATTCACTTTTAGGTTAATCAACAGTCGTTCAAAGATGTACGTTCTATAAAGGCAGATATCGCGTTATTTTAAACTAGTGGAATATTTTGATCAGCGCCCAGGTATGAAAATCACTCATTCCCTCCGTTTTATAGTTGACAAGTCGACAATATTTCATTCCAACTATATTCACTTCATCAACTTATATCTGTGGCTTCAGTCAGAGAAAATAAAAGTGATTTAGGTCAATGAATAGTAATACATAATTTCTTATCTATGACTTTCTACCGAAAGTGAGGACTTAGTAAATTATCTAATACATCAAACTAATGGCCGTTATTTAACATTGGGAAATCTACTGATTTCAAAATATCTATCTGAGAAGTGACTACCAATCGCGAAGTTGAATATGAAAATGCATGGTTTGTTACTATTCATAGAACACTGAGTAGAAATATGCACGACCCGATATTATTTCACTGTAAAAGTGTACTGTTTCGAATGACATCTAGAGCTGTGTACGTGTAAACATTAAAATCATCAGAACAATATCAGTGACATAACATTAAATTAATGAATAGTAGTGAGAATGCATGACTTCGTGAATAGGTCATTAGGCATTGATAATTGTAGGTCAGTATGAAAAGGAAAGTAGTGAAAAACTAATATGAACTATAATATTGATCACAGTATAATGCTTAGGTGATCTCCGATTTCATTGATGCAGTTTTCATTTCCTTTCCACATAATCTCATCCATATCACATTACTGTGGATAATTTGTCGTTCCTTGTTCTTGTTCCACTCGACGGCCTTTCTGACATATCATGTCACTAAACCGTCTGTTTCTTTCAGAATATTTTTTTGGGCAAGAGATTTTTGGGTTGCTATCTAACTGTCACAGTTCTTTGTGCCTTAAACTTTCAATAGTTGAAGAAATTCTACAGTCTCCTGTTGAGAGTGGTTTTGGTGACATGGGCGTCGAGTCTACAAACCATGTGAAAGCATTGGCTTGATATTATTGTTAGAAAATTTGGATGTTATCTCTTCTGTTGAGTAGTGTAGATCCCCACAACAATTTTTAGACTGACGAAGGCGTACTTTTTCACGATTGTGATTCAATTGGACATTCTCATCTGTGCTGTCTGCCTGTAGTTAGAGCTATGCCGTCTGTGAAAAAATGGCTTACTTTAGATTTTTCCCCTTCATGGAAATCAGTACTTGCTGTTGGCTTAGTGACTTCTTCACCTCTATCTTCTATGTGCGGAGTGGTTCTAATACCTTTTCTCTCAGAAACTTAATTCCCACAGAGTCATATAAAATAAAAGGCGTTCAGTGAAAAGTTTCTTTCGTTATCGGTATCATTCAAAATCTGTATAGTAGCATATATTTGAATATATATATATATATTATTATTATTGTTATTTTATCCTTTAATTCCTAGAGGAACATAGGCCTTCAGCTGCGCGTCTCCATTGCCTTCAGTTCTCTGCCAACTTTTTCACCCCGCTCCAAGTCTGCCCACATGCTTTCATCTCCTCCTCACATGACCCCCTCCAAGTCACCCCTTTCTCACACTGACGATCAACTCGCCACCCGCTTCCCTTTCAGGTTCCACTCGAGCGATGGCTTGTCTAGTGATGTCACTTGATGATTTCCTCAGAGTATGACTAGCCAATCCATCTCCATTTCTTCCTGCCTATTTGTTTCGCAATCGGTTCCTGTTGTGTTGGTTCGCTTATTGCCATAGATCCCTGTTGTTGATCTTTTCTGGCTGGCCATCTGATTTTGAGTATTGAGCGAAGGTAACTGTTGATGAAGGTCTGAAGTTTGTTTGAGATGCTCTTTATGACGCGATGGCCAAGTCTCTGATCCGTACAGTGAGTAGCACTGACTTCACATTGGAGTTGAAAATCCGGATCTTATTTTTGACGGCGAGTGCTGTTGACCTATACAAAGACTTAAGAGTAATGATAGCTTGTCTTGCTTTCCCGATTCTGGTTCTGATATTCTCGTCAGTTCCGTCGGCCTGTAGTTGAAACGATGCTTCCCAGGTAGGTCAGTAAAGGAGGCTGTTTCTTTCAGGTTCGTCCCATTCATGCTGACTGTCGTCAGCTGAATAAGTCTTATAAGGGTTTAAATTAATGTAACCTGTAGTGATGGAATAGTTTCCAAATTTCTCTACGGTTGGTGCTATAAAAGCCCTTTTCTTAGTCTGCTAACCAGCATTCCAAGCTGCGTTCGATGATCATGTCTGGTTTAGTAATTTGGTTTTCATGAATCCAGTTCTTTTCTAGTAGTTTCTACACCAACAAATTAACATCCGATATCAATCAAGTATTTGCCTAATCATTCCTCTCAAAAGTGGATAATACGCATATGCTTTTGAACAAAGAATGAAGAAACCTTGACACAGAATAATCTGGATCCATATTATTTCGTTGGTTCTCATCAGCTACGTACAACCTTTGTTCATTAGCAAGCATACTGTCACAGCGTCATAGTAAAATAAGGCGTTGAGATTTACAGGGTGTCTAAAGTGTTACGACACACATATATATATATATATATATATCTTGGTAGAGAGAAGTTTCTTGAAAAAAATTTACTAACTGTTGTGTTGTTGGGGTGGTAACAAAAGAATATTAGCTGTAGTTACGTAATTAGATAAGAGAAGATCAAAATTTTACAATTTCGGTGCACATGAGGTCAGATGAGAAGTTGATGATGTAATACAGTGCCACTGTGCGTCGGTGGCACAGTGGTTAGGACTCTCGCCGACCATGCACATGGTCCAGGGTTCGAGCCCACGCCGGCGCACACCTGATATCTATGGTTGATCTGCAAAATTTGGGCTACCGATATCCATGCTGAAAATTCCATACTTGTACTAAAAATACAGTGTGGAATCAAGCTGTAAATCAAAAAAAAAATAAATAAACAAATAAAGGGAGGGGGTGGAGTGAAAAGAGTAGCTAACAAGATTAACAAAATTAGAAAACAAAGAGTTACTAAGAGGTGAGCTATTTGTTTTAGTTTTTATTACAGCTTGATTTCACACTGTATTCTTGGTACAAGTATGGAATTTTCAGCATGGATATCGGTAGCCCGAATTTCGCAGGCCGACCATAGATATCAGGTGTGGGTCGGCAGCGGGTCGAACCTTGGACCATGTGCATGGTCGGTGAGAGTCCTATCCACTGTGTCACCGACGCACAGAAGAAGTAGCAAAGACAGGACTTCAAGTGAACATAGAGAAGATAGATGTGATGAAGGTAATCAATCAACTAACCATTCGAAAGACCGACAACAACAAGTACTAATCACTGTCAACAGAATAAATTTGGAAGAGGTCACTTCCTTCACTTATCTAGGCACTACTGTTTCAACCATATTCGGTGGAACGGATGAGGATGTCAAGGCAAACTAGAATCGGAGGGTAATACAGACACCTTCATCACTATGACATCACTTTGGAAAGCTTCTGCACTCCACAGTATAAAAAACGGATTTTCAACACCAATGCAACGTCAGCCACTTCTTCTATGTAGGTGAGAAACTTGGTTCGTAGGCATGCGAAAATTTCATTGTGTGTCTTCAGCGCTAGCTTTAATGTGAATTGAAAGAGTGGCATATGCCAACTTATGCCATCTCTGCCTTGGTAGACGTGATATCCGTCTGGCTATCTATCAAAGGACGTGTATACTGCTCAGCAGTTTGCTCCATCCTCTTTTATGGCTGTGAGACAGTCGCCGAAAATGGAAGACATGAAAAGCATGGCTAGTTGTCTTTGACCATAGGTGTTTGCATTCTATCTCCCATGTTAGGTGAATAATATTGAGCTTAGGCATCGGTCAAGTGCTAGGTAAGGAGGGGAAATCAATCGACGTGTTTGTGAATTTAAATCGATTCGAATGGTTCGGACATGCCTATTCATCGCCTTCCTCGGTCGATGGGCAATGTAAGCTGACTAACACGGAATGGATCAGGTTGGAAAATAGAAAGGTAGTGGTGGTCAAACCAAAACATAGCTCCATCAATCAATGAAACCCACAACAGTTAGTTTAACCCAGCCATGTAGGGAAGTGTAAACTTTCTAAGTGACTGATCGGTGTCCTCGGGATGGTGAAAACCAATTAAGGCTGGAGACAATCGGTGATATGGTCGGCTCAAAATCATTCTCAATGGCTGGCGAAGAAGCATTCACTCTTTGCGACTTATCATATCCAATAATAATCCATTGTTTTTCGGTTTTACTATTGTTTCCCTTACTCGCACTTTTGTTTATTATGTGTCTTCCGAACCTTTGTTTACCTTCTTCTCTTGCTCTATGTGTTATATGGAGCATGGAGTGTGGCAACTTTAACTGGTTCACATCTGTACAAAGTTCTATGCTGAAACCAGACAGTCAGTCAGAAATGAAAGGCTAAACATCAGCACAAATAAGAGGACCAATAACTACATAATTATAAGGAAATCCACGGAAACAACCAATTCCATTGAGCAAGCGTCACCAGAGGAGAGAAATATTTCATACATGAGTAATTCTCAAAGCTTACTACTTCACAATAAAGTGACCGCTGAAAAGGTTGTCAAGACGGACAATGATAAAAGCTTAGTAATGTAACCATCCATCAGTTCAGAGAACACAATCAACATCAAAATTAATACCGAATTTCTTAGTTTAGTTGTCTGATGACAACGAAACTTGGTCGTATAGCCAGCCGACATGACTTCAATCACATTTCACACATGCAAACGCACAAACACAAATAAACACAGTCTACTGAGAAAAATTAACACAAAAACGCCGACTTACTTATAAGATTTGATAGTGGGAAATATTCCCATATTATTCAGATTAACTTTTAATTCATAATAGTTCAGATTGACTTTTAATTCATAAGAGGTGAGTCACCAGGGTAATTGAAGTCGAACAACGGATTCTTTTTAGACACATAAATTAGTCTGCAATCGTTTTATTGCTTTAGCTTCAGCAAACCTGAGAAGACTTGAGGTACTTTATCTGTTAATTATTCTGAAAGATTCCAGCACATCTACTCGGTGTCCTGTGTCCATCAGGTGTTTGGCGATTGAAGAGCTTAAACAATTCAATCCGTTTAAACGGAGGCTCCTTGGTACATGTTCGCAGAATCTGACGTAGGCCCTTCTCTCTGTTCATCTCAACAATACAACAGTTAGTAAATTTTTTTCAAGAAACTTCTCTCTACCAAGATATATATATATATATGTGTGTGTCGTAACACTTTAGACACCCTGTAAATCTCAACGCCTTATTTTACTATGACGCTGTGACAGTATGCTTGCTAATGAACAAAGGTTGTACGTAGCTGATGAGAACCAACGAAATAATATGGATCCAGATTATTCTGTGTCAAGGTTTCTTCATTCTTTGTTCAAATTTGTAAAAGGGAATAATTGCATATGCTTTTGCCTAACAGCACGTCAGGTGTTATTAGTTGCGTAAATGCCCGACACTGGTAGTATTACCCCTCGGAAAATTTTCAGTAGTCGGACATTCACTGAAGTCAATAGAATTCCCTATTTACTGTAGTGACCTTATTAGCTCCTGGGAACCCAAGCAAACTTCAGAATAATAATTTGCACACAATTTCGTCACAGATTGGTCACAGGGATACACCTAAGTCATGTGTCCAGTGGAAAGTGTTTAGGAATGTTCTTAGTTTTGTCATGTATCCACAGTAATCACACTAATTGTATTAGCCAGTCAATTAAGAGTGCGACAAGTTTATGTGAAATTAATACTTCTGATTTCCTCACAAAACGGTTGTAATGGCTGTAAAAAGCACTTATTTTTAAACCGCACTCTCTTGATAATGTATATATAGGTACGAGTCCGGATATTCCATGAAACCGTGATATGTATGCAATGCAGATATAATTTAGATTAACAATGTTTCTATTCAACAGTAAACATACCTCAGTATCGACAATAGTCTTACACACAGAGCTCTGATAATAAACTAAACCACTACCTGTTGAAGTCAAGATCTAATTTATTGCATCTGTTTTGTAAGCAACACAGAAATTCTGTGCTATTTGAATTTGTTTCAGTTAAGACAAACTTCTATTTTTAACGGTCACCGTTGGGATCGACGTATGCTCAGTTTAACTTCAGAAGACTGACGAATTTAATGCCAAGAAATCTCAATCATTTGGAGCTATTTGAACATGACATCGTTAGTTTCACCGAAACGGAATATATATATGTATATACATGGACATAATGATGAACGACATTTGTATTTAGAAATGAAGCGCAATATAAATAAAAACGCTTATTTCAGCATGTTTCACTCTTCATGTAACACAATTACGCTTGAACAGTCACCGAAATTAAATAATAATGATAATAATAACAGTAAACACTTTATTTCAAACTATAATTTTTTTATACAGAACTGAATTTTCCATACAATGCATAATGCAACTATATTTCTCCTATTAAAACAAGTTAAATGCATAAAGTAGTAAGAAATTATGAAACTTCACAGATTGAGGTTAATTTAAAAGTCTTGTGTACTACTATAATGCTGCTAATAAGTTACCGTTTGTTCACATATTATAAACCAGATTTAAAGCTAACTTTGCACAACTCAAAATGTTTTTTTTTTAAGTTTAAGACACAGGAAATAGTATAGAAGTGTGTTAAGTCGAGAAAATAAACCCAAGAAATAAGAAACCTCGTTGTGAAACATAAAAATAAAATGCATCGAAAATATAGCCAGTGGTATTTTAGCAGGAAACTGTTCAAACTGTTACAGGATTGCAGGGCCATAAATAATACGCCAATCTTCCGTATTCACCACTGCCTTCTCTTTTATAGTGGCATATGGTTGAGTTTTACTATTATTCAGTCTAATATTCTCAATTAGATCGAATGCTGATTTCAACCAAGTTTTAGTAATTCTTGTAATAAATTATTATTTCTTCACCAGTGAAAACATTTTTTCAGCAGATACTTAGATGAATTGTCACTCTCCACAATAACATTGCCAAATATGACCGTAACAGTTATCACTGAGTTGTCGACATTGGAGTTCTCTTTTCAACAATTTCATTTTCATAGACGTACACTCCTATATATATATATATATATATATATATATATGTGAATTACAATAGCCTGTGAGGTCAACCTAAACCTCATTAGACATGTGTGAAATAGAAAATCGGAAAATAAGGTACATTCGGAAATGAGAATATAGTATGTGGAGGACGAAAAATATCAGATTATACGTTCATTGCAAAATAGCCAAAACAATGAATTCACTGCACATCATGGGTGTCAACTGATATATTGAATAAGGACTACATCTTGTTCAACGCGCGCTGCGGACGATACAACTTTCATTCTCCAGCTTTTTGTTTCCCTCTTTTGCCAATCATCGCTGGCCAGTACCTAATATGTATATCCATGTTTTGGATATTTCGCTTCGCAAGTACCTCACAGGTTGTTGGCATACCCTTTCGTGGGGTGAGCAATCGCAGATCAAAATGACTACTTCATTACTTAAACTCCATACGTCTTTATTTATATATTTTGGGACAATAATAACTCGCCAAATGATTGTATCTTATATACATATATATATATATATATATATATATATCTTATCACAAGTTTGTATTTGTTTCGTTATTTCCTTTCGCGTATAAACGAGCTTCACCGGTTAGTTCGCTGCGAATATGGTGGAGACATAGGATGACTGAAATGTTGTCAAAATAGTAGATTAGATAAAGTGTTAGAATATGACGTTAGAACATAACGTGAAGTAACACAAAACAAAATAAAACTGGAACATCGAATAAAGAAAGATAACAAAGATTTTGTGCAAATTACATAGTAAATTCAAGACCATGTTAACCAAAGAGATCGTACAAATTGTTTTTGTACACAAAGTTCTGGCTTAATGTGATGTATTACCAAAGTCTCTACTATACAAAGCGAATTCACCTGTGTCCCTTCAGGCAAACTATGTCGGACTTTGTAGACTATACTGAATGATGTATCAGATGCTGACTGGTCAGTATTTACTTCTTATTATTTTTGATTATAGTTTGATTCCACACCGTATTTTTGGTACAAGTATGGAATTTTAAGCATGTAGTATCAGTAGCCCGAATTTTTCAGGCCGACCATTGGATCGGTATCAGATCTGCGTCGGCAGGGGATTGAAACTCCAGACCATGTTCATGGTCGGCGAGAGTCGTAACTGCTGTGCCGCCGACGAACGATATGTTACAATACTAATGAATTAATACCTCTAAGTTCTCCTTTGTTCAGCCAAACTGGGAGGTGCTCGTGAACTCGGTGGGATGTGTATCTTGAGGAACGTATTATGTACGTAGCTCCACAAGAGCAGTTGAACATATAAGTTCACATATAATTAGACAATAGAGGTAACGTTTTCTTGACACTAGGGTGCACTAGCAGATAAGTAGAGTAGGTTATTCGTAAAGTGGCAGCAAAGAATGTTTTTCTCAGTGATCACTTCTGACGATTTTTAAGTGCCTCAGTTGCAGTGTCAACCCCAAACTCTAAGTTTAAGTGTAACACTGTTTTAACTACCTTATCCACATAATTTTCCATTGGCCTCTAGGAAGCATAGTCGATCGCTTGTATCTGTGACGGTTTCTCCCACTTGTCTGAGTCCATTACCAACACTACCTTCACTCCGAATTCTCCGTACCCTTATTGAGAGAGAATGCATTAGATTTCTTTTTCTGTCTATGGAGATGAAACTGTTATAGCTGTCCTGTCCACGTCAATTTTCTGTAAGTAGATCTATTCATAGACCCGTCAGCTGTCCTGGTGAGTAGCGCATCAAGGAAGGATATTTTTACTCAGTTTCTTTTTCTCTGGTGAACCGGATAGTTGGATGACTACGACTGAATACTTTCAAGGTGCGGTCCAAGTCACAGTTCCCGTCACATTTAATGAACGTGTCATCTACGAATTTTCTGTAAATGTTAAACCCCTTTATAGCACGTGTGAGAGTATTGCTTTCCATGCTAACCAAAAAGAAGTCTGCTGGAAATGGACCAAGTGGTGAACTTAAAGCTACCCTCTCTGTCTGTCTACAGATTTCGTTGTTGAAAAAACTGTACATCTAGAGTACATTAAAATGTGAGCTGTTTTAGGTATGAAGCAGGCATTCCTATGTTTACATTATATAAATCTATGTAATTACAAATGAAGCGTACAGTTTCATGTATTGGACCACTTTTAAAAGCAAGTATACATCAAGTGATAATATATTTTTCCCAGTAAAACTTATATCATTAACGTAGTCAACAAATTTAAGTGAAATCTTCCAACCAATCAAGCAAAATTCCCTACAAATCCAATTCTTGAAAATTCAAAAGTGTCATAAAAAGAATAGGTACAGACTTAACTTCTTAGTGGTTCCCAAATTCTGCTATCCAATTTGTGATAAAGATATATATATATATATATAATCAATTTTGACTCATAATCCTATACACCAATATTATTACAGCCCTTCAGTATTCCCAATCACTATCAAACTTTAAGACACACACACAAGAAAATTGGTTCTTTTCAGGTACTGGTTTTTTGTAGGGATTTCGTTTGATTAGTTGGAGGATTTCATCACTGAGCCGACACCAGTTAGAGGACCATTGGAAGATGTGGAAGTACTGGATAAATGTTTCGTCCTAGTTTGAGACTCTTCATCATCTGGGTTCTAACTGACTGTTATTGTCTATTGTAATTCATATATACATATATGATTGTACATCTCGGAAAATGAAATCGCCGAAAAGAGACTTTTCTTCACTGAATTCTTTGTTTTTATGTTTCACTGGGGATTATTAATTTAATACAGGCATTGGAAAATTAGTATTTCCTGTGACGCTGGCGACAATTAAGTATAACATTTCAGAAATTCATGTTCTTATCAACATCAACAGAATTCAAAACCAAATGGATGTAACAGAACACCAGCTTTATTGCTTCTGTAAATTAATATCACTTGAACTCATATTCATTATTCAATTTTCTTGCATTTATAAACTTAAAATTTTCCTGCTAAGATGATACAAGAAATTAGTTTCAGTACATCAGCAGCTTCTGGCGTATATGTGCGTACATATGTATAGTTTCAAATGCATATTTCATATGAAAACTGGATAACTTTAACTCGAAAAAGCGCAGGGAATATCCACTCAAAGAAGTGGATATTTTCACTGCATTTAAGAGAGGGTGATTGAATTCAGATGCATTCAAAACCCCCTAATTCAGCTATATTAATACATAAACAGTATTGTCGTTACTAAAAATGAATGAAGATAAAGCAAACAAGCTGTAAGACATCAATCGTACTAGTGATCATAGTTTCCTGATTTTTTTTAAACTTTGTAATCGCAAACTATGAGATTATGGGTTAATACCGAATTCTTTCGTCATGCTACACAAAATTCCACAAGTATATATTTGCAGAATGCTCGTCAATAACCCTAGAGTTTCGCGTTCCAATCCTGATTGCTGCGCTCTTTAATCTAATGCTGTTGGTAGTAAGCCTGAAAATGAGTAAAGACTGAGTGACATCACTCCGTAAAAACAATGCACCAGTTCTGGAAATTAACAACGTTTAAGCCCTATCTCATTCAGAACGCATGGAATGAGAAAAATGAATTGCATCTTTCGCTTTAAATTTTCTAGACCAGTTCAAATTATTGTATACAACCAGTATCATGATCATGGTGAATGAAAACCACTGTGTTGTTCGATTATCTTAAAATTCACTTATTATTCTTACTAAGGAAATTGTAGCAGATCTCACTTGTATCAGCATTTTTTTATCCGAGTAATATGCTAAGAAGATAACAGATTCAGGAAGAGTAAATCTTATAGTAGCTTTAACATCTTTCATTATACTGCTAAGTTGTTTTATAATTGTTATTAGTTGATGAGAAATATGTTAAAAATGACAAAATCTTACTTCAGTCATAAACTGCTTAGAAATACGGAATCAAAGTAGATAACTGTTTTCTTAAAAAAAAAATTAATATTCATAAGTGTATATACTTAGACAGATCGGTCGAAATTGAATAATTCATTCTCAGTAATCAAATCCTGTTTATAGACTACTTATCAGTGGAATAAAATCCTCATACAAATTCTTTCAGAAAATCAAGAGTAAACTATACAGTAAGAATAGAAAATGGAGATTTCGACACAAGTACCAACTAAGAGAAATGCCAAGTACTCTTTATTTAACGTAGAAAATGAAGACAGTGGTTGTGTAGGGGACTAATACCAGAGTTCACTAATATTACAAATATGAGAATAATAATCCAAGTCAATGAAATGTTAAATAACAATATATTACCAAAAATGCAGTGATGAGCTATATCAACAAAAAGGATTACTTGGATAGAAAGTTTAAGTCCTCTGCAACAAATTATTTATACAATCCACGGGTACGTTAATTGTTTGGGTTGCGTCTGCTGTAGCTGCTGTGTTCCGGTTGTAGAAACGTCTTCAGTTGAGAGTAGTAGACTCCTACAATAAATCCGAAGTATACAACACGGTGTAAGTTCAGCAAGTAAGCAGAAATAACCAGAGAGAAGACGAAGTCCCCAACAGTAAAGTGTATTTTCAATTGTACACGGAAGTTATAAACATTTAAACAAGAAGCGTTTTAAACAAAACTCATGTACAATATCTCTAATTTCTACAAATAATCAAAAAGTGTACAATCACAGTTTTACATATAGTTTTCAATACACAACTGAGGTTTAAAGATATAGAATACCAATGGTTCTACTGTGTGTAAATGTCTCCTTCTTTAAGTTAATTTTGGTTTAGATGGAATTTTGGAAAAAAAGTAAATTTTAAAAGTGGTCATTGCGAGGTGATGAAGATGGAAACACATCAACACACAGCATTTGTAATCTTTTCATTCGTATTTAACAACTGAGCTTATTGTTCAACTCCAAGAATTAGCTTCAAAAGAGTGAGTCAACTTATAAATACACTCTGAAGTGCTTTTCTAGTGCACCAACGTGTCATTCAGTCACTGTGAAATCGGAGGTACGCATAAATAAATAAGTTCTTCGTCTTAATTCCGGGTCTTATTTTGGAATTTGGTCTGTCTTTTTAGATATCACAATCCAGCTGATTAATATCACCAGTGATTGGCCATCATGTTTCATACGAGTTTATATACTATCATTGCTTTGATTTTTATGTATTATTTTCTTCACATGAACACGCTTTAGCAAGAGATTATAAAGTATGTGAGAACGAAGCATTTTTTCGTGTTTCTGCTACCATCTTATACTTTCTGGCATACAACATCCAAATCAGGTTTTATCAATGTTGTTCATAAAGATATGTTTCACTGTCAAAGTCGAATACTTGAGATAGAAATCTAGTGTTTGTGAACTGGTGCAAGCAAGCGAAAATCTATCCATCTTTAAAAACCAGCTTTTCAATTATTAGTGTTCTTTGAGCTGGCTGGTTTAATTGCGGAGCTTTCGTCGTCCTTCTGGACAACATCTTCAGCGCAGTATTTAGCATAAAGTGAAATGATTTAAATTTCTTCATGAGTGATATAATTGCGTCCCCCGGTAACCATCTTTACATATGTATTGACCATTTTCTATTGACTTGGATTTTAAACTTTCTGGTCACCTGATTTACTTTTTGTTAGTTGGTATATTTCGTCTACATTAACGTGTTTGTTAATTGCATTTTCGTTTGAGTACCAGGCTTCTAGGAATTCCCTGGCACTTTTGGTGTTTCTTCTGTCTAAGATTTTGACATTATCCCAATCAAATTGATGTCCATAATCGTCTATATGCGTTGATACTAAAGAGTTTATATCGTGTCTTTCCACGGCTGATTTGTGTTCTTGGACTCTAATTCGAAGGGGACGCCCATTTTGGCCAATGTAATGCTTGTTACAGTTCATACAATTTATTTTGTAAGTGGTATTAATTTTATCGCCTTTTTCTGTTGGATCTTTTGGTTTACATAATATTGAATCAAGCGATTTGACTGATTTGTGTGCTATATCTATATCAAACGGTTTCATTATTCAGAGATATTTCTCATGTATGGTAGGATGAATTTCTTTTTGGTCTTTGGTGATGGTTCTTTGTTGGTGTTTTGATTCGACTTTAAAAACTTTTTGATGAAATTTTGTGGATAACCATTCCTCTTGAAGACCGTTTGTAAGTATTTTTCTTCCATTCTTTTCACCTCTGGAGTGCTACAATGTGTTCGAACTCTTTTAAACAATGTCTGCACACAGTTTCGTTTGTGAAAAATTGGATTATTGCTAATACTCAAATACTCAACTATACTAGCAATAATCCAATTTTTCACAAACGAAACTGTGTGCAGACATTGTTTAAAAGAGTTCGAACACATTGTAGCACTCCAGAGGTGAAAAGAATGGAAGAAAAATACTTACAAACGGTCTTCAAGAGGAATGGTTATCCACAAAATTTCATCAAAAAGTGTTTAAAGTCGAATCAAAACACCAACAAAGAACCATCACCAAAGACCAAAAAGAAATTCATCCTACCATACATGAGAAATATCTCTGAATAATGAAACCGTTTGATATAGATATAGCACACAAATCAGTCAAATCGCTTGATTCAATATTATGTAAACCAAAAGATCCAACAGAAAAAGGCGATAAAATTAATACCACTTACAAAATAAATTGTATGAACTGTAACAAGCATTACATTGGCCAAAATGGGCGTCCCCTTCGAATTAGAGTCCAAGAACACAAATCAGCCGTGGAAAGACACGATATAAACTCTTTAGTATCAACGCATATAGACGATTATGGACATCAATTTGATTGGGATAATGTCAAAATCTTAGACAGAAGAAACACCAAAAGTGCCAGGGAATTCCTAGAAGCCTGGTACTCAAACGAAAATGCAATTAACAAACACGTTAATGTAGACGAAATATACCAACTAACAAAAAGTAAATCAGGTGACCAGAAAGTTTAAAATCCAAGTCAATAGAAAATGGTCAATACATATGTAAAGATGGTTACCGGGGGACGCAATTATATCACTCATGAAGAAATTTAAATCATTTCACTTTATGCTAAATACTGCGCTGAAGATGTTGTCCAGAAGGACGACGAAAGCTCCGCAATTAAACCAGCCAGCTCAAAGAACACTTTTATTTGCAAAGAATCCACCTGAGCTACTAATCTTCTCTATTATTTCAAACTCCAGCTTCTCAAATCATTCTCATATCTTTTCATCATACAATAGTTGTACCATTGATAAAACAAACTCGACAAAATAATCCAATTTTATTGCGAGTGAAATCTTAAATAGCATTTCAACTAATAGCGAGTATGAGAAGTAAATCGGCTATGTTGTTCAATACTTTATGATTAAATCATTAAATAAACCGTTAAGAAATATATAATATACATTAAATGGTATTAAAGTTTATTGCATCCCTTTGTTTGGCGTAGAAAAATAAAAACTAAATAATAATTCCCACTCTATCATTTTGGAAAAATGCTAATCACCCTTGAATCAGCTACTCATCACAATTTATTTATTCCGGTATAACATGACCTTATCACTGACACCGGAAGTGACATTTGAAACCGTATGATTAAACTGAAAAAATTGTTAACTGTTTCCAGTGTCACAGTTTTTAAGTGATCTGAAGAATTCTAGTACTGGTCTCTTTACAAAGTTTATCTTCATCTTTATATTATGTTTATTGCCTGAAATAACCTCAGATCCAACGATAAGCATATCAGCTTGAAGACCAGTTCAAATGATAGAGGTCAATGATAAATAGAAAATCGAATTTTTATTTTAGGTGTTTTTGTAAGATAAGCAGTACTGGTTCATCAAGAAGTGACGATAATACCGTGTTATGTAAGAGAAAATATTACCTGATGACTGGTTCGAAGAAAAAGTAACAAAACTGGCTAAAGTTGGACAGCTATATTTTGTACACTGAATATACTGAAATTATTATTTCAGACTGATGTGCCTTTGCTAAAAGCAGTTGACATTTTGTCTGATCACATTTCTACAAACAATTTTTTCATCCCGTTCCCTATATCTTATTTAACGGATTTATTACTTCTATGTACTAACAATGTTAGGTTTACATTTGAAGGCGATTGTTTCCGCCATGTTGATGGTGTTGCCATGGGAAGTCCGTTAAGGCCCCTTTTAGCGTAAATGTCGTACATTCAGAATTTATCGGAGGATTTAATCAAAAATGTGTCACTTTGTAGAAGGTATGCAGGTGATATTGTAATCATCAGTGATAAGTCTTGTTCTGCCACCTAAATTTTAAATCGAATGAATGAAGTTCAGAATAGCATATCACTTACATCTGTAGAAGAGAAAGATAATTGTTTATCTTTCCTAGACATATTGCTTAGTCGACGGCTTGATGGGTCAATAAAAAGATCTATTTATAGAAAACCTACCTGGACAGGACAGTATCTTAATTACCACAGTTTCTGCCCTATTCGGTACAAAAGAGGCTTAGTAAGGTGCCTCTTCAGTAGAATCCGACGAATATGCACTGAAGACACGCTTGATGAAGAAGAAAGAAAGTTGACACAAACTCTGGTTGATAACAATTATCCAGACAAGTTTATCAGGAGATATAAAGTAGTCAGAACACCAAGACCCACTCTACAACTCGCCCCTAAGAAAGACGTGTACATCAGGCTACCCAATATGGGCGGGGGATCATAGCAGCTTGATAACTAGACAAAGACTGAACGTTGCTGATAAAAAAGACTTTTTATGCAGCTAATATCATAATAATAGAAAATGTAAAGTCAATATATCTATCTAAGCCTTTCGAGCATCAGAAAAATGACGTCACATCCCACTGTATTTACCAGTTTGAATGTACATGTGGACACATACATAGGGAGGACTCATCGATCTCTGTTCCAGAAACAGATGGAATCTTCAGAACCCATTAATGGTGGCAACAGGAGACCTAGCTCTTCTATTGCGAAACATATTATGGAGACAGGACATACAAGTGACGTTAACAGATCTCTTAAACCTATCTGTAAAACGTGTTTGGGGTGTTTCCTAAAGTTTCTGGAAGCCCTAGCAATTAGAAAGTTTAAACCACGTCTATGTGTTCAAAAACAATTCGTCATCACATTAAACCTTCCTTGGTAAATTTTATTTTGATGCCATAGCAGATGTACCATTACTTCTGTCATTTGGTTTAGTGGTCTTCATTGTTATTTTGACCTTGAATATGTCCTTTTGAGTTGACCTAAGTCTATTTTCTCACCTCTTTATTAATTTCATATATATCCCTATGACAAGCCCGTATGTGATCAGATTGTTCGAATGTGTTCCGCAAATACATTACACAATTCAGACAAATTACGTCTTCTTATTTATTTATCAAAAATTAACCAATTATTCTAACATACTCTCCTTGTCGAAATTAAAACAAAATATGTGCAAATTCTCGGCAGCTAATAGCACTGAGGGTTAGCCGAATTTTACACACTATCATTTTATTAGGCGTGTCCCTACGATACCTTTTTTTCCCATACCTTTTGTTAATTCTGATATCCTACCACATATTTGTTCGGAACAAATAACTAAGATTTTTAGTAATAGATGAGGCCCCAGTGTGGTGAGAGCTGGCTGTTAGTCAAAATTGGTGGACAGTAATTTACGTCAACGTTTATGTCCCCAATATTGGTCGTGAGAAAAATGAGAACAAAGGCTTTGCGTAGGCGGGTACAGTTAACATATAGATGATCTGACATTCAACAAACAGCCACAAAGAGTTGCAAGGTTAACTTTCTGTGAGAAACAACCATCATTCAGAAGACTGTGTTGTTCTGTTAACAATAATCTATAATATGTACATGAAAATCTATACATATGTGTTGATTTCTTTAATAAACGATCTGTTGCCGTGCTCTTGTCTTCTGTTGTTACAGTGGTATTTCCACTCCCAGTCGAACACTCCACTCATCGTCATCATCAAACATCAAACACTTAGCCATTAGACCACTAGAGTTACAAGAACATATTTGTTTATTTTTTTTTGATTAAGTTATGTTAGACATAAATGCTTGTTCGAGTCGGCTCCCAGTGGCTGAATAGTCTACTGAATAGTCTAACTTTCTTTGAGAAACAACCAATCATAGGACTGTGTTTTTCTGCTAACAATAATCTATAATAATGTACATGAAAATCTATAAATATGTGTTGATTTCCTTAATAAACGATCTGTTGCCGTGCTCTTGTCTTCTGTTGTTACACGAGAATAGTGATTTGAAAAATGCTTCAGATCCTCAATAATAACAATCCTAACATTTGCTCTCTTTCATTTGTTGTGTCTAGCGCAGTTTTTCTGCTAACAATTAGAAATCACATACTTTTCTGAATAATGAGTAGAAGTAAGTTGAGTGAAATACTTTTTCATTTGGAAATAATTAGTAGGAAACAAGATAAAAAATAGACTCAATGTATATATATATATATATATATATATATATGGGATAGGGATATGAGGTCGCCAATATCGACATCCTCTAGGTTACTCCAGATATTCAGACTTAATAAATTGCTGACATAGTCCAAAGGTATATTAACCTTTTTCCCATTCTGTTGCTTCCTAATATTATTTTACAAAGTAGGTTTACTTCAGAAAGTAGACTAAAAGCTACAAAAGCATAAAAATAGTGAAAATATGAAACATTAATGATATTAATTTCCTCCCACACGAAAAAACAAACAAAACAAACAGAAACTAAATAATAATTGTTTGATTCCAAAATAACTGGAATGTACTAATTACACTGATATGTATTTAGAGTATTTAATGGAACACACTGCTACTATAGACTATTCTAGGATGCTGATCAATTAGAGTCCTGGTGGGTTTGATATTTCCTTAGATTATATCACAGCATTTATTAATGTAAAATGACTTATGATAATATGCATACACAGTTATAAAATGTTATACTGAAATTAACTCTCACAGACGGTGTTCGTCTGTTGACATTATGTTAAACCAATTCAAGCGTATAACTCCATTATGGATAAGGTTTTATTTTGATAAATCACACAGTGTTGTACAATAATATTTACTGATGACGTATAGAGCGCAAATTATTGCTCATAATCATATCATAATCGCCTTGATATGTTTACGAGCAATAGTTTTGGTGCTCATCAGTAAATATTACTGGACAACACTGTGTGTGATTTATCAAAATAAATTCTTATCCATAATGGAGTTATACTCTTCCACAGTGCCCAAGTTTTATACTTATATCAACAATTTTAAGTGCAGTCATTCCATAGTTAATCATTTTGTGCAAAACATTCTACAGCAGATTCTTACTCACTTAAAAATTTCCATAAAAAAGCGAATCATATTTCTACAAATTCTATATCCATAAATTCTTCAAAACATAAAATGTATCTTAAACCAGAATTCGAAAATTATTCTCAGACTGGCACTGCTGAATATCTGTTTTACTCAGTTAGGTATAACTGTTCTTTGTCTAACACAAATTATGATATGAACGATTATTATCCCAGGTCGCTTATTTAAATAAAAGATTCATACTAATTGATAAAAATGTCAATTACTCTTTCATACAAAAGCCATTGGTATTTAAAAAGAAAATTTATTATAAACCCAGATTAAAGTACATCCACTTAATGGTTTTGGGACAGGCTAAAACGTTAATCTGAGATTTTATTACTTGTCTAAACCAGACGAATTTTAGTTATTTTACTGTCATTATTCTCGTATATATATATATATATATATAGTGTTATTTAGTTAACTAGGCTTAAATTGTTCTGAAGTTTCGAAAATGATATTTGCTTTTATAAGGTCACACATACTCTAGTTATCTTTTTATCAGTCATATTCATTCAACTATCATGTGAAATAAATTGATTTTTTGAGGTGAGAGAAACGGTGTGTGTTTAAGCTTCATTGAAATGTTATGTGCAAAATGGAACATGAACTTAATTATGAAGCATAAATTCATTTTTGTTATTGCTGGCTTTAAAGCTTTATAATGAGTGATCTCAAAAATAGTCAAAGCCATAGATTATCGGTTAAATGTACATTGACTGTCACATAGTGAATCATACAAGAGCAAACTAAACTACTGCATTTTGTGAAAGTGATCAAAAGTCATTTTAAATATTCTATTAATTTGGCAATATGGGAAATTGTATTCCATCGAGTATCGATATAAGCAATATGGTTAAAGCACCACAAGTTGTGCAATTAATGGACAAATCACATTTTGTCGAAAGCAAAGATTCTCAAAGCCACTTTTTGCGTATTTTCTCGCGCCACATAATTAATTCAGAAAAAAGTGATGACACTTCTTGTTCTACTTCATTTGAGAGTGAAGAACTGCTACAAAAGGAAGGAAACGGTATTGAATTTGGATGTCCAAGTCCCTCAAAGATTTCAAGTATATTAAATAATCGAGGTTTGCCTGAATCATTTAAAAAAACAGACCTTACAATTCTGGGCAGAGTAAGCAAAACGCAGGAACACTTATCCCTAGCAACTGATTTCGTCAAAAATATGAAACTTAAACTTTCAGGAAATAAATCAAAGTGTTTCAGTAATGAAGACAGTGGAATGGAAAGTTATTCACCTAATTCTTCTTCTAATACCATATACTTGTGTTACGATCACAGTAAAATCAGATCAAACGAATCTTCATTCCCCTCATGTATGGATGACGTAACTGCTCGTTGTACCAAAAGCGAAGTGGATATTACTCCAATAAAAAAAGAACAATTCGTACAAGATCGACTGATAATAAATACAACACATATTCCTTCAACGATAGGGGAATTGTCGACACAGAAATGTAACTATAAAATTTCAACAGAAACTGAAAAAAAACAGGGAAATGTAATACCTTTCTATGAAGAATGCTTATATGAAAAAAAGCGAAGCAAAGTAACAGAAGAGATGATGGATAGTTCAAGTGACTATTCACAGTCGTTTTCTAGTCGACCATTTGTGGCTGTAGCTAAAGCAACCTATGCTCGAAAATATGCCCACGAATTAAGCGTTTCAGAAGGGGAAAGGCTACTGGTGCTTAATCATATATCCATTCCAAATGAAAGTGCAGAGCAGAAGGTATACCTAGGAGCGTATAGCAGTGAACTTTGGCTTGTTGAACGAATTGAATTACAGCATATGTTTAATCAGGGTTCCCGTAAAGGACTAGTACCAGGAAGGTATTTGGAAAAAATAAGTAATTCACCGACTACGCACATATCTTGGTCTGATATTGACAGAGCTGAAGCAGACCGTTTGTTGCTTCTGATGGGTAACCCTTCAGGAACATATATCTTACGTCCTTCATCAGGTAATTAAACATTGTTGATTTACACTTGAATTCATTATTTTACATTAATTTATTTTGACCGGATTGTTGGATTTCAGCTCCAGATAAATAGCAAATTTAGCCGTGCTTTCCCTTATAATTTTAAATTCGTATTTATTTAGTGAAGTGTCTTTATCCTAAAGTCACTGAAGCAGTTACAAAAGCCAATAAACTTGCTTATCGTTAGTTTTTAATGTGCCTATTACCGACTCGGTATATTCCAACTTATTGTACAATATTAAAACATTTGTACTGACATCGTTATGTATTATTTATATTTTACTACAAGTGTTTTATACTATTGTAATTTCGTTTACTGCTATTAATTATGATGGCTTGTTTGAAGAGATGTTTCACATATCTTGTTACTATTATGATTCTTATTGATCATTTTTTGAGTCATGAGTGGAACATAACGGTTTCAGAAGCACGTATGCATTCCGTTAGGTCTTCTGCTATATTATTCAACTGGCTCACCAACTGCCTGACGTTTGATTTCACTAAGTGGCACTCTCAGCGCATGTCCAATTCACCTGCGCGTGATTTTCCGGATCTCTTGGACAATAGGTTTATAGCTATTTCACTACACTATCGGAGTTCTTTGTTGCCTGCTGTTTCTCTCTGGCTATCTGAACTTCAGTATCAAGCCAGCGAAGGCACTTGCTAATGTTAGCGGTAATCCTATTGTTAATACTTTAAGTAATACACCCTCCAAATCTGTGAGGTACGGATTTCGCAGTAGTGCTGACAAATCGAACCTTTTTCCTGGTGTTTACTGGCTCCATGAAAACAAACTAATTAGTTCCATAAATAAGCCCAGAGTGATCAGGAAAATGTTTTTACTAAATATGACGACTGGTGGATGTTAAACAAATCATAACTCTTTCTTTAAATCTAATTTTTAATAAATTGTATAAATGACTGTTTTAATTAATTAACTAACTGATTATAGAATACCTATTGTTTGCACACAAATAACTAAAATCTGATTAACGAGATATAAAGACAATAACAATCATATTCAGCGGTTGTTGTGGATGGCCTGACTTGTTTATCACCACTACCAAGGCTTACGTTTCCTTTTCGAAACGTTCATTGTTCTTTCATGCAGAAAGAGTATTCAAAAACGTTTTAACAATTTAGCTGTACAGGATGATTAATTTATGAAAGATAGTAAAATAAAAGCCATCAATTTGGTTTCTATCATTATGTAAATACATCAGTGTTATATTATTCAAACAGCTTGATTGAATCGAACTGGATATTTGACTAGTCTTTAAATTATGTCCTGAAAGTGATATTTTTTAACTGTCAGCACGTAGTGCACGATATCCTATCTTTTGTAGCCTTTATGAGTTAATTTTAAACAGTTTTTGTAAGACAGAAGCATTATTGCTTTCTTCAGCATAGTTCCTGTGAAACTCAGAAACAATTCTTAGAGCGAGTCAAAATTTCAAGTAAGTAAAGAAATGCTCACGCGTTTGAGCAGACACTAGTGAATTCAAGCCTCTTTCCTCTATATTTCTGATTGAGAGGATTGCCTGTTGTAATATGTTAGAGTAAAGCAAAGTCATTTGTTAAACAGGTAATGGTGACAAATTATTATAATTAGTGGATAATTATTCCTTTAGGCAATAACTTATTGAATTATAAATGCTTAAACATATGAGTGAAAACTAATAAATAATAAATCAACGAAAAAAAGTTTTTAGTTGACTCAGGCTTTATTCAGATATAATGATGATTGTACTTAGTATGCCGTAGTACTAAGTTAAATGTACTCATTGAAGCTCATTACTTTCGGTGTGATAATCATATACTTAGTGTTTGGTGTAGTGAACTAGTAAAATAGAATTACAGAACATACTTTTTTTCAGAATCCAGAAGTATGAAGTGTCGGAAGGAAGTATTCAGCAGTAAACAACAGAAACCTGTTTCAAATTATATCAACTTCCACTTCGAACTTTATGGTTACTTCAATAGTAACGATCAGTTTTGAATTTAAGTTACGTTTTCAACAAAAATATTAGCGCTACTATTTCATTATATTTGTTTAACTCTGAATTGAATAAGACTGTTTTGTTGTAACGTTTTCTCCTCCTCTTTTCTTATCAGCAATAATACGTTGTCTTACTGAAGACGCATTTTACGAACGATTTACTGTAACTGTGAGAGAGTAAAAGAATATATATATATATATATATATATATATATATATATATATATAAGAATTTTAATGATTGCTCATGTTTTGTAAAGAATGTTTTTAATCCCCAGCGTTCAGAGTGGGAAATAGGGCTTCAACAACAACACTCTAGCCACAGTCTTCCTTAACTGACTCCATGACTATCCATAAGCCTTCATTTCCTTCTTCCACGGTCTCCTCCATGGCTAATTTCTACACCCAACTCATCACTTCCTATTCTGGTTTCGTTCGAGAACCTATCTGGCTTGTCGTGCCACTTGACTGTCTCCTCAGCGTATGTCCATTTCCTTTCCTTAATTTTTTGTGTGATGAGGTTCTGGTTGGTTTATTTCCAGAGTCCTTTGTTATATATAATTTCTGGTCATTTGATTTTCTGTGTCGAAACAGCAAGACGATGATGAAATTCCATAGCCTGTTGTAAACGCTATTCGTGACGCGCCAAATAGAAGTACTGCCATCAGATTAGTGTTAGAAATTTAGATCTTTTTCCTGTATTTCTTTTCCATCCTAGATTAAATTTGATATAATCAACAGCGCTGCCTGTCTGTAATTGAAAAGATGCTGCCTGTTCAAGTGAGTGAAAGAGGCGAATTTATTTCAGATTTCTGCCATCGGTGGTGACTGATGATTGTTGCCATTTGTTGGATATTTTCATCACCTCTGTTTTTTTGTATGCTCACCTGAAGTCTGCCTTCACTCTCTCCTCTGCTTAATTATTGATTTTCGCCTGCAGATCTTTGAGTTTATGCGATATGAGAGGTAAATAATCCGCAAACTCTTGAACCTCCGGGTTCTTTTCGTTCCTCCATTATATGACCGTCTTCACTTGCATGATCTACCTCATAATCCAGTCCATCACTGTCAGGAAGATCACCGGTAATAGTAAGCAAACTTGTGACACTCCTGTCTTCACTTCAAAGGCTTCACTGAGCTTTTCACTGTGAATTATTCAGCATGTCACGCCGTCATATAACTGTGAAACAAGGTCGATGAATGTTCCCGGTGGTTCGTAGTGTTGATTCTGTTTTCGAATTTCGAACAAAGAGAGAATGAAAATATTTTCAGAAAATTGTTGAAACAACTTATCCCTGCAAAATCAGTCAAGTCACTGAAACAAAGAGACTTTAAATTAATTCAGGATCAACGCTGTCGAAGGTCTTTCCATAGCTGGTGGGACTAGGGTAAAGAATTGGCTGGCGTTCTCGGTCATGGTCTACCATGCCTTATTTTGCTACCTGAAACACCTGTGATTTGTTTTTCCTGACCTCAGCCTGTTCTGGTGAAGTTTTGCAGCTAGAAGAACGTTTAGTACCTTGAGTATGATGCTGCTAAACATTTTGTTTCGGGTGGACAGGGGCATGATGTCCCTCCAGTTCTTCCAAAAGTTGAAGTTGGCATTCATTGACAGTTTCATAAGACGGCTTTCCTTCCAATTGTCGATGCTCTTCCTTCGTCTTGCACCTTCTGCAGTATTGGTGTGAGCGCATCTGCTTGGGTCTCTGGCTTCGATTTTAGTGCTCCTAAGGGAATCTTCTCTGTTCGTGCTGCTTTCCCCCTCCCCCACAGCTTTCAGTAAATTAATCGCATTTAAAACTTCTTTTTTCGGAGGGTTGATACTTCTGCAGCTGCAGGTGGTATTTCTGGACGCGCGGCAGGTGGCTTGAACTATTCAGCGAAATGTGTTTTTGGCTCCCCCTCTTCGGTAATAAAGTTCCATTTACTGTCTTATATTGGTTCCATAAGCATTGTTCTCTTCCGGATAGTGTTTAATAGTGTTTTGTTTCCTGTTTCATATGAGGCCTGTTCTGCCTCAGTTGCCAGTGTATCATCTTCCACTGTTTCCAGAACTTTTTTTCACTTTTATGTTCACTGCTCTATAGAGTGTGCTCTGCTCCCCCTTTCGTTGTCAGTCTCCTCACTGACTCATACTTTGCTTCGTCATCCTAATATCTTCTATCAGCTTGCAGTTGTCCAGGAAGAGCCATCCTTGTTCTGCTGTTTCTTGTGTTGTCCACACAGATGTGTATACTCCTCTTTCAAAACATGTCAGCGCCCTTCCACACAGGTTTCATCAGTGATTTTCCTTAATGTTTACGACATTTCGCTGATCACAGCATTGAAGGCGTCATTTACAGCTTCACCCTTCAACTTCTATGTGTCAATCTTGAATTAGGGTCCATCTTCAGCGTCTTTTAAGACTTACAATTTGATAGTGAAGGTCCCTGTTTCCATTTGGTGAAGAGTATGTCGCCCAGCTAGATTGTACTAAAATAAATAGCTTTCTATCGGAAGTCAGCAAATGGTCTGAGTCTAACGGTCTTAAACTGAATCCTTCTAAGTGTCAAACTGTTGATTTCAGCTTAAGATGTAAACGACAGTTAAAAGAAGTCATCGATTCTCATGACAGTGGTAAAATTGACGACAATGATATAGGAATCAAATCAGGAATTAAGTATCTTGGACTCGTTCTCTCTTCTGATCTCTCCTGGTCTTCCCATGTCTTAGCAATCTCCAGTAAAATATTCCGCCTGACATTTTACATTAAGAAGTTAAGACACTCGAGTATCACTCAACCCCTCATCTTACAGTTCGTAAACTCTTGCATCCTACCTATTCTTCTTTATTGCTCACCCTTATTCTTTCCTGGTTTGCTTAAAAAAGACTATGTCACAATTCGCAGAATACTGAAGACTGTCAGTAGGGTGAGTGGTGTCCCAGTGGACCACATAGTTAACGTCGTTGTCGATAGGCACTTGACTTCGTGCAATAAATTTGCTAAAGGGATTTTGTCTGACTTGGAGCATCCGCTTTATCCTCAGCTTTCACCTTGCATCTCCTCAGGTAGAACAAGGAGTAACTTCAGAAAACTGTATGCTCGCACGTCTAAGTATAAGAATTCTATGATACCATACTTGGCACGTATTTTATGTGATGAAAATAGTGTCAGGAAAGAATTAACTAACCTTTTTTCATCTAGTAAATAAACAATTTCCTCCATCCATCCTTATATACTTTCAAGTTTTACTTTTATTACTCCTCTTATATTTATGGTCCTGTTACTTCTCTGTTTTTTACCCTCAGAATTGCAAACACCAACTTTTCTCCATGACGGCTGTAATCTTTGTTTTCCCCTCACCATATCATGTAAAAAGAACACTATATTCAATATTTTTAAACATGTTAGGATTTCTATACCACATTGCCAATACTGTGTGACACAAGCCAACGTCAATTTTCACTTGTATTCTTATTATTAACCTGGCTGTTATCATTATTATTGCTATTTCCATTTTATATGCTGCATGTTTTTGACACTACCTCTATTGTAAATGTGGAAAATTTTCTGTCTGATTAATTTTTATTTATAATTTGAGGAAATTAGATGCAATATGGTGATTAATGCTGAAAATTCCATTCTGTATCACAAGTACTGTTTTTGGAATAAAGTAAATCATTATTATTATTATTCTTGTGTTTATGCCTTCCACCTCCAGCCATCAAATCACCAGACGTGCAGCATTTTGTAGAGTCTTCTTTCCCCACTCATCTCTCCGACGACCTCTCCTGATTCACAATGAGTTATCTTCCCATTCTGTCTGTTCGCTGCTTGGCTGGTACTCACTCAATCCATTAGAATTTTGATTTCTCCATCTGTTTTGAGCGATATCCATTAATAAATGCAGTTCTCTGTAGAAGTATTCTTCCCATTGATATGCTTTGTTTGTAGAAGTATTGGTTAATTGTCTTTTTCTTACTTTTTGAGTTGAATATTAATGTCCTTATCCTGTAGGATATTGGTTCCCACTGCATGACATTTTTCGATACTATCAGTGATATAATGGTAACCACTGCCTCAAGATGCCCATGATTATCCTCTGGGTGTTCGGAGTAGATCAGTGACACTCCAGCTAACAATCTGAAGAGTCCACTTCCGTCCTATTTTCTCTCAAAATTTCTCGGTACTGCGATAGCACATTTTCCCTTTTCGTTAGCGTTTTGAAAAATATTCCGAAATTCTAGCCTCGTCGAGATACTCAATTTACTCATGTTTACTTTCGCTTTCATTGAAAGAAGTCAAATTGACTAGACTGCCTATCCAAAGGATTTCACCAACCTGCGACATTCTGTCTTTCGATTTCAGCGAAGACTTCGCTTACTTTTTGCCTTTCTGTAAGCTATGAAGTTTTTGTAGCCACTGGATTGATTTTTCGGGGTAGGACCGTTAATCTAACGCCCAGTCTTCCCTCTTTTTCCAGGCTTAGGATCAGTTAGAAAACTAGGCGAGGTTGTTTGATAGAGATTCCTAGGTAGAATAAAAGCAAGCCAAGCCGGATAACACCAACATTTTTGAACTGGCTCAAAATATAATTAGTCTGCCTATCTTAAGCTACAGAATTGATTTGGTTTCATGAAGTCCATACATATAAAAAGATAATTTTACTCAACTCCTCAACTTACAAAAAGTAATTACCTGTTAATTAAAAATAAACCCAACAACCACAATAAGCGAAACTAGCAATTATCCGATGATCAAGCAGCAGTCACTAGTTATCTAAATGCCAAGTTTCGGTCGTGCCAATACCTTTCTGCATACACGTCACTTTGGAGCATGAGACAGAAGCAGATAGGTAAGACCGACATTTAACTAGTGGTTTTCATGAGACCTAGTGGATTTGGAAAGCAGATAAGTGAATACTGTCAATGCTGTATCCTTGAATAACTCACCATTTTAGCAGAATCTGACAAGGCTCTGTTTCTTAATTTATCATACTATCCTAAAAACTCTTAGAACAAAGAATGACGTCGACTTTCCAGCTGATAAACCTTATTACCACAATTAATGTTTGAGCTATGAAGTTTTCTTTTAACAAGCATTTAAAGACAAGGCTGAGAAGTGAAGCGTAACCTCTAGATGTTTCAATAAATACATTATTACATTTCAATAAGAAATATGTCATTCAGAAATTCCTCGAGCACCTTTTTATATACATTTCCTTCTTCCATTAACTTAAAGCACGTTGAAATATTTCAATTATTAACGGTATGCGTCCCCTATTCACGGCTAAAACAATGGCGTTCATAGTAGGCATATTACACTACTAAGATTTTTTCATTTAGTTAACAATTTCAGCTAGCACTTACATCCGTGACAAGAATAAATGTGAATCAAACTCACTATACCACTATGAAGTTAAATTAGTCAACCTTTCTTCGTATTTCTTGTGTAACCTTTAGATTCAGATAACACATATGCTCTTTCGATACGCTATCTGGATCAGTCAACACTCTTATGGTCAGTGAAACACTATCGAATACGACTGCGACTAGCGGATGAAACTTACTATATTTTCCGTCGTATCTCATTTCCTACTATTGATCAACTTCTCGCACACTATACAGGTAAGTTTTTGGGAAACATTTTTATACAAATTGCTCATATATTCAGGAAATATAACAATTGTGATAACTATCGAGAAAATGATAAAAATTGTGATCTGATCGCAGATAATAAAGAGCTGCTAACAAACCTATGTCATTATTTTTGTGTTTTCTTCAAAAGACACTGCCTATAAGATGTTATTTCTTATGTTAGAAACTATTTCGTAAGAAATAACAAACTATTTATTAGTCAGATGAATTACTAATTCAACACAAAACTAACACCGTGGACTGAAATATTGGGATATTTTATGTATTTTGAATGAAAATCAGTTAGCTGATAATTAAAGCCCCTCCCAATCTTTTAGAATATTCTAAATCATATCACTGGTTATTCCTTGTAGTGCTAGCCCAAAAATTATTTTCAGTGTTTTGAATAAAAAAAGGCAAATATTTGATTTGCCTCAAGAGTAGTTTGTTTTTAGGATCATCATTTATACAAAAGTAGAAGTACTAATTTAGTTATTTACACATTCCTAATAACTATATTTCTCATTATTTCTCTTAACTTTCTTCTCGATAATATACACTACTTGTATGAAGCATTCCCTATTCTAAGGAAAACGTCCTTCCAAATAAAGATGATAAGGTGTTCGTGATAGGCTTTCTCTAAAGAAATTCAGATCACTCCTTTCAATAATTCAGCATGAGTGAAAACTAAATTCTCAGAGTTTTCAGGATTTAATCCAATATTTTAATTATATAACATAAATTTATTCACGCATAACGTTGAAAATTATCGTTTTTTTCATAGTCAGTGCGGATGGAATCGCTTGTTGTCTAACAATACCTTACCCAAAGATTTATGAACCACCCTCAAACTTGTCATTGTTGGAAGTGAATAGAAATAATTTCACCCTCAATAAAAAACTGGGTCAAGGAAGTTTTGGAGAAGTGTGGCAAGCCACATGGAATAATCGAATGTCTGTGGCAGTAAAAAAGTTGCTTGGGAATGGCAATATGGATAGAGTACTATTTTTGAACGAAGCTGAGCTTATGCATCGCTTGAATCATCCGCATGTAGTTCAACTTTTAGCTGTATGCACAATGCCTGAGGAACAGCCAACTTATCTTGTAACTGAATTGATGGAAAACGGATCTTTAAAACAGTATATGCAGAAGCTCGACCCTAAAAAGAATACATTAAAAAACCTTCTTTCTATGATGAAGGATGTGAGTGTTTATCTGAATAAATGTTAAATGTGTGTTTTATTGATAAAGGTCAGTGTATTTTTAAAATCAGAAGTTCAACATTTATTTATTTAACATCAAATAACCAACTACAAAACTCTGCTTAATTTTAAATAAAATTCAATTCACTTAGTTTAAGTTTAGCCTGCTTCATATATTATTTAGTAAAGTAAACTTTATATGCATATGATCACACAAAACTTGACTTGTTCAGTAGGAGCTGAACTAAAGCAAATTATCTCTTCATCTCCAGCTTCAGAAAAGAATTTTGCTGTCTCTATATTGCTACTGCAATTAAGTAAGGTCAGCCTTCGACACTGCCTCTAGTTAAGCATATTATTATTATATCCTTTAATTCCTAGAGGAACATAGGGCTTCAGCTGCACGTATCCATTGCCTTCAGTTCTCTGCCAACTTTTTCACCCCGCTTCAAGTCTGCCCAAATGCTTTCATCTCATCCTCACATGACCTCCTCCAAGTCACCCCACTCTCGCACTGACGACCAACTCGCCACCCGCTTCCCTTTCGGGTTCCACTCGAGCGATGGCTTGTCTAGTGATGTCACTTGATGGTTTCCTCAGAGTATGACCAGCCAATCCATCTCCATTTCTTCCTGCCTATTTGTTTCACAATCGGTTCCTGCTGAGTTGGTTTGCTCATTTTCAGAGATCCCTCCCTGTTGCTGATCTTTTCTGGCCGGCCATCTGAACTTCAGTATTGAGCGAAGACAACTGTTGATGAAGGTCTGAAGTTTGTTTGAGATGCTCTTTATGACGCGCAGTGCAAGTCTCTGATCCATATAGAAAGTAGCACTGAATTTACATTGGAGTTGAAAATCCGGATGTTATTTTTGATGCTGAGTGCTGTTGACTTCCACACAGACTTAAGAGTAATGAAAGCCTGTCTTGCTTTTCTGATTCTGGCTTTGATATCCTCGTCAGTTTCGCCTGTAGTTGAAAGGATACTTCCCAGGTAAAAAAAGAGGTTGTTTCTTTCAGGTTCCTCCCATTTATGCTGGCTGATTGTTGTCTGTTGTTGGTGTGGCCCAGGAATCTTCATCACCTCTGTTTTTTCTATGTTCACCCGAAGTCCTATCTTCTCTGGACCCTTCTTCTGCTAGCTTGTTGCTTTTCACTTGCATATCTTCCAGTTTGTGGGAAATCAGACGTCTGTCTGTCTGGATTCAACATAGAACTTGGCACCGAAGTGCAGCAGTTCGAGTTGCCACGTTCCAAATAGCACACAGAGGTAGACAAGAAGATGAGTGAAGAGAATCAATAGAGTTTGACAAGTATAAGAGTGAAACAGAATGGGTAATGGTAGAAAGGAATATGAAAGATTACAGAGACTGAATACATCTGCGCCATTGACAACGATTTTGAGCCATGTCACCTATTGTCTCCAGCCATTGATTCCTAGAGTCCCGAGGGCCCCAACCCGGGAGTCTGCATCTCCCTACCTGACTCAGTTTAACTGTCAAGGATTTCATGGATTGATGCCATGTTTTTGTTTGGCCACCACTGGCTCTTTTCCAACCTGAACCTATATCAGCTAGCAATGCCCGTCGGGGGAGGCGGTGGTTAGGCATGCGCAGCACGTGACCTAGCCATCTTAGTCTATGTAACTTTATAGCCTCGTCGATTGATTTTCCCTCTTTGCCCAACACTCTACGCCTAACGTCAACATTACTTATCTTGTGAAACCACCTAACGTGAGACAGAGATCGCAGACATCTATGATCGAAAGCAGTCAACCTTTTCATGTCTTCAACGCGTATTGGCCATGTTTCAGAGCCATAGAGAAGGACGGAGCGAACTGATGAGCAGTACACACGTCCCTTGGTTGATAACCGGATGTCACGCCTACGCCAGAGATGGTGTAAGTCAGCGAAAGCAGCTCGAGCTTTTCGGATCCGTGCTGAGATTTCATCGCCAATCAGTCCGTTGGTGCTAATACAACTTCCCAAGTAGGTGAAGTGGTCAACATGTTCTATCACTTCACTCCCTATCACTAAGTTAGGGGTTGACGTGGTCCAGTCCTGTAGCAGCATCTTACATTTTGCAGGGGCGAATCGCATGCCAAACATACGAAGATTGCTGCTCAAGGTGTTCAGAAGACTCTGCATTTTGTCAGCATCCTCCCCTAACAGGACTATGTCATCTGCATATTCTAAGTCCATTAGATTATTCCCTGGTAACAAGTCGATTCCTAAGTCACTACGTTCAGTTAAGGATACTTCCATTAGCATATCTATGATGAAGTTAAACAGAAATGGGGAAAGTGGACATCCCTGTCGGACACCACTGGTTGTTACCAATTCAGATGACAATTCCCCATAAGCCCTTACACGACTACGTGAGTTTGAATAGAGTGCCTTGATTAGTGCAATGTACTTTCTTGGCACTCCCTTCACAGTCAGACATTGCCATAGTACCTTTCGATCCACGGAGTCGAAGGCCGCCTTCAAGTCAAGAAATATGACAATTGTTGGACGCCGAAAAGTGTGTCTATGTTCTAGAATCTGTCGAAGAGTGAAGATATGATCTATGCACCCTCTACCTGGTCTAAAGCCTGCTTGATTTTCCCTTGTCTGTTCCTCCCGAGTTCTGCTTAGTCTATGCATGATTACTGAGCCTAGGATTTTAGAGACTATGTTCGTTAGGCTGATCCCCCTATGATTATCACACGAGGACTTGTTTCCCTTCTTGAATATCGGTATAATAAGTGACTTACCCCAGTCTGATGGTACTGTCTCTGATTCCCAGACTTTGCCTAGTACCTCAGTTAATCTACAAACTAGTATGTCACCCCCATATTTAAACACCTCCGGAATAATTCCGTCGGGTCCTGCCGCTTTGCCTCGTTTCAAATTACTGATAGCTTTTGTAACCTCACTACAGACGGCGGACCAGTGTCTATATCCCATTCGGGTGTGTTGGATGGCGGGGAGGTTCAGTGTGGCTGTAGGCAAGTTAAATTGTTCCTCAAAGTGTTCTTTCCAGCGTTCAAGGCGTCTATCCTGAGAGCTAATTAAGGAGCCATTTTTCTCAGAAATAGTCTCACTTATGAATTGCCTTCTCCCACCCATTTCTGATGAGTCTAAAGAGTTGCCTAGTGTTGCCTATCGCCGATGCTTTTTCCATCTCTTTCGCCTTTGTCACCCACCACTGTTCACGGTCCTTGCGGAGACTTTTAGTAAGTTTCCTTTTGTGCAGCTTTCGCTCCTCATTGAATTCGGAGCTCGCCGGAATAAGTCTTCTAGCATCTATCAGTTCGGATGAGGCAGTCGAAATCCAGTGGTTTTTACTCACCTTTGGATTTGCTTATTCACAGCTTTTACAGCTGTATCTATAGCTGACTGAATATTCTTCCAGGCTTCTCCAGGGTGAGCACAGCTGTCGAATTCAGATATGCGTTTAGCTAGTTCTTCCTCAAATAGGGATTTAGTTTCCTGATCGAGCTGGGGACGTGATGGTTTTACCGCCAGCTGTTTCCTACGTCCGTTCAGTCGTAAGCACACACGAGCCCGGACCAGTGCGTGATCGGTATCTACACACGTGTTCCAGAAGGAGCGACAATCTCCTACCGACCCACGCCAACGATAGCTTATTGCTATGTGGTCTATTTGTGTCCAGCGTTGGTTTGATGATGGGGGTCGCCAGGTTAAACAGTGTCTCTCCTTGTGTTTAAAGTTAGTGCTTACAAGAAACAAATGATTATCTGAACAGAACTGTAGGAGACGGTCACCGTTGTCGGTTCGCTGGCACGGAACTCCATAGGTGCCACCGACATCCTTCTCAGATTGACACAATTTCCCTACTTGAGCGTTAAAGTCACCAGCTAGAACGACTATATCTGAGCGTTTAGCCTTTCTCACCAAACTAGACAGCTTTTGGTAGAACTCATCCTTCGTTTCATCCGAACTGCAGTCAGTGGGGGCGTAGGCGGAGATTACGAAAAGGCATCGGCGAGTAGTGCAGTCCTTTCTCCTTCTTACTGATCCGTTCAGACGGACAGCACACATTCGGCTATCTACCGGGATCCAGTCAAGCAATGTCTTTTCTGCCCTAGTACTCAGAGCTATCCCTACGCCAGCTAATCCTCGTGAACTAGCTGTGGCATCTCCTGACACCCTCAAGGTGAATTTTGAAGATTCATCCTGTTGGCCAGGTGGGGTTAGGTGAATAACCACACTTGGGTCTTGTATGCGTGTTTCTGAAACACAACATACATCAATGGCTCGAGATGCCAGGGTCTTAGCTAGTGATGCTTGTTGTCCTATTTGGCAAAGTGTCCTAACATTAAATGCTCCTATATGAAATTGGTGGCGTGGCTTTAGGAGACTATCCGTGGTGGTTTTTTGGCTTTCGTCGTTTTTAGTGGACACAGAGTGAAGAGGGAGTGAGGAGCCATCAAGTAGAGGAGTTGCATCAGTGGAGGAAGGCAAGGTAATAGAGATGAAGATGAAGACAAAGATAAGTGAGGATTAGAGAGGTTTTGTGTGCATTTTGGATTGTGAGGGCGATTGTTACTTCCCGGCTGCCCACACCGTGGAAGTTGGTTGCGTGACCGCAGAGCCCAGGGGACAACTGCTTGAGGCCGGTCACACGCGGCCTGTTTTTGTTCGTTCTTTTTGTTTGGTGTGCCTCAGTAGCATACTTATCACTCCTGCCCTGTGACACGGCAGCAGGAAGCGCGGTCGTTGTTAATCCGGGCCACGGCCGATCCGGCATGAAATTTTGTGAATTTGTTTGGATCATGGTATTGGATGAGGTAGCTGCTTTTTGTTTAACCGCTATCCAAACAACCTGCCTGGCATGGTAGAACCTCAAGAGACATAAGTCTCAGCCAGTATAGCTTGATTAGGTCATTGCGGTGTTCAAGCCCGACCACCACGTCAAGGTAGCAGCTTTCGGTCGGGCGAAGTCCATATCCTCCAAGTGTTTTGTATGAGTCCATTTTATGCCTGTTTCCTGATTGCCCATTGTCTGTCGCATCACCCAGTCTACTGCAGTCAGGAAGATCACTGGCGATAGTAGACAACCAGCTTGCCTCACTTCCGTCCTCACTTCAAAGTCTTCCTCTTCGCACATAGCCTCCATCATTCTTCATCTCTCAGTAGCATTCTCTATGTCTGATTAGAGGTGATGCATTCAACTTCAAGTTTCTTTTGCAAATTCGAATTCTGTAAGCGGTATGTAAACTTAAAACTAACAATGAACTTACCAAGACACATATTTTATTTCAAGCGAAATTTAAATATTTTATGAAAAGTTTTCAGCTGACTAAGAGATTAATAATTACAAAAGCGATCAGCAAAACAAAAGCATTTTCTCTCTTCTTTCCCAACAATTTATCACTTTAATTAATTTGAATCAAATTGGCAGGGCTGTATAAGATAATGCACTTTCCTAATTAATTCAATGGCAATATTGTCAATGAATTAGGGAAATGTTCATAAAGTTTTATTTCAGTCATGTATTTATGAAAATATTACTCAACTAGACAGAAATAATTATAGTTATTAGTCTATGTATTTTGTACTTTCATGACTTTATTTCTAGGTCGCAATGGGAATGATGTATCTTGAGGAACAGCATTATGTTCATCGTGACCTTAGATCAAGCAACGTACTGGTTGACAGCAATTACAAATTGAAAGTGGCAGACTTTGGTCTGGCTCATTTACTAAATGATTCAGACGAATACGTCGGAACATTACGTAAGACGAATTATTTGCAAACCTTACCTTTAACAGCTATTTGAAAAAAGATAATATTGTGTCATTTTCCTATAAGTGCTTACCAGATACATAAAAACTATAAGAATCTTAACATGACCACACAGAACATTCACATATTTCGATTATTCGCTTTAGAGGTGAAGGCTTTTACTGTTATGTAACTGAATTCTGGAATAAGGAATTAACTGAGCTAAAGGTGTTAGTAACCTTCTGTAGAAAAATTACCTAGACATTCTGAAGTCGAAAATTCTTAGCGTATCCAAATTACAAAATATCAATGGTCTTTATCTGAGCAGTAACCAATCAAATGATGTGGATCTTTTAAAAGTTGATGTAAAAAACTGTTCTAGGTTGTATGCATTTCACAGGAACCAACAAAATACAGTGATATAGTATTATCCAATTCAATCTGTCATTTTTTTTACTTTGCTTAAGTTCATCATGTTAGAAAAATTATTTCAATTTTCATCTCTGTTGATTTTGTCATAGGTTCTGAAAAGACTGTGAATAGTGACTTAAATACACGATTTTGCAATTTGACCGGCAAACGTAATTTTTTTCGATGGTATATTTTTTACTTCATTCCTCTTTTCATTTATATCTCACGTGATGCTGATAAGTACATTTTTGAAAACATCACATAAATCATAGCAGTGTGAGCGAATACTTTTAATAAAGGCAAACAAATAAATGACATAATCGTTCATAAAGAAGAAATAGAGATATACAGAGAGTATCGTGTATTTTTATTAAAACGCCTACTGTATATTATATTTTGAGTCTACCGGATGACAACAGCACACTAGTAACAGAAAGGCATTTATGCTCACCACTATAAAATTAATCGTCTCACAGAAATACAATCTACAAGGAAATAAAAGATAGTACCATTTTATTCTACTAAAATTGTAGTTCTTCCTTTGTTCAAATTCATTAAGGGGAATAAATGTATGAAATCTACAATCGACTGACTAAATGTTAACATCTGAACTTAAGAGTCACAAATACTGATACTTATAAAATCAACAATATCTGGCATGCAAAAAGATAAAGTTGACAATCACCTGCATTTCTTGACAATCAGCAGCCGCTATCCATGGATACTTGCATTTATGAGTGAAGCGATTCTCTTATAATGACAGAAGCACTGGTGTTATCACAGATGTATTTCATTTTCAATAGGTAAACTTTTGTTGAATTTCGCTCTAGCTATAAAATGACGAATGTGGTTCTTGTGCTACACTTCTACACTGATCAGATACTTCATCCTTCTGTGAATACGCAACAAGAAACACTGTAATTTGATTTTGTCGATCGTTTTGCTTCTCCTATTCAAAGGTGTTTTTCGACAATGCTTTCATATCTAGAATTATTAACGTTATGTTAAAGTGGCAGTAGGAGCGCTATCACTCACTGGGATACATGCAAAACTAACCAAAGAGTCCAAAATAGGGTGAAATCTACATCCCAGATTCCATTGTTAGCTATCACGAGTCAAAGAAAATTAAATAATTTATTTCTGTTAAATACTGTCTTCTCTAAGGCATCTGTGAAGAGATTAGACAAAATTCTATTTCAGTTTCTGTATGAGAATATATTACACAGATACCAGTATCATAGGCAAACGAATGTTTTATGAAGATCATTGTATAATTCCAACAAACTGTAGCATAAATTCTAGTTTTATGTGTCTGTTCACAATAAGGGTAACAAAAGTTTCAGAATATTTAGACGTACTTTTGTGTGAGTGAAATATTGGTTCCAAAGATAATATGAATCATCAGTTCTTTCATGAACTGTGCTTATGTTTTAGGACGGTAACTGTATCGCATAGCTCACAATCACAACCGAGCTTTTCTAAAGATTCTTGGTGCTGCATTGATTTGATAATTTAAACCCAAATTATGCAATGTCAGGCACTCATTTTGACTTGGATGTTACAACTGCTTTTCATTAAACAGAACTTTGTTCGCTGAACTAAGATCAGCATCGGGAAAAAAGGATGTAAATCCAAATTCTTGGTTATGCTACTGCTGAATAAATTCCTACAACTGGTTTTTATGATTTACTTTTTATTTGGTATTTTCACGAATTAAGCGTGAAACGCTTTAACAATACGACTGATCGTAGATCTGAATTTCACCAGTCTTTGATACTGAGCCACAGAAATTTCATCGCTAGGCCTATTGACACCTTTGTAATTTTCTTTAGATACCCCATTTCAGATCTCACACCCTTTAGCATTAAATTTTGAAACGCCATAAAATAACCTATTAAGCAAATAACATGCAAATACAACAAGACCTCTACAACTGATATGCTTCTTAAACATTCATTCTGTCTAAAATGCTGAATATATATATATATATATATAAATATATATTCGAAATTGTTTAGTAAATACATATCTCTAGATGACATCAACTACACGTCAAGTGGCAATACTAACAAGCTTTTTCAAAATTCAGGTAGTAGACAGAATGGTGAAAGCTGCTGTTTTCTGAAAGATTAGAATTGGTAACAAACAGTTGATAAATTACACATCTGTTAATTTCAATAAATGTTGAGATTGAAGTTAAACTTCTATTCGAAATTTTGATCAGATCCATTGAAAAAATTATCCCCAGCTTTGTATACATCAGAAGGATCCAATGTCTGTTAAATATGTCTCCAAACAACTGAAACCACATGCATTCATTGATGTATTTTGAAGCGGTAACATTTACTGCGTTGTCTGTAAAAGGAAATGAATTTCCTTCAAAGAAAAAATATAAAAGATAAAATACCACAAATAAATTTCGAAAGTGAACAAGTTTAAATATTGTTTTCTTGAAGTAAGCGTAACTTTTGTTTCTAATGTTTTTAGGAAAAACTCTGTACAGATAATCATCAAAATGTTAACATTTATGCAAAAGAAATAATTCCTTCCACTTGTATAAATACTCTTCTCTGTGGACAATTATGTTAAGGCCTTAATGAAGTAAACTGTATATTCTGTGGTATACAGAAATATTAAATAAACTGATTTAACAAGTTTCACTTCCGAAGCAAGTGGTTTGGATTCGAAATTTCATAATCGAACATTGAAACATTTTACCGACTAAGTCTACGTAACACATACACACAAAGATGAATTCAGCGCAAATGTCACTCATTAGAATTAGTTGAATCGGTGTTCACTCACTATTCTTTGGGCAATAACAGTAATTGTTAAATCGTAAACAGATGAGATAAAAGTATTTTTTTTTTGGTTTTTTACTGTCATCTTATCAGTTATTAAATTGTTAGACTACATTACATTCGTTTGCCGCATAACTGCCATTTTATGAATTTCCAATAGGTACGAATTCTGCAGCTTAAACCTAAATGGCAGTTTACATTCAAAAGGCTTTCCGCTTACCTATATAAACCAAATCCCATGTAATGACATTTACTGGCCTAAAAAATAAAGTTTACCGATTTGGTAGTAAGGGAAAATTTAAATATGATGGCGAAAATTTGTAGCTCACCTGGATGATATTTGTGTAGTTATGTTCTCTCAGCTGGATGGAGTATTAGGGAAACAACATCAGCGAGGGCTTCAACTTCAGGCCAAATTAATAATAATAATGGTAAAGCTTTATTTAAGACAGTATGCGAATATACCGTACAAACATTTTCAGAGTATTCAGTTCCAAAGTACTTTTTTCCTCACACCGGATTCACATGTAAAGTAAAAATCTGAAGTATATCTTCATTTCGTTGAAGAACGGTAGAGCGTTTACTTGGAAGCAAGTTAAACCATCGCGCAAGTTTATGTATAGGTCATTTGACATAACTGGACGATTAAAACAATGATAAATCCAGATGAAATTAAGCATTTTGGAGGAAAGTAATTTCGTTAGCCCAATGATTTAAGCAGGCCACCTTGAAAAAGAATGGGCTGAAGATGTTGTCTAGAAACACATTTGTTGCTTTGCAACCAAACCATCCTGCACAGAGAACACAACTATATCAATAAGGCAAAAGTTATTTTCGCATTTGGTTTATTTATTTAACTAACCAATGATGATAATTATCGAGTAAATTTGTTCATATTTCTTCAAACATGTTCTATGAAAACCCAATATGGCACCAACACACACAATTATTATGAAAAAGTTACCAAATTCCCTGTACGGTGGACAGCTCCAGAAGGTATTTTAAAGCAAGCATATTCAATAAAGTCAGACATCTGGTCATTTGGTGTACTTATTTATGAAATTCTGACCTTTTGCGAATTACCTTATAAAGGTTAGTTATACATATCTCGCTTATTTTCTTGAACATTTTGCTAAACACTGAAATTATATTCCAAATGTTGTTAAAATGTGTCAATGTGTACACCAATCGCAGCATTCTAAGTATTAACTCAGCATTTCGACAGACAAATGGGGGGTTTAAAAATCCTTACTTTGGTTAGCTAAAACTTATAAATGATTTCTCAGTATCACTGCATTTGCTAAGATGTAACTTATCCAGTTCATACAATCGGTTACAGCATCATGAAATTGACGGCTGGATATTCACAGAATCTCCCAAAATAGCAAATCTGACCCTTTTGTTTTGCTTTATGCATAATTAACGAAGAATTACTAACAGCTAGCTCTTGGACTTATTTTGTAATCTGTCAAGTGAGAGTTTAAAAAAAACTAGGAAAGACTGCACTAAAGAACTCGATGAACAGTTCCTTATTAGTCGAATACTCTCTCTTTGTCACTTGCCCTCCAGTTTATTTTTACTATTCGGGAATGAAACTAACATTAAACCAAATTGCGTAAAAATGAATATCACTTGAGTGGGCACTAGTGAACTATTTTTTCTAGAAATTAATTCACCTTTTTAGTATAAGTTAGAATGAAATAAATTAAAATTTTATACAGTTCAAAACACCATCTACGTGTAAATGCTATTGTATCCATCAATCATTTCATTATATCGACCGTCTCTAATCGCCTAACGCATTTATCTTACCGTAGGACAGGTACATGCAGTTAATTCGCATTGCATTTTTAACTTTTGAATAACCTAGTATGATGAGAAACACAAAGAAAAGCACAAGATATCTATTTTCGAATGTTCATTTTCTTTATTTGAGTATTTCATCTTTCTTTAGCTTCCACACGTCAGAGGACACATTTTCTGTTATACTGTATAATAATAATAATATTAACAGCTTTATTCCAAACGGTATTTGTGGTACAGGTATGGAATTTTCAGCGTGCATTACAATATATTGCATCTAATTACCTCATGAATTTTATAGGATTTTTAAAATAAAAATAAATAACTGAAAAAAAAACCAACGCCATAAAAATAAAAGCGAAATAAAAATTTTAAAAAAACAGCGTAGATTATTACATTTCAAACAATGCACCACAGGATATGAAATATAAAGTTGATGCGTGATAGAAGGTGAGAACAACAGTGTAATAGTAACGAGGAAAGGAAAACAAAAACCAATGGGACTATTTGTCAGAGTGCCGCACTGAGTTGATTGGGTCATACCTAACGGATTTCTCATCACATAACAGCTGTGCCAGATATGGTATTGTGGAGTTTTTGTATTTGGTAGTCCTAGCATAAAGCCGCCTATAGCTGCTTCTAGTTCTACCAGATGAAATGCAAGGAGATAGATGCGTATAGAGAGGATGCCCGGGGTCCGACAATATTGTATTCGCTAGTTTCTTACATGACGTTATATGTCTATCCACAATAGTGTTAACCAGTTGGTTTAACGATATCCCACTTGCCCTACTAACGGCTTTTAGTGGCCTTCTCAGCGAAGCAAAGTCTTTCTTAAGTAGTCCAGGAAAGATTAATGGAGAGCAGTAAAAGGGGATGGGTAGAATACAAGAATTCAAAAACTAAGAAAGCAAAGACTGCTTTATGCCAGACTGCTTAAATTTCCTAATGTAGAACGTTAAGCGAAACATCTTTCTAGCAACTAGCAAGATGTGGGAAGACCAGGAGAGATCGGTGGAAAAACTCAGTCCAAGGTTTTTGACATTAGATGTATTTTCAACCTCTGTGCCGTCAATGATAGTGGGGCCATGTGAGCTAACTAGTCGCTGTAGGTCACATTTACGTCTGAAAGTGAAATTGACTACCTGACATTTAGACGGATTAAGCTTAAGTCCGTTTGAAGAGGACCACTGACTGATTTCCGACAGAAATAACTTTCTGTCGGAAATTAGTAATAAGTAATTTCTAGTTAATACCCTAATCAAATCATAGCTCAACTGACTCAGATATATTAAGCTGTAAAAACATTGATCTGTAGCTCACAGTCTATCAGCAATTTATGAAAAAAAACAGTCAGATGCTTCAGTATAATTATCCTTAATTTATAAGTCCATTGGTACATATTTCAGAAGTTTTACTTCTCTACTGGTCTCCATGGAAATCTGTTTCAAGCGTAACAATGGTGATACATTAAAAAGAAATTTTTTTCAATTTTTCACTCATCAGTTGTCGTTTGCATTGCAATCAATTACTAATCAGAATTCTCGCTACTGAATTAACTGTGCACCCTTTTCTTTATTTTGCAATAACAAAGATAAAATAAAAAGTAGTTTGTGAAGATTGTTCTACACTACTAAACAAAATCTGTTTTCTTCCATTATTATTTCATCAGTTTTAATCGAAAGAAAGCAGTAAGTAAAATAAGGACTAACTCTCTTCCCTAATTTACAAGTGCGATGACTTTGTTGAAAACTAGAGAAGCATCAGGTGACCTCATGTAAATCAGATGTGATATTTTTCTTATACATTTTTTATACAAAGACACATTCTGTCTCATTTTATCTTTAAAAACCTCCGTTTCCTAATCTCTAATGGCGATCCAGTTAAAAAGATACTCTTCTATTGTTGCTGTCAAGATATTTACTTAACAATAATGGTAAATGAAAATTGTTACATGCAGAGTTGACATAAGCTGAAAGAAAAATGTAATTGGATTACAATCCATTGATTGAGTACCATGTAGGAATTATATCTCCTGCTATCTTGCCACTTCATGAGTTTGCGCCCGAAACCAATGTGAAACGACTAATCTGAGCTTCCCACTTGTTGATAATTTTCCTAGGCGATATCACTTCCAATGACACTCATCCTAGACTAATGTGAATCCAATCAAACAAAATTCCCACAGTACCAATACTCGAAAATTAATGTGAGTTCAACAAAACTTATCTTAGGTTATCTCATTTAAAAAGTAATATTTTGTTAAATTGATTCAAGTTGCGGTTAATTTATTTTGGCAGTTTTATTTACTATTTGAGATGTTTCTTCAGCCTTTCTGATTTCTCGTCTCATTTTTTGTTGATGTTAATTATACAGAGTTGAGCGCTCAGGAAGTTAGAACACGTGTCTGTTCAGGTTACAGATTACCTCGTCCAGAGATGAAAATTCCAGTAGCAAAACCTTTGTTAGCTGCAGATGATCACTATGAAGTACCCAAACTCAGGAATACCAATAACTTTATGTGTCCCATAGGTTTATACAATAAAATACTTGAATGCTGGAATATTCTACCAGAAAAGAGACCATCATTTAATTCATTACACTGTTTTATCGATGAAATGTTATCGAAGGAAAGTGAAGCCAATTTTTAAATTAATACGCTGAAACAGATGCTATTTTATTTTATTTTTTGAATTCAGAGTCATAAAATAAAGTCATTTTTATGTAATATTAAAACCAGAAGAATTTTTATGCTAATAAACCACTATTCTTTTAATTATTTTAAATTGAAATACTAAAAAATTCCCCCATAAAACCAACAGATAAAACTCGTTTCGTTCTTACTACTGTATCTTACTTCAGTGGGATAAATTATCATTGTGGAGTAACCTTAGGTTTTGTACTTTTCGGAGGTAGCTAAAATCTACTGACCACGTTTGCAGTGTAGTCATGAAGCTCGGAGGCTGACCACTGCTATGTTTTAGGTGGTGGGAGGCAGGTGACGAAAATTTGTCCACCCAGATTTTATGCTAGCTGGGATGCATTATCGAGGCAAACTACGGTAGGAAACAATGCCTCCCCAGATATTCAAACAGCGTTAACCAGTGCCGTAGTCAGAGAAATTGCCGCCAAGCTGTTCTTGAATTCGAATTCCAGATCGGTTGCAGATACTTCTTGATGACGAATGCAGATGAACACAAAACCTGCATTCAGAGCTCCCCAACGACTGTCCCTAATAATCGGACATCAATTCCCATCATAAACCACTACCAGGATTCTCTAAACATTTTAGTCAGTCATCGGTCTCTTCAAATATTAGCTTAATTGATTTCTCTGTGAATAAATCAACAATTTATTTCGGTCGATTCAATTTAGCTAGTTCTTACGTTTCATCTTCTCTGAGAGAATATTCCAACGGATTTACTTTTAGACCAATGTGAACGATGGTTAGATTATATTGTACAGTGAGCAGAATGGTTTTCATCATATTTTATTCGTAAAGCGAGGTAAAATTTCGCACAAAACACCCTTTCAAAGTTTCAACAGGCAGCATTAATATGTAGACTAAGTAGCTGATAGTACACATTTGTGATGTCAAATCACACTTGTTATTAGTGACCGCTGAATAAGGTCAGTTACCATAGAACTACTACGATTTAAGTTGAAATAAATTCAATAGCAGGTTTTGAGACTAATCCTTTCAAATTACTGAATAACATTACGTAACCTAGACAAAAACAAACTTAATAACCTAAGTTATATATCATCAGGTCATAGAGGTGATGAATCCTTGTCAGTTATATAGAACGTTTTAAAGTATTCTAACCAACTGTCATTATTTTTGTAACTACATCTGTGAAAGCAGTTAAATGTTGACCAGGTATTCAAGAGAAACTCTTCAAGTATTAGATTGATATTTATTCCATCAATTTTCCCAAAGCGCACATCCTGTTGGTCTAAGACTCAATTTGATTTGCAATGAGTAACTCATGGTAAAAGTATTGTAGTAACTCGGTGTATTTATATCACTATCATTAACTTTATTCTTAAACAGAATTTCCAAGTAAATTGCTTGATTGGACACTATCCTTTGTAACTGTGTTTCTTTGGAATTCGACGTTTCTGACAATACATGCTGTATAAACTTCACAAGTGACATTCGTTTTTACACAGTGTATATTAACAAATCAGTATTTGAGAACACTGGAAGACGTGAAGATGTGTTGGGATTTATATGTATGCCATCCGAATCCGGTAAATTGGGCATCCACATAACACTTTTAAGCTAAAGCTGTGTTTTAACTAATAAACTAATGATTTATTTTCATGTTACTCTTCCGCTAGGTTCCACGTAGGACATAAGGCTTCAGTAGCATATCTTTATTTCACTCTGAACTTTGCTACCACTTTTAGCTCACTGCACAATTATACACAACCTTTCACTCCATTTCCACATGATGACATTGATTTCACCTTGTGACAACAGAAGACAAGGGCCAGGCAACAGATCCTTTTATTACGGAAATCAACACTTATTTATATAAATTTTCAGATGTTGGTTTTGTAGGGATTTGGTTTGATTGTATGGATGTCAGCTCATGATTATATAAATTTCACATACATTATTACAGCCTAGTCAAGCAGACAAACGCAGTCTTCTGATTGGTTGTTTTCGAGTTCCTCGGAAAGTGGAGCCATCCATCTGCGAATCATATTTGCCCACGTTTAAATTTGCTGTGATTGGTTGTTGAAACAGCCTTGTTCATATTTTCTCACGGCCCATATTAGTGACCTAGACATTGACGTAGATTAATGTCAACTAATCGGCTAGCAGCCTGCTCTCACTTCAACCTTACAAAATCCAACTCATCACTTCCTATTTGAGTTCTACTAGATCTTTTGCTATAGTATGCCATTTGGAAGTCTCCTCTGCAAATGTCCAATGCATCTACATATCCTTCTACATGCCTGCTGGTCGCCCCGCCGACTCTTAGATGTCATTATTCATCTGATCTTCAGAATCCACAAAAGGCAGACATTTTCGAAAGTTTTGCTTTCTATAACGCACTAAGTCTCTGAACCAAATAAAAGCACTAACTCGACATTATCGTTGAAAATCTGAATCCTGCTGCACATGATGAGTGCAGCAGATTTCAACACTGATTTCAGTTAAATCACTATCTGTCTTACTTTTCCGATCTACCTTTGATATCCTCACCCATGCTGATTGCAGTTAAAAAGATGCTTCCTAGGTAATCGAAAGAAATGTCCATCCCACACCCCATAGACTGTTGCATGATCCAACTCATTATAGTCAAGAAAATCATTTGCGACACTAGTCAGCCGTATCTCGGTACTCCCTCCACTTTAAGCGCTTCTGTGAGCTTTGCATTGCTGATTATCTGACATATGACATCCTCACATAACTACTGAATAAGGTTAAGAAATTTTTGCGGGACTGCACTCTGTAGTGTTGAAGTAGCTACCAAGTGACTTAATGATCGACACTGTTCAAAGGTATTTTAAAGTCAAAGTTGACATAGAGAGCTGACTGACATTCTAGGTTCTGAGAAGGGTTGATGAATATTTTACTTAGGGTGGATAAGAACATGATTCCTAATCAGTCCTTGCAGTAGCTTCTCTTCTGTGGTAACCTCATAAGATAGCTGCTGTTTCAAACTGCAGGTGACTTCCCTTCTTTTTTATACCTTCCATAATAGTCTTCAGTACTTCTGTAGGGATTGCATTTAATTCTGATGCTTTTTCGTATGGCTTTGAGTAACTTTATGGCCTTCAAGTTTTCTGTTTTGTCTGGTGCTGCGTGTTCACTGGTGGTTCTGTGTCTCCTGGTAATGGTCTATTCAGTTCTTTGAAGGGACCAGCACAACGATTCCTCGCCCCCCTTCTCTTTGGTAATACTGTTTCCCTCACCATCTTTCATTGGCTTTATCCGTATTGGTCTCTTCTGGATAGAAACCCGCTTAATTAATGCAGTGTTTTGAGGCCCGTCTTACCTACAACGTTTTCTACCCAAAGTGCCAAGATGTCATGAAAGCCTCATCCATAGTTCCTAGTACTCTTCTTAAGTACTTTGCATAGTGCATCGTGGGCTATATTCAGCTCTTCCGCTCGCGGTTCATCTCTGCATGGATTCATCTTCTGTTTCACCATCTCTCTTTGCTCTATTAGAGCCTATGTATCAGTAGTAAGCCACTCATCTCACCTGTTTTTTTTCTTTGGATGTCTACAGAAAATTCTTTCCATGTTGCTTTCACAGAGTTCCAGCATTCTCCCACAGAGGTTTCCAATTTGATGTCCCTTAATGTCTCTGACATTTCGCTGGTCACAACACTGTAGGGGTCATTTACAGCTTCATCCTTCAAATTCTGAGTGCTGATTTTGAATCGAGGTCAATCTTCAGTATCTTTTAAGACTTACAGTTTGATCTTGAAAGTCTTTGTACTAGGGAGTCGTCTTTATACATATTTGCTTCTCTTATCCACGGTAGACTGATTGCGTATCCACTTTCTTCAGATGAGACTGAGTTGAACTTTGTATGATTTTCGACGTTTTCACCTGGCACGTCTGTGCACACTGCCTACAATCACAAAATCACTAAACGTTAAGCAGTGTGTTAAGGGCTCTCTGTTACGCCAAGTGCCTCCTTTCATTCATAATAAATTTTCTTTTTGTGTGATCTGCCTTAGTTTACTTAGCATTCATTTAATCCATCAGAATTTTGACTTCCCAATCTGTCTAGGTTATTGTCCATTACTGTTTCCAGTTATCTGTGGAAGGTTTACCTCTTCTCCACCGAGTTTGCGTTGTCTGTAGAAACGTAGCATTGTGTAATTGTCATTCTCACTCCTTTCGAGTTGAATCTAGCTACCATGGTAAATATCTCTAAGTCACTAGAGCTCAAGATGTTGACAATTTCTTACTATTTTCAATTCTACTAAAATAAAAAGAGCAGAGGTGCTTTAACATCACTGCAACTGATATTTTAGAGCTTTAAATTCTACGTTTGACTTAAACTTCAAAAGAATTAATAAATTCCTTCATCGAGGTTAAACTGTTGTCTATAGGTAGCCTTAATGCTTATCCCACACTGATGAAGTAATAATACTAATTCACCAGTGGTAGTAATCACTTAATGTACTTAAGTGTGTTCTGTAGCTTGTGAATTGTTACTTGAAAATTTAGTGTCGGCGACTTAAACTCCAGCACCACATCAGAATTATTTATTTGACTATGGGAACAAAACGCAAATAATTTTTTAAAAATTAATATCTGCATATTTCAGCACTTCCGGAGATGTGCATTCTTTCTTTTTGCGTCGTAGTTAGTCCAACCTTCACTAGAAAAGCTAAGCCATTCATGAAGCATAGACTTGCTATTAAAGATTACACGCAGAAAGATATTGTCTTTTGTTTTATCAGATTCATATGTGTGATTTAGATCAAATCTATGCTTAAAATATTAGTGATTCAAGTAATTTTGTGGTTACCCAAAGAGAGTTGTTTATTTTGTTTAATATGTTGTGAATGTCACAGAATTTCAGCCAGCCAGTCTTCGATGGACATTTCTGGTAAGTAACATAATGGTTATATTTTCACGATAAGCAGTCTCTGCAAATTTGTTTAGATAACACGCAGTCACAAAAACTATAATCCTGAACTGTAAATGTTCAATCCCATTCTAAAACGATGTGTGTTTGAAACTGATTTATTACCAAAGAGGCTTTTATCTCATAAATATTTTTCTTTTATTGTGAATACCACCAATATGGGACCTTATCAGTCTACTGAACCACAATTCAAATGTTCAATGAAGTGTAGAAATATGGTTGAAGTTATAGCGCATCCACTCTATTAATTCCACATGTCATAGTGTAAAAACACAAGTAAGTCTAACAACAGTGATCCAAATGTAAGTTAGCCAATACTTTACAAATGTGAGCGATACCCTTAAGATAATCGCACTTCGGATTTGGAAGGTTACTGTATTGTGACCAAATATTAGTTATGTAGACTGTCTGGATCATTACACTTCTTTGTGGATCGAATGGAAAGTTTCCACAAGACTTCAGTTTACGTCTAATCCAACTATAGAAAGTACCTGAGTCGTCATTGAAGAAACACAGAGTAATTTATAAGGAACAGAAAGAGGTATTTCACAATAAATAAGTTCTGTTTGATTGAACACAGTATTGTATTATTAATAACTGAATGACCCTTCGAGCAGAGTTAATTGCTAATACTCGTATCAGTTTATTCACATGGCTTGATCATTTGCTTTCCATAGTCCTATTCTCAGCTGTTTTTATGGCAACTTTCTGTATTTACGGCAAAGGCGCTGGGTCGCTTCGATTGCACGTATTTGGTATTGATTCAATGAAAAGAGATCCCATCATCACCCTTCCTCTCTTTACGCAAAGATAATACTTTTTAATAATTTTACTCATCTTACCTTATTGTTTGACTATATACAAGTCAGCACACTGCATTGGCTGAACTTTTTCTAGAATATTTAACTAAGCATGGTCAGTGATTCTATATCTAGCTAAACTCATATATTCGAATAATCTGTCTTACCTTGATCTACTATTTTGACTTACTTAATTGACCTCTTAGTCACTGTATGGAATTCGGAGAATTAGATTGTTTCTCCTAATTGGATCTGCAGCGTCCATAAGCCCACAAAGTTTCTCTCTGATTGAGTTGGTAGATTCAAATATCATACCGGCCTGATCGATATTAAGAGTTCTGCATAGGGCCTCTGATGTTTTTTCTTTGCATAGCAGTAATATCGAAACTTTGGATCCCCCATTATTCATATTATTTTCATTACTTACATTAGGCATCAGTGGCACAGTGGTAGAATGCTCTCAAACCACGCCTGTGGTCAGGCGTTCGAATCCCGCCCGACGCACTCCTTTACTTCGCTAAGCCAGTAATAAGACTGGTAAACAGAGAAGTTTTGGTGTGAAGATAGTAACCCCATTCCGTAAAAATAAACACCACTGCTAAAGACACTTCAAAGCTCAAGCTTAGAGCCCCATGATCCACTGAGAATGTTAAGGAATAAAATTAAATTCATTACTTATATCTCTACTTTCATTTTCTAGTGGCTTTATTATATTTTTGAACAAAATATGGCGGGTATTTATTTACTAGTAATGCTTCCCTTATTTGTTCATAATTTAGATCTTCTGACTTGCTAATAAAGCTCCTGGCCTGATTATATCACCATTTAACTAAACCTAACTTTAATGATTCTGGAGGTGATGAAGTGAAGCCTAGGTATTTATTAGTATGTGTCGGTTTCATATAGATACTAGTATCCAACCCGCCATTCTATATTCGTCTCTGTTTATAGTCTAGGATAATCGTTCATTTTCTAAGTCAGAAGTGAATTAGATTCCATCTGCTTCAGAGTTTATATGGGTGAATAACTTAAGGATATGTTCAGATTTTAACACAGCGAATGAGTCATCCGCATATATTCACCACAATTTAAGAGCAAGATGGAACGCTCTAAGAGATTTACGTTCCAAAACACAAACTTCATTGTAGCATCTAGGAGATTAAAACTTAAGGACGTTATCTACAGTACAGAAGTAGTATTAAGTGCAAGAGATAAGACAACGGCCAAGCAGATCTGAGCATAATGTGCACTGTCAATATTGTTTTGTTTAAAACATCTTGAATATAATTTTATGCTAATATAAACACTTTTCTTTATGCAACCTGCTATTTTCTACCATATTCAGCTTGTAGAAATATAATAAGCATCTAAGAGAAACAAAGAAAAGACTTGAAGTCTTTTAAAATAAGGTATGTATTACTTCGAGTGAAATTACAGTAAGCTACTCATTACATTACAAGATAAAAAGCTATATATATTTTTTAGAAGTAAAGAGAAAGAACTGTTAAAACAAGCGTCGATAGTTAAAATTCATTGTTGGCAGGCCTGTTGAATCAGTGCAGGATTGAAACATTTCAAAATGTCAAAAACTCGTGACACGTTCCTCGATTATGTCTAACAAGATCGCTGTGTGTTCTAGTATGCTGATCAGAAAATATTTTCGTTTTTTCATCAGTGGACATTCAGACTTGGTCAACTCTCTACCGTCCAAACTTTATATATACATATATATATATATATATGAAGCTACAGTATTTACCATCCCAAAACAGAAAGAATAAATTCCAGTTACTGGTGTTCTTTTTTTAAACCGTTGGTCCCGTATTTATTATCACACTGTACAATCGGAACAACCAGTATTATCACTGCTTTTTTGACAATAAAGTTAAACAGTCATAAATTTATTTTAGATAATATTAGTAAGACCATCAAAGTAAAAAAACACTATAGTTACGCTGAGTAATTCTGTGATATTGGAGTCAAAACTATAGCTCAAGATTTTCCATACCTTTGTTTGTGTGATAATTGTAGATGAAATTAACAGCTAATTGTTAGCATAACAAAGAAATATGTCAAAATAGCCGGAAGGAGAAATGTACCGATGAAAACTATGTGCTTAATTGCTGGTAAACAGCTAATTTACTATATTTAGAAATACTATGTTAGTGTTACACTAGGTTTTATAAACTGTTTTCTTCTGTCAATAGTGTGCATTTATCATAGTTTAAACCAAATATATATATTTTTTGTTATTATTTGAATTCATCAGTAAATAGAAAGAAACATAAAATATTCGAAATTCTCTCACAGAACAATTTAAACATAAAAAGAGGATTGCCACAAAAGTAGAATTTGAGAACTTAGATAAAAAAGAATGCAATACTAGATATGATAAGGTGATCCGGACATATCCAAGATAGGGGACAACTGTCTAATCATTCCCTTCGGGATACCTTCCAATTTGTTGAATGTATACAGGATAAAAGTGTTTCGAATAAACATAGGTTGTCTTTGGATGTAGAATCCCTATTTTTCGAATGTTCCACTGACAGAAACCACATGTTTTATATGCAAATATATTGAAGACAACAAATTGAATATAGGGATAACCACAACAGATCTGAAAGAACTACTTTTGAGATGTACATTGAATGTACAGCTTACTTTCAATGAAACAATCTACAGACAGAAGGATAGTATTGCAATGGGTTCTCCCTTGGATCCTCTCCTTGCAGACTGTTTTATGTCCAGTTTAGAAAATGGTCAGTTGAAGCCAACAATCCAAAGCTTTCAAATGTATAAAAGGTATGTAGATGACACCTTTATTATTTGTAATAGTGATTGTAATTTAAAATAATATATTAAGTGTATTTAATGAGTGCCATCCTGAGATGAAATTCACACTCGAAATGGAGAACGAGTCTAACATTCATTTCCTTGATATGAACTTATCAAGGAGGACTGATGGAACTCTGAAGAAATCGATTTACTGAAAGCTGTCATGGAATGGCCAACTGACGAATTTCTACAGCTGGGTACCAATTGGTCGAAACGAAACCTGATCCGGTCGCTTGCCACTTGCATTCGGCGAATATGTAGCCCTGATACTGTGAAGGATGAGTTAATTCTTTTGAGGAAAATCCTAATAGAAAAAAATGGATTTCCACCGCGTTTTATAGACAAGAATATACATTCAAATCCTATGAAACGTGACTTGTCATCCACACCCAAAGAAATACTGTACATCAGCTTGGAATTCAAAGGTGACTTAGCTTCCAATATCATGAAAAGAAGGATATCACAGTCCCTGAAAAGAACATTCCCTGCTGCATCTCTGAGAATAGCCTTTACTAGTCGACCATTACTGCTCAGTAGCCTGAAGGACAAGATCCTGCTGTTGACCAACTCTATGTGTGATTATCAATTCATCTGCTCGTGTGGAGCTAAGTATATTGGTCGTTCGACTCGAGTTTTGTCCAAGAAGGTGCAAGAACATTATCCTGTAGGGTTACAAAGAGGCGGGAGTGAAGCAATAAGAAGCGCGATCACTGAACATCTTGTCCATAATGATCACCCTATCTCTACAGCCTCCGCCTTTAAAGTCATCTACAAGCCAAAAAGTAATTTACCGAAATCACTACGTACTTGACTCATCTGTATTGCTGAAGTTTTGGCTATGAAAACAGAAAAGCCAGACCTCTGTGTACAGAAAAAGTTCGTTCAACCCCTCCAACTTTCATGGTCTTAATCCCTCTATGCTAAAGTATGGTAATACCTAATCATATTTTGGCTCTACTAATTTTTCTTCTTTTTTTCATTTTGTCTATTCATTTTGTATACTCTTCCTTTATTACGTCCATTGTTACTATTACTATTCCCACTTTGAACTGTTCGCGGTATTATTTCACTTGTCATTCTAAATCAATTCTTTTTTACAACGTTAGATTCCATGCTATCAAATTTCACACAATTTAACGTAACGTTTTTATTTTATTTGACTTGTCTACTAATCCTATAATTGCACACGCTTTCCAAGTTCTATCCCTCCTATGAATTATTCTTTATATGACATTAATTGTTTTACCACTTGACATTTACCTATGATTATAATCACAAACATTTTAGTTTTAATTGCATTTCATACCATTATTAATATTATTTTATGCATCCACTCTTATGATTCAATTTCCTCACCGGATATACCTTCGTAAAAACCATATATATACGATTCTTCAGCTTGATGAGAAATTCGTTGAAAAGAATCTCTTCGCTGAATCACTTTAAATTTTAACCGAGTTCGGTTGACCATCTGGACGCAGTAATGGCTAATCAAATTTCGTCAAACTTTTTTTACGCAGAACACATTCAGACAAATAAATTGTCTGGATAGTTTTATTATAAGACGATGATTTTCTGAAAAATGTGATGTATTTCCGCAATACATTTTGAACAATCTGGTCACACATTTACTTGTCAAGTAAATTTATATGGAAAATAAAATCCAATTAAAGTACACAAAGGGACAAAAAGGATTTTAAAATAGTAAGAATAATTAACACTACGTTTGGTTATCCAATCAGATAAGGATTACAAAGGTAGGTTACTAAAACACCCACTCAAATGGCGGTGAATGCACTGAAAACGAGACTAAAAGAAGATGATGGCCTAAAAGATAGGACACAGTTATCCGTAAAAGAGATAATAAAAGGGTTTGAATTCTGTCTGACAGCAACATATTTTACATCTGAAGGAGAAAATATACCAAAAAATGAAGGAGTAGCCATGGGATTGCCCATCTCTCCAATAATAGCTGACATATTCATGGGTTTTGGGGAAGAGAATGTACTTAAAGCATCCAGATCATCAATTAAATGCTGGTGGAGATATGTAGACGATACGTTAGTAAAAATGAAAAAACGATGTTGAGAAATTCTTCTCGCACGTAAACAGTCATGTAGACTCAATAAATTTCACTATGGAAATGGAGAATAAAATTGGGGAACTGCCTATGTTAGACTGCAAAATACAAAGAGTAACAGATGGCAGCATAAAAACCACGCTATATAGAAAAACTACACATTCTGGAAGGTTCCTTGATTATCACTTAGCTCATCCACTCACGGTAAAATAGAGATTAATACAAGGTCTTGCAGACAGAATAAGTAGACTCACAACAACACCAGGTGACTAGTGTAAAGAAATAAACGTCCTGTTCAAAATGTTACTCGACAACTACCCAAAATAATTTATCAGAGATAATATAAAGAAGAGGGTAGAACCGGAGAATTACAAGAAGGAGGAAGGCAAGAATACAGTCACAATACCGTACAAAAATGGTACATCACAGGCAATTCGAAGAAAGCACAAAAATATTGGGATTCATATCACATTTAAACCGAAGAATCTAATCAAAAATAAAATATTTAGAGCGAACAATTGTTTTCAATAAATTCTTCTTCAGGTTCTACAATTATAAATCCATTAATTTAAACATACAATAGCCAGTAAAGGCAAATTAGAATCATATCAGAAAGTGTATTGTGGAACAAGTATAAGATGGGATGAAACAATAGTCATATAGTCATATCGTTTTTTAATATGCATGGTCAAAATGAGATTAAGTACTTTAATTTAATGATATATATATATATATATATATATATATATATACAGGTTTCAAGAGTGAGTGTAATCAGGGTATATGAGACAATATGAAAATAAACCAACGAATGGGGCGGTCTAGACATAAGTTCAAAGCTGAAAGTAACAACAATAAGAATGATTGTCAAATAATAACGATGATATGGTGTAAAATTACAAGCACTATTGGTGAATGATTGTCAAATAATAATAATAACCATAATAATAAAGTGTAATGAACAGGATTTTTTGTAAATACGATAGCAAGTTAGAAAAGCACTACTTAAACCTAAGGTAATAGCAGAAATCATAAGAAAGGTCATGAAATCATAAACAGTCGAAAATGAATGTTTGTCAATGAAACAGAGGAATAGAAGAAGAAGAAAAGAAAAGAGAATTGTAAAAGTAATTTCTAGTGTTAATGGAGGATTTGTAGGCCAAGGTAAACATACTTCTTCTGTATGCAAAGAGATGGTCTTCTAGTACTAATTGCAACCGCTTCAGCTACTGATAGAAGACGTAGTCGAGCTCCTCTAGACAAATTACTAGGGAGGCGGTAAATGACTGAGAATGCTTGGTCAAGTTTTATCAGGTGTCCAGTATCTACCAAGTGGGCTAAGATTGCACTATTTATGCATTTGGTTACTCCTTTACTCAACCAAACAGGTACCTGTTTACGCGCGCGCATGGATAAAGACCTCTGGGTAGGCCAATGTGACTAGCTCCACAAGAGCAGTTGAATTCATAGATGCACATTGATGAGGCCATCTTTGGTAATTTATCCTTGACTTGCTGTGTGAGTACTGGTTTAGTTGAGAATTTTAGTACCAGTTTAGCTGCAGGAAATGTTTTATCTACTGCTCTATTAAGTCGACATTTTAGAATGTCAGCTGCAATTTCCCCTTTGTAACTTAACTTAAGATACAAAGGTTTCTTGTCTACGGTATCTACCTTTACCCTTTCTGTAGGTACTGACATATAGTTTTTTAAAAAACCCCGTAGATATCCATTTTCTTGCAGTGTGAGTTTCAGTTTATGCATTTCCTCCTTAATGTATTCCTCTGAGCATATGCCTTTTATTCTGTAGCTAAGACACTTAACTAAGTTTCTTTTGTGCTGAATCGGTGTGAAGCTATGGAAATGGGTGTACTGACCCGTCCAAGTTTTCTTTCTAAATAATTTCCTTTGTAGATATCCGTCTGCCTTCATGGTAAATAGGACGTTTAGGAAATGTAAACTGTCATTGTCTTCTTCAATTGTAAACTGAATAGTTGGGTGAACACTATTAACAGCATTCAGAAGCTCTTGTTTATTAAGATTTCTATCGCAAACGATGAAGGTATCATCTACGTATCGAAAATAATAGTCAAACCCTTTCATCGTGTATTTGAGTGGACCATTTTCAAGCTTTGTCAGGAAAATATCCGCTAGCATAGGGCTCAGAGGTGATCCCATAGCTACGCCATCAACTTGTCTATAAAAACCATTATTGAACATAAACTGAACATTCATAGTGCATTTCAATAATAATTCTTTGACTTTTCTGGATGGGATTCCTACATCTATCTTTCTATCTATCAGCTGGTCACACATGTAGTTGACTGTTTCAAGAAGTGGGACGTTGGTGAATAATGATGCTACATCCAGGGACATCATTTTCTTTCCCTTTACATTCAGGTTTTTGGTAGTTTCCACAAAAATAAGATAAATCAATCGAAAGATCCCATAAAAAATGGATAAAAACAATGTAATTTACAAAATACCTTGTGCCGAGTGTCTGCCTAAATACATGGATCAAGCGTCCAGATCACTCAAAATAAGAGTGAATGAACATAAACGCCTAAATGAAGGTCAACCATCAGGAACACAAACTTACAACAATTTACAAAAAAAATACATCTATAGCTGCACATGCATGGGACAAAAACACAATATCGATTGGAACAATGTGTGTATTCTAAAAACTAACATGAACAAAGGGAAAGAGAGACTTATACCAGAATCCATATGCATGAAGGTCACACCGGATACATGTAACAAGGGTGACTCAGCACAACTGTCAACAAAATGAAATATAATTCTGAATACACAAAAATGAATGAACAAAAGGTAAACTATTTATATGAGTACAAAACATAAATGTGTGAATTAAAAAACAAAACAATTCAAACATCATGTGAACACGGGCAGTAATTTTACTCGAAATATTACCAAAACCAAAAGCTTGTCATTGTATGTAAACCATTGAAATATAATTACGCTTTATTTGATCTATTCCACAATGCTCGAACTTCTTACTGAGATTAATAAGTTACGAGTAATAATACACTACTTTTGAACACACAGGAGACGGGGAGGGTTTAATTTTATAAGTTGGTAGTCTGCCACCTGTATCTATCAATTTTCCAAAGTTCACCTCTCTTTCTAATATGCTCTTTTACCCTCATATGTAAAGCGTGACTACTGCTCTCTATGTATAAGTCCACACACAGGTTAATTGGTAAGTAGTATGGAATGTGACACAATCACTTGTGCACTTCTGAGGTTTGTAGTGAAGCGTATTTCGGGCTTTTTCAATGTCAATTTTTTCAATGGCTCCATAATAGGTCCTAGACCGAGTTTAATCTACACCTTAAAATCTTACTGTTTATTTCTCGATTGTAAGGTACTTTGATAGAGACATGTTTCTTTGGAGTGGAATAGATTGTAGATTTTAAGACCAACTGACTTCTACACCAGTTTAAAATTTTTTAAAGGATAACCGCTTTCAACAAGAGTAGCCATCAGTGTTTTATTTTCATACTGTTTAACATCGGATATACAAATACTCTGAGTCCCCTTGAATAAACATTTCACCAAGCCTCTCTTATCCTGTGGTGAATAGAAGCTTTAGAAATGCTGCCCTGTCCACGCAGGCCTCCTGCAAAGCATTTGTTTTATTGAACCATTTTCTCTCTGACTTAGAAGTATGTCTAAAAATGTAATCTGGTTGCTACCTTCTTCCTTGAATGTAAGATTTATATGATTCTGTACCGACTTGAGTCTATCTGCATGACCTTCGTATATCCAAATAATGTCATCTACATATCTCTTACAGAGGAATACTTTAGAAATTAAATCATGGGACAGGTTTTCAGTATAAGACACCTAAGCATCCGTCAGCAAATTCTTAATCAAATGATAGCAACACCACTCACTTGTTGAAAGTGCGTAAAATGGACGTAGGCAGTAAACAATAGTAATGAACCTTTCAAATAAGTTAGAGGAAAAGGGAATGAAAAGCAACCAGAAGATATGTAGTAACAAAGAATATCAACGGTTTTAATCAATGGCTACATTAGAAAACAAGGAATTGACATAAAAAAAAAAATATTTTCATATCTTTTATATCCAAATGTATCTTTCAAACAAAACTTACATAATTCATTGCGTACTGGGCTTGAAATATCAGCTAACCATTTTGCTGGCTTATGTGTAGGAGAGCTAAATATTGATAGAATTGGATATAGTGGTTGAATTGAATTTTTGATTTTCCCGTCGATTGATTGGACCGAAGTGCTCGGTCTCAGGTTGACATGTCGGCTTCTTGTGCAGATGCTTCGACGATGTCTGGGCATTTGATTTGTATACAATTGGTGGATAGTGGCTAGCAGTGGAATCCAGGATGCGCATTTCGTTCTATTTGGGACTCGTCAGCTGGATGTACCTACATTTCTCAGTGAGTGATGATGTTCCCACTGAGGCTCGAACCCAGTGCCCATAGTTTCAAACGCCAAAGTGTTATCCACTAGACCACTTGGGCCACGAGAGCCACCTCTTGATACCACCTGAGACCGAGCGCTTCGGTCCAATCAATCGACAGGAAAATCAAAAATTCAATTCAATAATCAGTATGACCCGTTGCACAAGAGGTGGCTCTCTTGGCCCAAGTGGTCTAGTGGATAACGCTTTGGCGTTTGAAACTATGGGTACTGGGTTCGAGCCTCGGTGGGAACATCATCACTCACTGAGAAATGCAGGTACATCCAGCTGACGAGTCCCAAATAGGACGAAATGCGCATCCTGGATTCCACTGCTAGCCACCATCCACCAATTGGATATAGTGAATTGACTGCCTTATGGATCCTGGGTAATCGGTAAAGATTTGGAGAGTCAGATCAACACAGCTTTTAAAGTCATCTATAAAACTGGTCTAGGGCACTTGTTGAAATACTCTGAGGCTATTGCTACTTATAAAATTACACCCTCGCCCCACCTATGTGTTCAAACGTAAAGTATTAATACTCCTAACCTACCTTTGTAATCTTTATCTGATTGGATAACCAAACGTAGTGTTAATTATTTTTACTATTTTAAAATCCTTTTTGTCCCTTTGTGTACTTTAATTGGCTTTTATTTTCCATATAAATTTACTTGACAAGTAAATGTGTGACCAGATTGTTCAAAATGTATTGCGGAAATACATCACATTTTTCAGAAAATCATCGCCTTATAATAACACTATCCAAATTTATGAAATGAACTGTTTTAAAAATATAAACTGTCATCAAATAATGTTCATGTCATTTCTGATGTAATTAAAATGTGAAAGAGTATCTGATTAAAGAATATTTTAAATTGTTTAAAAGCATGTTAAGGATACGTACTGCCGGTGAGTTTGAAACAGATGAAACAGCTGTCCAGTACTCCCTGGTATGCAATGTTTCTCTAACTGATATCAATCCGTGGGCTAACCTGAAACAAATAGAATCCCTACAAACTAATTCTTGAAAAGACTGTATAAGTCATTTATTAAAATTATTTCTAAATTCCCACCGACTGACTGTTGATAGGCAGACTACTGTTATAGATGCTTTGAATTCAGTTTGAAGAGTCCTTGTCAGAAGCAGACATATCAGCTGAGAATCAGCATTTCGATCCGGCAAAATCAATCAACTGGAAATTTAAAACCGTTTCACTGGATAACAGCTGGCATATACTGCACCATGAGGTGTCTCTGGAGCATACATGATAATGTTTAGAAAGCTGGTTGCCAGGTTTTCGTCATCGGGAACTAATTAGGAATCAGGTAACTCCAGGTGTTAAGCTATAAATAAGACGAAATGTAAGTCGTGTATTTCACAACTGGCCACTCCTAAACAAATGGCTTTAAGTCTGTATATATGTAACCAAAAAAGGCATTTAGGAATCGAATTTACCAATTGCCTTTAGCCTTTCAGACAATGAAAAGCTTCAGAGAAAGATGAAAAGCTGGCTTTCAGTAACAACACCTTTAGAACAATAATATCAGACAGTCTGTGATCATCATGGAAACAGTGGTGATCGACTTTGACTGGTCCCAATGGAAGACTTTCTTGTCATTTACTACCAGTATATCTTGATAGTTGAATTTCCTGGGAAATTATTCATCATTAATGAACAGTTCCATTTACAATGAAACAAAATATTATTAAATTAGTTAACGAACTGGCATCACTTAAGGAAACATTGAAAACTGAGGACAACTGGGGAGCTGTTTCATTCACTTATGTGATTCTTCAACGGCTGAATGGTGAAAGTCCTGACTTCGGTCTTCGGAAGGGTCAAAGTTGCGTACTACTGAACAGTCTCAAATCAGGAAGAAATAGTTACTGCGAACTTCCTTGTTTCCATTGGCTCTCTAAATCACGTTAACTCGTAATCTAACTTGAAATCAATCAAATCACTGCAAACCAACGCTTAAAAATATCATCAGTCATCATGTGTCACAGAATAGTAAAGCACTGTAAGTAAAAAAAACAATTAGTCTTTTACTACTTCTCCTGTTGCCGATAGAATCTTAAAAATGAACCCTGTTAACTTGTATTTTTGTTGTTTACAAGATTTAACAATTTGATATAAATGTTATTGTTGATCAAGGAAGGTAAAGATGACAAAAGTTTAATGACCAGTGTTGGTCATTTTAAGTTTTGACTTACGCACACATTACACTCAATATGATAAACACACCTTAACTTCAGTTAGATGCAAAACAGCGATTATTTCAAACCTAGATATAGCATGTGAAAATTCAACAGTTTGTGTGGTGGAGATGAATTCACATCTGCTTATTTTATTCAGGATTGGAAATAATATTTTTAAACTGATAAACTGAGAGATTATTCATCAATGTTGATTTTCAGCAGAAGGCATTAAAGACTCATTCAAGTAAATAAAATTACGAAAGTATTGGGGAATCTGGCATTATTTCATCAGCTTTAATTACTTCCTAACTAATGTATTTTATGGATAAGAATCATAGTAAGGTGATTCGTATGAATTTCTGTTGTATCCCCCGCCCCCCCCCCCGAGTCAACAGGATTAACAGAAAAATCTGATTGAACCGATGCTGGGTTTCAGAATAGTAAAAACCTGAAAACATACTACAAAGAAACCAATTGCTGTTGGACAGTTGTTGTTCACTGGCACTAGAATCTAATAAGTACTCTTGACCTATTCAGGAGTTGTCCATTTAATATTAACTAAAACACATAAACTTCAGTAAGTTTAAAAATTGATGCTGATTGATTTACCTAAAGACTGAATTCCTGATTTCCATTTAGCTCCCTGGAAATAAAACGTCACTACTTGTTTGAATGCCACAAAGTTAGCTTCTTTGACTTTAATAGTGGACAGTAAGTTACGCGCTTGCAAGAAGCTTAAGACTCACAGATGTTCCAGACAGAAAGATGTAAATAAGGAGAATAAGGAGTAATAATTTTTTTCTTCCTTTCATGATCCTAGAGAGCTTCAAGCTTGAGCTTTTAAGTTTCAATAGCAGTGGTGTTTACTTTTACCGGTTGGGTTGCTAGCTTCATGCCCAACCTTCCCTCTTTAACGGGCTTACTGCCTGCCAAGCGAAGTTACGAGTATTCTACCGACATGAAATAGGCCAAGAAATTCCTACTTGCTGACTTAGTTCTACACAGTTTTTTTTCACAAATAAACATCAGTTAGAGGTTGAATGAACATTAGCAGTCACTAGACAGATATTCTGAGCTTATTATAAGCTTTTTAAAACACGTATTTATCACTCCACACAAGGAAGGTTAACTAACAACCGGTTTTTATGGTGAACTCCATGTAAACAGGTATTGGAATACATTACTTCGTCATCTCAACTTCTCTTGATTCCAAATGAAGTTAAGCATTTCTCAGATTTCTGTAAATTCGAAGATTTAATAGTACACAGCTCATTGGTGAACAGAAGTGAGATGAATTTCCCAGAGTTTTGGGCAGAAATTATGGCTAGTAAGATCTATCAAATTATATATATATATATATATATATATATATATATATATATATCAAATAGAAAGCTGGGATTGGTGCAGCGTTTGACTGAAAATAAGTGTTTGTGTAGTAATTTGTTCGCATAGATATTTTGTTTTATTAGGCTTCAGTTGCCACCACCATAGATGCACACCAGTATATATCCACTAAAAAGTAGCCGTTCGGTATTTCCTAAGTAAGTAGTTTACTAAAATTGTGTTAGTTGATGACGAAATATATCCTGTAATCCGTCATTCCTCACTGATCTAACACCTAAAAATATCAATTATTTGCTGATTAGCTTTTAGCTTCTTTTAAACAATTGACGAATACTGCACATATTCAGACAAGAAACGTTGGATTTGAACTAGATGCCAGCATCCACTGTTGAGTAAAATGAAGCATCTCTTTTGTGACGTTAGCTTTCATCACTGACATACAAAATAAATAACCAGGTGAAAAAAATTATTACAGTACTGTCAATTAGTTATATTTCTATCAGAATTATATTCCAAAATCGAAATCTGACCCTGGTATATTTCTACTATTGTCTCAACTTCTAAGGATACCAAGATAACTAAATATTAAGCCAAATGGAAGGTGATTATTGTAGAATGATTATAAACCACTGTAGATATTTAATTTCACTAACTTTGAATAAGTGTCATAAAATTATTATTTCGTAAACTCTGTCGTGAATAAACCCTGTATCTGTTGAAAATTTTTCAGCCAATTAAACCTAGTATTACTCTTTATTCCGTCACAGCCGTGTTAAAATGTTTCTTGCATTTCGTGAAAACGAGACAAAATGGTGGTGATCATACATGTTACTTTAATTATAAATATCACTCTGATCAGAACCACGAAGGAAGGACCAGATTCAGTAGATTTCTGTACATCGAAAAACGTCCTAAAATACACAGTGAGTTATTAAAACAAAAATATTCATTTTCTTGCAAAGCAGAGTTAATAATTGAAATTAAAGTCTGGTATGATGAGAAAGATAGGAATTATGATATAAATACTACGTGTAGCAACAAACAGAATCTAAATCTTAGAAGTGAGAGTTAAGTGAAACTTATTGAAAACAGAAGATCTACTATTTTTTATCAAGTAATGTACAACAGTTTCTCTACACTGTAATGTGCCACAAAAAGTCGGTGAGCAACAAATAAAAATAACTGAGGGAACAGAAAGGATGGATACTGAACAAAGAGTACTTTTTTCGATAAATTCATCATCAGGCTCTACATTTATACATACATTATAGTGAATGAATATATTAGTGTTATGAATGAAATTAATGTTTGAATAACATCGAATCAATAATATTGACAGATTACAGCTGAATCGCATCAACATAAGGTGGCACGTTGGCTTGCGGAGAAGTTGGAACCTATTCGTCAACGGCTAGGCGTGCACACGGTGAAAGACTCATTTCATTTCTCTGAAAGTGTGAATCACATGAACGTTCTAAATAACTTCATGGTGTCATTTGATGTAACCTCCCTATTCACAATGATTCCAGTCAATGAAACCATTGAAATCATCTGTCAGCAGTCCGATCTTCTCCCACTCCCAGAGTCTGAATTCAAACGCCTACTGCTTATGTGCACCATGGATGTGCAATTCCTATTTGACAACACGTTTTACCGCCAAATAGATGGTGTAGCTATGGGCAGTCCACTTAGCCCTGTTTTAGCAGATATATTCATGTCTAACCTTGAAAGAACAAAGCTGAAGCATGCAATCGACGAAACATCTTCCTACTGTCGTTATGTTGATGACACATTTATAGTGTGCAAAAATAAAAGTCATGCTTCACACTTACTAAGATTATTCAATGGTGCACACGCCAATATTGACTTCACTATGGAACACGAAAGTGACGGAAAGTTTCACTTCCTCGACATAGCCATGGAACGCCTAGAAGACGGTAGTCTTCAAAAGTCAATTTATCGAAAGCCCACATGGAAAGGACAATACTTGCATTTTAATAGCTTTTGTCCACATAGCTTTAAACGTGGTCTAGTCAAAACTTTGTACTATAGAGCGAGGAGAATATGCTCTACAGAGAAACTAGAGGAGGAGTTTGAGTTCCTTGAAAATATATTGAAGAGAAATGGGTATCCTCAAAGGTTCATCAACAAGTATGGAAGATCTGAAGTCACAAATGTAAAACAAATCACAGTGGAAAAAAAGCCAGTCTACCTTCAGCTTGATTATAAAGGTGAAAATATTGCAGCGATGATCAACAGAAGGCTGAGTACATCACTAGCCATAGCGTATCCTGCAGCTAAGCTCGTTCCCGTCTATCGAACAACTTGCTCTTTGGTGCAATCAAAAATCGATAGATATCCTTCTCATGTTACCTCCAACTGTGTATACAAATTTACATGTATCTGCGGGAGCAGTTACATTGGAAGGACAGAAAGAAGGGCATATCTACGATTTTCTGAACATGTACCAAAAAGCTTACGTCTAAAGGGAACAAATGCTTTAAACAGTGCCATCACCAGGCATCTTCTCGACACGGGTCATGAGGTGGACGTTGAAAAGTCGTTCAAAATTATCAATAAGCAAAATAGCTCAATTCTCCTTAAGTTTGCTGAAGCCATTTCCATCAAGCGCCTGAAACCTGATTTATGCGTCCAGAAAGAAGCGGTTATCAGCCTTTCTTTGCCCTGGTAACTGGATAATTTCACCTCTCTTTCCTCCGAATGTGAAATGCTAAAAGTTTCCATTGTGTTTGATTATTATTGTTCGGAATAGTGGTTAATATTGCATATTTATATATGTATATATTTTTAGTGTATGCGTATATTGATCGATTGATTTTTGTTTAAACTGAACTCTGTGCAAGTATGTTAAAATTGTTGTTGTAGATATATTTAATAATGTCTTTGCCATGTAAGCAGCTGACGAGAAGGCAACGAAATAAAAGATGGTACCATTTTATTCTGCTAAAACTGTAGTTCTTGCTTTCCTCAAATTCATTAAGGGGAATAAATGTATGAAACATAATATAAGCCGAATGACAGAAGAATTAGGAAGGATAATATTACAAATTCATGAGTTTACATCTTATACTGAGGGCCAGGGCAATAGTAGGGGCTGGACTTGCTTCTTTTGGACACAGAGTGCTGGTTGTTTGAGGCGAATCACAATAGCCTCCGGTGTTTGGAGCCTGTGGTGCTTCGATGTTTTTGGTAATTTATTTGGCACCCGGTATAATATAGAGAAGGATTTATCTACGCTGGCTTTGTGGCCTGTTTGCACCAGATGTTCCAATATCGAGCTGTTAATAGTTTTCACTACACCTTTACTTAGCCATGCTGGGAGATGTTCTCGAGTGAGCACGAAAAATCAAGTTCCTAGAGCAACGGCCAATATAACTGGCTCCACAAGCGCAGTTGAATTGATAGATACAGTTAGAAGTGGCTAGTCTAGGTACCTCATCTTTCAGTCGAGGAATCGCCACCGGTCGTCTAGAGAATAAGACGTGTAGTTCGCCAGCAGTAAAAGTTTTTTGAACTGATTTTCCTTATTTCTTCATAACTATTTCGCTTGGTATATCGCCCTTGAATTGTAGTCGTATATAAAGAGGCTTCTTTTTTACAGATAGTGAGTACTTCTTTTCCGTTTTCTTTGTCATATGTTTCTTGATAAATTTTTCGGGATAGCCATTTTCGATCAAAGTATCATATACAATGCTTAATTCATCTTCAATTACTTATTCTGAGCATATAGCTCTTACTCTGTGGCTGAGGGTCTTCACTAAATTTCTTTTATACTTGATAGGAACGAAGCTGTGAAAATGTGTATATTGTCCTGTCCAAGTGCTTTTTCTATGCAGAAAGGGTTAGAATTAATAAGTCAGAAAATATACAGTAAAACGGAATTCATATGGGTCAACCTATTGCCACACTAACATCATATTGATTACCATGTCCTTCTCCATCATCCAATGTTGTCATACAATCATTCGATGGCAGTAAACTTGCTTTAAGACACATGCCTGAACGTCTTTACCTATTTATAATTTTAAATCACTTCTTATCCCCATCTGTCATTTGAAACAAATTGAAAATTGAGTTACTTCAGTTTTTCTTAAGTTTTGAACATTTTAATTTCAGACCTCACGCAAGGTTGTTTTGGAAAACACAAACGGATGTCTAACTTTTCATACTACTCATATCCTAGGATTAGTATGACGTAAAATGAAAACACTACATGGTGGTTTATCAGTTTCCTTATATTCTTTCAAGAGTACAAATTTGTGATGACAACCATTTAAAAATGTATAACGCCCACACCTGTGTCGTAAACTTATAACAATAGACAAAATGTTGATCAAAATACACATGCTTCTCATTCCAAATAACCAAGTTGCTTCAATTTCACTATTTTATCAAAGATGTCATCATCCTCAAAAGAAGCCACTTTTTAAATAAATGTAGATGAGAGTATATTAAATCAACAATTACACTTAAAATATATTTCACCGAATTTAGTGTCACAAAATGTTGCCTAAAAAATTAAGAAGTACGATACTGTTAACAACAAAGGCGGCGAAGGTACATCATTTTAATTATCTTTATTCTTATTATATGTTCATTGACTGAGCAGTTTCTATTGCCACTTAATGCCTTTTTCCGTAATATAAGTATGACTGTACAGCTCGTAAATAAAGCCGTTAAAAAGAGATATTTCTTAGCTGAACAAAATAACTGTATATAGCATCTCCTTATTTGTAATGTTCTAATCTGTTGTACAGAATCCCAGATTTCTATGAACATGGAGCTTTAAACAAACTATACCTTTTGTATGTCATGTATTTTACATGCCTTAGGACTTCCAGCCTTACTGGGTGCAAATATTGTACATCTCAGTGTAGTATACAGAGTAATAAAATATTTCAATTGGAAAAATATCGGACACCAGGTTTCTGCTGCTTTTAAATACTTACAAGAATTAGGAGAAACCATAGATTTAGTTACGAAAGCGATTGCTTTTGAAAAAGTTAAATATGTTCTAAAAGGTGTTCCTTTAAACTTTAGTGAAGTAGCGATGCAATATTTCACAATATTTAGAATTATTTGCTGGATTGACACTTCATCACCAACATATATAGGATAGTCTCTCGAATGGCTCATAACTATCTTTTTAACCTCGAATTCAATACATTCAGGGCTGAAATGCTGCACGGTATCGTTATGATTACAAACAGCATGGAAAAGTATATGAAAGCCAGCCAAGATAGAATTCAGAAAGTATAACAGATATATGTTCATTACTCTAAAATCAGCATGGAGATCCATACTACTCAGCACAAGGAACAAGAAGCAAATCCTGCCTAATAAAAATGACAAGTCATTTTGAAGACTTTATGGGTGTTTCACCGAAGCATTTCTACAGCTTGTTGCAGACTTCCATCAACAGGTGCCTTTGCTGGCTGGACAATGAAGTTATGACAGCCATCCAGAAATGAAAAGCAACAAGGAACTTTGACAGTCAGTGAACTAGCTAACAACCTGGCGCCAGACAAATATGTAAAAAGAAATGGAAATATATGATGAGGAGACCTCTGATTAACTTCACACGTCGGGCTGACGAGTGGAGCTCAACTGAGGAGCGATGAGTTGGCCGTCAGAGGCTGACATGCATGAGATCATGCTAGGAGGAAATAAATGGTTGAGAACAGCCGTACGGCCAGCTTAAATGGTAGCAAAGAACAGAGTGTGATGGCCATGTGCTGCTGAAGCCCTATTTTCTACTCAGAACTCAAGAAATGAGTAATAATAATATAACACTATATAACGGAGAAGAAATAGATGGATTGATTATATGACTATATTAAATGAAAAGTAGTGTATCAGTCACACGTATGACAACTAAGACGACATGTTCATTGATGGAAGAAGAATGTAAACGTAGTGGACAGCTGGATAAAATTTCGAATATGCATGCCGAACGCCACAGATTCGAACCCTGTATCATGGCTTCAGCCATCACTTTAATACACTTCGAGTATACAAGACATCTGTATCTCAGGTATTATTGAAACTGCTTATATGTGAGCCGTTTTATTCACTGTTTTATGCATAGCTGATGTTTGAATAATAAAAAAAGCATGATCTCTTTATAAAAATTTTTAAATCATGGTAAAGTGATTGTAGTTTCTTCTCACATTCAATCATAGTTCTAGTACACAAAAATACGTCACCTAACTCGGCTATTTTTATTCAAATTTATTTAAAAAAGAATAGAAAAGAATTAAGAGAATAAGTTGAACACTAAGTTACACCAAAATCAGCTGTAAATATTTAAAATTAAAAATACATTTCATCAAACTCAAAGGAGGAAAACACGCATTTGATTATCAGAAGATAAAATTTCGATTTTTAATCTCTGTGATTGAAGTAAACACAGATATTAACTAAACAAATATGAACACGTAGTGGATCTTCCATATTTTTGTTTTCATATTATCCCTATGAAAATGTTTTTAAAGGGGAGGGGGATTTATCTTTTCTTCAAACACAGAACACTGCAAATGCAAAACTGCTGACCAGTCTTCCTGAAAACATCATCGTTTCTCCGGTAGACTTAAATAGTCATTAGAATCCACAGTAACTGGATGCTTTCCCCTTAAAAATAACGACAGATTAAATCGTTTACATATGAAATATTTAAAATTAATTCCGGAATAAGCATTTACGACAATGATAATATTGTAGTGTTAGCAAAAATGTGGGTGAAAAAAAAGCAAACGCCAATTATTCCATATATGAAGCATAACATATATTTGAATGGCAGAAAAATTGAAAAAAAGCTTTAATATGTGATGTGAAATATGCCTTTTCCTGCGCAGTAACAAGGATAGGGTTTAATTGTACCATAGTAATGTACTATATAATTCCAGTGTTAGAAAACTAATCATTAAAAACACATCCTTTTATCAGTTTATTAAGCAAATGATGTTCACTCAATTTTTACGCCGATTCTTTTTCATTGTTTCTCTGCTTTCTGAGTGGAACAAAAGGCATTAGGCTTCAGCTTGGAATTTTCAGCGGCGTTGATGTGTTCTTTACGAGATAGACTTGCTAGTAACACGACCAATCTTACCTCTTTACCGGTCTTACTACCGGCTAAGCAAAGTTTCGCAGTGCATTAGTAGGGAATTGAACCCAAACAGTGTGTGTGCGTGCGTATGTGTTTAGTGAGCATTCTACCAGTGAACCACCCCATCAGCTTATTCTACTTATTTAAAATCAGTGTAGTGGTCAAGTTCAACCTAAAGCTAAATATTCTACACCCAAAAAATTCAAAGTAGTGGAGCAGTACTATGCACTTTAGCTACTTGGCAGGCATAGAAATCATTTTCTTTCCTGAAACAAACAACACAGACAAAAGGGAACAAGAAAGTAAGACTTGTTCAATCAACAAATATCATTACGTGATTACTCTGAAAACCATTTCATATTTATATGTTCCACGACAATAAAGGAGAAAGGATGAATGGAGTAGACACGGGGTTGGAAGAGATAAAAATTTGAAAACCGGGTATATATTCTGAAGCACACTATACTATCTGCCTGACAGCAGGAAGGGCAACCAATAAACCAAGCGAAAAGGCATTATAATATATGGTGCTGATTCACATGAGAACCTGGAAACCACTGATGTCAATCAGTGGTGTTTACTAGGTAGATCAGAACAATTCGAACTGTTTTCGTTTTTTAATATGAGTCTCAATAGCCACATTACCGGTCGGCTCGACTTTGAATAACAAATACAACCATCCTGACTAACAATCCCAAGCAGTTGACGCGGGTGGCTTCTTACTAATCATATGAGTTAAAGCTATATACCATTACGCAGTTGCATGTTTCGATATCAACTTTTTGCAAATACCCTGAATGTGAACCAGTACACTCCTTTCTTGTTACTTGTACCCGGTCACTCAAATATACGTGGATCCCAACAGACGATTAGCTTCAGTGAGATTTGCATAAAGAATTTTCTGGCATCAAACCACAAAATGCTTTATAGGAGAAACCACAAGAAGTAATCATTATGAGACCAGAATAGACCCTAACTAATGTCAGCTCATGATGAAATTCTGTAACCAATCAAATCCCTACAAACCAACACTTGAATATCAATGAGATGTTCACTAGCGACTTGCCCTATTCAGGTAGATAGTTACCTAGGGTTCTAGTGAGAAGTCGTGACCAGAAGGGTGCAGCAGGTCGGGTGTGAGGACAAATACTCGCCGAAGACATTGGCTAGGGTTCGTGCTATGTCATGAACTGGCAGAAGTTAGAATTCATGGGCTGGCCATTGGATCGGATCCCAGTGGCTTAATGGTCTACGAGCTATCTCGCCTTGTATCCAGAAGGTCCAAGGTTCGACCCCGGTGGGTACGTACTGCTGAAGAATCCCAAACCAGGACGAAACAGCTGCCCAGTACTCCCAGGTTTTCCAATGGTTATGTAACTAATATCAGCTCATGATGAAATCCTGTAACCAATGAAATTCCTACAAGCCAACACTTGAATAGAAATTTCTGTTTTTATCTGTAACTTTCTTACGTTGATGGAATACTGATACACATAGCTGACTGTTTCCAAAGAGAATGAGATGTACATCTTAAATTCCAGGACTTCCCGCCACCAAACAAACAGGAAGATACCAATTCTTTCTGTAGAAACAAGTTAAGTTCATCAATCCTCACAGCACAAGTGTTAGCTAATATTTTTTCCCGTTGCTAGTGCTAGTGTATCCCTCTTCGCAGAACGTCACCACTGCCATTTAGCTTAATCAGTTTTGACTCTCAAGCTTAACATTTGTATCTCGTGCTCAAGCTTCATTATCAGTGCTAAGGTGTCATACGAAGTAATCAGTCACCACTACCTGCTCTTTTGAAAATGATACGGTCATTCAACATGCTTACTTGCTGCTGCCAACACTATTTTCACCTCCTCCAGTTTCTCAATGATCCCACTTTTTTTTTATTTATAACAATGTTGTAAAGACTCATTTCATGTCTTAGAAATTATTAAGCATAAGTTCCTGAATTATATGACTTTATAACCGAATAAGTGTTCTAAGTGATCTTACTTCCTTTGATGATGACATTCTTTTGAAAATGATTTAAGTTGTTTTCTGCTGAGAAGAAAACCCATGAGGCCAGTTCAGATTTTGTATTACGTGCAACATAAGAGACTTAATCATTTGAAAACATCAGTTCATATTTTACATGTAAATGGGATGCAAACAGACTAAATAGGTCAGTGTACTGCTTTTAGTAGTGATTTCAAACCACCTATACCAATTATCTTAAATTAAATCGACTGATTTGGGTTTCATTTCATAAAGGACATTCGCTGAGTATTTGAACCGACACTTCTGAAAACTGTTTCTTGTGTTTCGTTTTGCTTTAATATGTAATAATAATAATAATTCAGTGTCACTTATGCTACTTACGGGTGACACTTTATAATCCAAGACTCTTCAAAATCGTGTGTCAGGCATTAAAAGAGATTAAAAATTCTAGTGCATCAGGACGTCATTTTTGGAGATAATTTTATCCGTTAAGTTATGCATTCTTTACATAATCGTATTTGTCTAAAAAAAATCTACAGGATTGAAGACAATCACTGACTCAGTAAAAATTAAAATCTATTCAAACAAATAAAAGTATAGAGTTCTAAACGCTTCTAAGTAGTTACCTTAATCTTATTAAACTAAAGGAAAGTAGAATTCTAGACTCTTAGTTACTTCATAGTTTACGAAGACGTTCAAGTAAGCTGAAACACACTTATGCATGATGAATACGAAGCCTGTACTCCCAATATTTTGTAGTCATTAGAGCTTTATAGATGAAAAGAAACTTAAAGAATTCTGTATTTCATATCAATACTTAAAAGTTATCAGCCAGTCGGTTCAGTATATTCAGTGTCACGCTTTTGATGAATAAACGTTTCCAAATCATATCAGAATAATGTGTACAGATTAAAGACTGACAGTTTCGAATTTCATTTAAATATTCGAGACATATTCCACTCCGGTGGCAATTATTTGCACCTGACACAGGTAAAAAGCCTTGTAAAATAAAGCAAAATCTTAACAACATTGGCTTTTTCGTAAAAAAGTAGTCTAAAAATTTGAAGACTCAAGATGGGTGTACAAAACTGTATTGAGCTCTGAGTAGATTTCATTGTGTGTTCAAGGAAGTAATAAAAATAATATATATGAAGGCAGTACAGACATTATATCAAATCTTGCAAATCCAAGTGCGATATATATATTGTCCATTGTGAAATTTACTGACTTGGAAGATAAATGCTGACAATGGGGAACAATGAGGAACAAAGATAAATTATTTTTTACGGCTTTCCATATTAACAACATTAACTAGCATAGAATTTGCTGATTACACTTAGGTTAGTATAAATCTGTAAAAAGAAAAAGCGAGAAGCTATTTGTAGAAATGTAGAAGCGTATAATTCCAAGTAGGAAAAAATAACACAAGTGTAGCACACTGATCCAATATTTCATTAGGCATATCAATCTGAGTTAAGTAAATCATCAACACTAATGATGATTAGTCTGATAATCTCTTCTGTCCGTCAAGATTATTACTTTTCCGGCTGGATGAACAGTAATAATGTTGGAAAAGTATTGAATGTATTTAGGATAATAATACTAATAATAACCTATATCTTTAATGCATAAAATTCTCATAAATTATTCATGATGAAAGCTTTTAACATAGACGTTAATTTATTTATACTTAAAAAGATGTACCTTTGAAAAAGTTAATTTATTCCCTATAAATTACCTCTTGTCTTCAAAGCCTCCGATTCTTTTTAAAATGCCAAAATGCAATTAATCATTTTAAAACTTTTTTTTAAAATGAAATATAAACAGTTTGAAAGTGTGAAATAAGAACGCATTTCGATTCATAGCAAGTTACTCTAAATAAGTCTAGCAGTAATTCATTTAGTTACACTAAGATGACAACTTACAATGAATATACAGATAAGCCAAAACATGTAATATAAAAACTATACTAATAACATACGAATTATGAACTCTGTGCCTCCGTGGTCTAGTGACTCACTAACACAATCAATGGCTACAGGATTGAATCTTTACAACATACTCCTAAAGTTCGCTTAGCAGCCTGTAAAGAGAGAGGGTTGAGTAGGGCTACCAAACTCACGAAAAGAATTTCACCGCTACTGAAACCTCATAGTTCAAGCTGGAAGCAATATATTTCATTCAGAACGCAAACGAATGTAAAAAAAGCTGACAAATCTAGTATAAAACTAAAAATTCCTTGTCTATGGGCACCATTTCATACACAGAAGTTCATTTAGCTACTACTCAGTAAACTGGATTGGATTCTCTAAATCTGATTTAAATAAGGCACTAAGAAGACAAATATTGAGAGATGATATCATTTAGTAGTTTCATTTATGACCCCTCTACAACTAGCATGGTTTATAATAATAATAATAATAAAATACCATATTTGACAGTTATTCAGTTATGTAAAATAAAAGCTCATATAACACAACTATATCAAAATAACCCACCTGAGCTACAAATCTTCTCCATCATATTTAAAAACTCATATGATGAATAACCAGTTATATTTTAGTACATCAAGTACTTCATGATATGCAGATGTTGAGGTCTGTTGTTTTTTGCTCTACCCGTAGTTTGTGCTGTATGTGAACAATCCAAAGTGTTTCTGTAATCTTTACTAATCTTGAATTAAAGACTGTATCACATAAATTTAACACTGGTTTTTCGATCAGATATTAATAAATGCATTGCAGTGGATGATGCTAGATTTCTACTCAGATTATGCACACTTGGAGTTTATATGAGGCTTAATAACCATTTAGGAACATGTTCCTTCTGATCGCAATGAGGTATTCTATCGGCTGTACTTATATACGTGTCCCCACAACTACAGATAAACTTGTAGTTAAAATATGAAGTAAAATCCATCAAATTTTGTCCTTTAACCTAAGGCATAGGAATTCAAAATGTTCAAGAGGTAAAGAAAAAGAATGATACATAAAATGTGCACTGATCAAACATATTTCTGTTCATTCATACAGTATTTCTTAATAATAAGGAATCAGTCGCTTAGCGCCTTATAATGAGACCTTATTTTTATGCTTACTAAGGAATACAGAGAGCAGCATTGCTTATTTCCAAGTGGTCAAACGTTACATTTGTTACAGAATGTGAATTGTAACTCCAACAGATGAGTAGAAACATCTTTGACTGAGTCACTTGGTGAATAGGATTCAAAAACGACAGGAAATATCACTTCCTCTGAGGATGCAGATAAGAATTGTGACAAGTGCAAGAAATTGGCCCAGAACTTTCAGATAAATGATTGCCTTCAGTCATTTAATATAAAATACTTATCATAAGATCCATTTCAGTTACACTTTGGGCTGTATTTCTTACTAACAATGACGCTTAAATCCCTGCGGTGAATATTTCATTCCATTAGAGAATATTTGGTGAAATTATGAGTAATAAGCCGTGCTCGAAACATCAGTAGATAATGCTATATCACTGCATATTTCATCAAATGGAACTACCCTTTTGCGGAATTCTACATACCCTAATAAATTCTGTCCTTATAGGCGTATTTTGTTCTTCGACTTCTTATACAAACTATTCACAAAATAGTTGTGCACCCAAACAACCATTGCTTCTATTTCTTTGAAATAGATCATTCATGCGAATTTCTCGACTTTTCGAACGCAAAACCTATTCAGAATATACAGCAGCTTAAATGTTAGTTTTTCTTAGTTTAAATATGTTCACCACGACTGACTGATACTTTGATCTTATGTTCGTAATAAATTTTTCCAGAACAAAGAAAGTGATGAAACCTGTCATTTATATAGCTGTGTCGGTAGAATAAAGGTCCTCAGTTGTGTCGAAACACTGAGGTGGTGAATAATTATAATTATCAACCCGCGGCTTTTGTCATTGAACACTGAATGCTAACCTCAAATGTTTGAGTCGACTGGTTAAGCTGGAGATGGGAGAAAAAAAATCCGCACCATTTGACACACTGTCGTATAAATTTCTATTGTTCACACACTGGCTCTAACTACCTAAGCAGATATCACCGCCCAGATCTCTGATCCCAAAATGTACTTGGTACTTCGATCAATCAATTTCTTGTTCTGATCTGGTCGCACAACAGTCGTCAGATTTAAGAAGGAGAAATGCACTGGGAGTTGAAGGATATACTCTTGCATTTACGTATAAGCATATCTTACATAACTGTCGATATTTTTATCTCCTAAAGCATTCTGTGCACCTATGAATACCATTGGTGACCTAGCAATTAATCAAGCTGAAAATCTTAGAGGTGAAAGTTTTAATAACAAAATACACAAAAGGCAGTGAGTGAAAATTGTAGGTGTAAGGTTATAGAAAAAGACATTTCTTTCCTCATTATTCCTGTAAACACTACTGTAACATAGAGCTTTATCATCATTCTTGTGCTTAGATGGTTTAAACAAAAAGACAAATCAGAGTTCTCTGGGAAGTAAGTTAAAATATCTATAACCTGTAACTGATGCTTTTTTTGAGTAAAAACTATAAATTAAGTTGTTTTATTTAGAAATGTTCAGCTATGCATTTACTACACCGGAAGCCCTACTTTTTAAGTGTGTACTATAATGTTGAGAATGAGTCAGAGAAAATTATGTAAGCTACAACTCAGTCTGTTGAAACGCTTTTGTCTGCAATAGTCAACCGGAGAAATGAATGGCATTTTCAAGATTCTTAAACGTTTATTTTAGCAACGTTTTAAAATGCTTGACGGATAAAACAAAAAACTTTGTTCGTTGGTATTAGATGGTTGGAGGCATTCGGCAGGAAGCCTTGGACCTAGGTTTCGTGCTGGTTGGGACTAGTCAGCAAGGCGTATCTGCAACCTTGAAGGAACTCATGTTCCTTCTGAGAATCGAACCCGCGTCACCCAGTGCTGCAGTCACAGACGTTACCACTGAGCTATTCAGGCTCGAGATTGACCTCCTGTAGGACTGTATTGGATATTTTTGATTGCATACTAGTCAGTAACCAGTGTAATGTGTCTAGTTCTGTCTTCACTGCAAACTGAATCTTATCAGTCAAGCTTGCAATGTAACGTCTGGGACTGCAGCACTGGGTGACGTGGGTTCGAATCTCAGAAGGGACATGAGTTCCTTCAAGGTTGCAGATACGCCTTGCTGATGAGTCCCAACCAGCACGAAACCTAGGTCCAAGGCTTCCTGCCGAATGCCTCCAACCATCTAATACCAACAATTCACAGTGCACCGTAATGGCGAGCCACCTGGCATGGTGGCCACATTGCAAGCTTGACTGATAGAATTCAGTTTGCAGTGAAGACAGAACTAGACACATTACACTAGTTACAGACTAGTATGCAATCAAAAGCTGTGTTTTCCCTAAGACTTAAATATTGCCTTTATTTGCTGTAAATACACAAAAATCCAAATGTTTTATTTTATAGCTTCAAAATCAGTATACTTGTGGACTGATTCATGTAAGGGTGGGAACACTGAGAAAGAATGAGAAGACAGTCATACGTTGGACTTAAACAAGACCCTAGAACATCTGATTGATGTCTTGTGCAGCATCATATCGAAGATTTACAGACGATAACAAAAAAAGCCGGCAGAAGTGACAGGCAAGATTGAACTTCCAGTGAATGTAGGAAAAACAAAGATAAAAATAACCAATCACTATAAATGTGAGGAATCCGAATGTGATAGTCTTCTTCATTTACCTGGACCGGCAACATCGTTTCAACTACAGTGGGCACGAGTAAAGATGAGGAACCTGGCAAGACAGACAGGAACCCATTATTCCGAAATCATTCTGGCAATCTATGCCATGCAGCAAAAGGCACAACATCCGAACTTCCAGCACTAATATCATTTCAGTGCTTCTATATAGTTCAGTGACTTGGTGTGTGTCACAGAAGGCATTTCCAACAGACTGCGGATTTTTATCAGCAACTATCTTCGCCGAAATTCTGAAGAAGATCAGATGGCGGGCCGGAAAGGATAAGCAGGCAGTGAATCTACCAAAAACCTACTGCGCAATAAATATGATAGAGGAAATGGAAATAGATAGGACGTACTTTGTGCAGGCATTCAACTGACATCACAAAGTAGGTTTTTTAATCAAACCCGAACAGGAAGAGAGCAGAAAGGCTTCAGAGATGGAATTGGAAGGAACTGCGGGAGGTGATAAAGCCAGCCAAATGGGACTGCAAAGAACTGAATGCAGTGGCCCGCTGTGTTTTTTTCTAAAGGCAGGGAACGAATAATATTGAGAAAAATAAGTATGCTGATGAAGTCTTGATGACGTGATAACTGGTGACCTGTTAGCATCCAGCTATAATATAGCAACTAACTAGTTCCGTTTAACTCCAGTTAACTGTTTTTCACATATCCAACCATTATAAGTAAACATGTATGTAACCTATCGACCAGTTGAAGTGAAATATAAATTTTTACTATAATCACTTGTCATCCTTTTCGCTTTTACAAACAGTTCACATAACTAGACTTTATTAAAGGTGATAAATGAATTTAGTTACTTATTTGTAACAATAATTCTTGAACTATAGTTCTCAGGAGTCAAGCAAGTTGAGCACTTATTGAACAATAAGTCACAGACCTATTTGTCCACAGAATTCTAGGAATATAAATAGTAAATTCGTTTTCAGTCTATTCAAGCTATTCTTCTAAAAGAAAAGGAAAGGGACATTTCCCACTTAATAAATAAACTATTTCAGTGAGTAAATTAACCCACAAGACTCTTCATACTACTAACCATAGGTTACCACTAGAAATCCAATTATTTTTTTTAAATATATCCATAAAAGTATTCACTAGAGAAAAATTGAATTTCCATAATTTCTATGATTTATTTAATACGTTGCTTGAGTAATGAATGACATTTACAGTGGTAATGATAGAAACATGACTATTTCAGGTCATATATATATATATATCAACTGATACTAAGTTAAGGATGAGTGATAGTTTATTTAGAATATTGCTAGAATTAAAAGACTGAATGTTAAGCAGTAATTTTAAAAATCATTCATAGAAAGCTCAAGTGTGCTTGAAGATACATGCAAAATTCAAAAAAGGAAAATGTTAACGTCTTCATGCATCTATGGGCTCAATACCTCCAGTTAAAATAATCATACTTTGAGTTCCACAGTTATATATTCTTTTTTTACATACTTCATGCTTCTATAAATCAGACCAACAATGGACCCCAAAATTGCAAGGGAGGTGACTTACATAATTCAGAAGTTTGTAAAATGCTTCTCATGAAAAAATTCTATGCAAGAATTTGTAGGATATACGGCTTTTTCAATATTGTTTATAATGCTTGCATGCTGTCTTCGAAATCACACACACACACACGCATACACCAATCGCTGAATAATAACTTTGTTAGAAAGTTAGTTTCACCTCAACTACTACTGCATGTGTTACAGTAGTTCAAATCCCTGGTTGACTTGATTATATTTACAGCTGTGAAATAAGCACTGAAAAAGAGAACTTAAGACTTAGACAGCTTTTATCACATAAGCATTATTTCTTCATGAGTATAAAACAGCTGTGTTCACCAGTACACTGTCAAAGATACAATGGAAAATCAACTATCCACATTCTTTTGTTATCGATTCGTAATTCAATCCCATTTAATCAAAAATAATTACGAAAGTATAAAATTGTAATGGTTGTATTTACGTTACAGTAATTTTCATAATACAAATAATGTCCCTGATTAAACTTCCTTTTAATTAATTCAACATAGAATTTGATTAATTCATCGATAATGCTTTATGCATATAGAACAAACTACCATTTAGTAATTCCTACTTCGACCAGATGTCATGCGTTTATCAAGCAGCTGGGTTTCGCATTTAGTCTAGACAAATAATTAAAATACTTTTTTATCCTGAAATACTTCACTCACAATAAGCTACAAGCTCATCTTCTCAACTTATGTTGACGTCTAAATAGTTTCAGGATTTCTGCTTTCTAGACCGGTACAAATATGTTAAACTAGTCATTAAAAGAAGCAGAAAAATCAACCAAAATAAAACAAGAGTTATTTTGTAAACCAACATTGTGTCCTCGGCAGTGGTTAGCAATGAAATACAAAGCAGACATTATTGTTTTCGATCTGGTAGTCGTCAGCATCGAATACACTTAATCGCATTGTCAGCTACTAGTAAGCCCATAACGTTTGTGATGATGTTTTTCTCAATGTTAAGGCTATGGTTTCCAGAAGCTAATATGGCAGCAAAACTTATCAGTCTCGTATAATGGGACTAAAAAGAGAAAAATAAGAATAACTAAGTTTATCAGCTCTTTCAACATACAGTTTCACTTTAAAATGGTCCACTTTTCACATAAGAACTGAAATTATTTTTCCAAAAGCTTAGTAGCTTTTAATTTACAAACTGATTGATTAACAGGATGGGAATCAGAATACTCCATTACTCCAAGTGTTATCAGTAGTTTAACTGAAGGTGTTGGATGCTTAATGCTGATCCCCTCTTGACCGTCAACGTAAGTTACTTAGATGTCGACAGTTAAAGAAGTACGAAGCTGAGGTACTAGGCAAAGTCTGGGAATCAGAGGAAGTTCCATCAGACTGGGGTAAGTCACTTATTATACCGATATTCAAGAAGGGAAACAAGTCCTCGTGTGATAATCATAGGGGGATCAGCCTAACGAACATAGTCTCTAAAATCCTAGGCTCAGTAATCATGCATAGACTAAGCAGAACTCGGGAGGAACAGACAAGGGAAAATCAAGCAGGCTTTAGACCAGGTAGAGGGTGCATAGATCATATCTTCACTCTTCGACAGATTCTAGAACATAGACACACTTTTCGGCGTCCAACAATTGTCATATTTCTTGACTTGAAGGCGGCCTTCGACTCCGTGGATCGAAAGGTACTATGGCAATGTCTGACTGTGAAGGGAGTGCCAAGAAAGTACATTGCACTAATCAAGGCACTCTATTCAAACTCACGTAGTCGTGTAAGGGCTTATGGGGAATTGTCATCTGAATTGGTAACAACCAGTGGTGTCCGACAGGGATGTCCACTTTCCCCATTTCTGTTTAACTTCATCATAGATATGCTAATGGAAGTATCCTTAACTGAACGTAACAACTTAGGAATCGACTTGTTACCAGGGAATAATCTTATGGACTTAGAATATGCAGATGACATAGTCCTGTTAGGGGAGGATGCTGACAAAATGCAGAGTCTTCTGAACACCTTGAGCAGCAATCTTCGTATGTTTGGCATGCGATTCGCCCCTGCAAAATGTAAGATGCTGCTACAGGACTGGACCACGTCAACCCCTAACTTAGTGATAGGGAGTGAAGTGATAGAACATGTTGACCACTTCACCTACTTGGGAAGTTGTATTAGCACCAACGGACTGATTGGCGATGAAATCTCAGCACGGATCCGAAAAGCTCGAGCTGCTTTCGCTGACTTACACCATCTCTGGCGTAGGCGTGACATCCGGTTATCAACCAAGGGACGTGTGTACTGCTCATCAGTTCGCTCCGTCCTTCTCTATGGCTCTGAAACATGGCCAATACGCGTTGAAGACATGAAAAGGTTGACTGCTTTCGATCATAGATGTCTGCGATCTCTGTCTCACGTTAGGTGGTTTCACAAGATAAGTAATGTTGACGTTAGGCGTAGAGTGTTGGGCAAAGAGGGAAAATCAATCGACGAGGCTATAAAGTTACATAGACTAAGATGGCTAGGTCACGTGCTGCGCATGCCTAACCACCGCCTCCCCCGACGGGCATTGCTAGCTGATATAGGTTCAGGTTGGAAAAGAGCCAGTGGTGGCCAAACAAAAACATGGCATCAATCCATGAAATCCTTGACAGTTAAACTGAGTCAGGTAGGGAGATGCAGACTTCCGGGTTGGGGCCCTCGGGACTCTAGGAATCAATGGCTGGAGACAATAGGTGACATGGCTCAAAATCGTTGTCAATGGCGCAGATGTATTCAATCTCTGTAATCTTTCATATTCCTTTCTACCATTACCCATTCTGTTTCACTCTTATACTTGTCAAACTCTATTGATTCTCTTCACTCATCTTCTTGTCTACCTCTGTGTGCTATTTGGAACGTGGCAACTCGAACTGCTGCACTTCGGTGCCAAGTTCTATGTTGAATCCAGACAGACAGACAGACGAAGCAATCTAACAGAAAATAATTCTGTAAAATTACTCAGTGCTCACATCTCTACTGATGATGAAGTGCATTTGGACTAAATCACAGTCTTCTCGTACGTTAAACAAAATGTGAATATTCGTTCGCATACACACATTTTGCAGCTAAATGCTTTCCAAAAGTCTCTAGAAAAAACAACAACTGCCTGGCAGACAAGAAGAATTTTTACCATTAAGTCAAAATCACTAGAAGTGTGGTGTGTGCTACTGACATGATTTATCAGTGGTATGCAGATATACATTGAGATCGAAAGCGGTAAAAAGTGAAATCAGTCAGTGCCACCACACGTTTAGTTGCATATTCCTCAAATCTGGATCTAAATACGTCGTAGACATGAAATAATCTCATTGGACAACTTTCAGTCTCATTGTTTAACCTTGGGCCAACCGCCAACAAATCAGAACAGTATGCTGTCCACTGATCCAGCCGACTTTAAGTGTGGCAAAAAAAATGTATAAATATAGTTTATTTTTTCTTAATAAAAAGTCCGTTACCGATTCTTATATCTTCTACCGTTACAGAAGTAGGACTTATTGTTAGTGCTACTGCAATCACGGTACGGTGTTACAAGTGAAAGCCATACATGTTAGTGTTTTCCAGGATTGTTACTCACTGGTAAATTTGATCTAGATTTCAATTGCGTACGTATAATTTCAGGCTATTTTAAATAGTAAAACGAGTCTTTGCAATATGAGTTTTGAAAAGCCAAATAAAATTTGGTGGGAACAACTGCTTTTACTTTATTTTTGAGAAGGAGGAGGATTAGTTTAGACGGGACGGACTGATTGCAAATCTACAGTGATCACTTGATAAGACAGTATGAATGTCAACAGTTTTTGAGGTAAACAAATCTACCGCTATTACTGGTTAGTGGGGTAGGGAGTTTTAATAAATCTTTTAGTTACAGAAGATTTAATAATTTCGTTCAAAGTCGATAATTCATCAGTTATATAGTTTGGTTTGTAAGGGTTATTTATGTTTTTACGAGTTGATCACGGATTGATATCAGTTTGAGAAGCATTAAGTACTGGTGTTATTATAAGATGAAACAGCAGCTTTCCAGTACTCCCTGGTTTTCAATACTTCTCTAACTGATATCAATCCGTGATCAACTCGTAAAAATCATCAATTATAGCAAAATATATCTTTATTTAAATATACCGATTAGCCTTGTGACTAATACTATAGTTTTTTCAATGTTACTAACTAAAAAGAGAAGGCATTACTTAAATGTGGATGTAAATTTCAAACAAGCCGCATTTCAGGAGTGAAAAATTCACTAGGTGGATCGCTTTCACCTGCATTCTCCTAGAGATATGGTTATACCTTTAAATTCTTGGAGAGAGTGTATAACAAGTGAGACACATTGGGAACACGTGATTGTACAGAACGTTCGACAGGTTGTAACCAGTGTTGGCAACTGGAAGAGACAAAAGAAAGTTAGAAGGCACCTCACATCACTACGATCGACACAGGTAACGGTTTAAGAATAATGCATCAACAGAATAAAATAGTATATAAAATGCAGATAGGGTGCAAAAGGAGGCAGAAAAGAAAGAAGTCAACTATTCCCGTTTGCTTTTGAATGCCAATAATCTTCCAGTAAAGATTTTCGAACTCATTAAGTCCCATTTCCTACGCATTCATTAAATGATGAGGGGCATAAAGCCTTATAGTTATTTAGTGAGATATAACAAACTAGAGCGTTAGGAATACTAACAACTGCATATAGAAACAGAGAATTCAGAGAAGAAAATTCTCTTTCCAGCGATTTCATTTTCATAGCTCCACATTCCTATATATATATATATATATATATGTGAATTACAATAGCCTGTGAGGTCAACCTAAACCTCATTAGACATGTGTGAAATAGAAAATCGGAAAATAAGGTACATTCGGAAATGTGAATATAGTATGTGGAGGACGAAAAATATCAGATTATACGTTCATTGCAAAATAGTCAAAACAATGAATTCACTGCACATCATGGGTGTCAACTGATATATTGAATAAGGACTACATCTTGTTCAACGCGCGCTGCGGACGATACAACTTTCATTCTCCAGCTTTTTGTTTCCCTCTTTTGCCAATCATCGTTGGCCAGTACCTAATTTGTATATCCATGTTTTGGATATTTCGCTTCGCAAGTACCTCACGGGTAGTTGGCATACCCTTTCGTGGGGTGAGCAAACGCAGATCAAAATGACTACTTCATTACTTAAACTCCATACGTCTTTATTTATATATTTTGGGACAATAATAACTCGCCAAATGATTGTATCTTATATACATATATATATATATATATACATCTTATCACAAGTTTGTATTTGTTTCGTTATTTCCTTTCGCGTATAAACGAGATTCACGGGTTAGTTCGCTGCGAATATGGTGGAGACATAGGATGACTGAAATGTTGTCAAAATAGTAGATTAGATAAAGTGTTAGAAGATGACGTTAGAACATAACGTGAAGTAACACAAAACAAAATAAAACTGGAACATCGAATAAAGAAAGATAACAAAGATTTTGTGCAAATTACATAGTAAATTCAAGACCATGGTAACCAAAGAGATCGTACAAATTGTTTTTGTACACAAAGTTCTGGCTTAATGTGATGTATCGCCAAAGCCTCTACTATACAAAGCGAATTCACCTGTGTCCCTTCAGGCAAACTATGTCGGACTTTGTAGACTATACTGAATGATGTATCAGATGCTGACTGGTCAGTATATACTTTCTATTATTTTTGATTATAGTTTGATTCCACACCGTATTTTTGGTACAAGTATGGAATTTTAAGCATGTAGTATCAGTAGCCCGAATTTTTCAGGCCGACCATTGGATCGGTATCAGATGTGCATCGGCAGGGGATTGAAACTGCAGACCATGTTCATGGTCGGCGAGAGTCGTAACTGCTGTGCCGCCGACGAACGATATGTTACAATACTAATGAATTAATACCTCTAAGTTCTCCTTTGTTCAGCCAAACTGGGAGGTGCTCGTGAACTCGGTGGGATGTGTATCTTGAGGAACGTATTATGTACGTAGCTCCACAAGAGCAGTTGAACATACAAGTTCACATATAATTAGACAATAGAGGTAACGTTTTCTTGACATTAAGGCGTACCAGTGGACTACTGTAATTCATATATACATACATATATATATATCGTCGAAAAGAGAATTTCCTTCACTGAATTCTTTGTTTTTATGTCTCTGTGGTGATTATTAATTCAACCACCTATAGGTCCGTAAAAATTCAACTCTGTGTATAATTCTGGGCCATCTCTAAACTTTTTTTAAAGTTAACCGAATCCAGCAGTTACTTGAAAAATTTAAACTGGTGCATCATGCTGTGTGATTAAACTCATACGAACATACTGCTGACTATATGCGAAGAAAAAATGTAATAGACAAACTATATGAAATAACAGTTTATTGACCAAAAACATTAAACGAAATAGCTGCCTACAGACCTAGTGAATAAAACATTCTTTTCTCCCGCTGACAGACATGCCATCAGTTAAAATCCATAATTACCACCACTGGTCAAGGAAATCATATGATCCTGTTAAGCTGTACTAAGTTGCGTGATTTATGAAAGTTTGTATACAGACAGTGGACGTGATACTGATAATTTTGAAAACTTCATCTTTTTCAAATTTGTGTGTGCCAAACACAGTAATAACTTGTATTATCGCATCGATTTGTCATACTACTGGTGTTGTCCGAGCTTTTATATTTAATTGAGAAAGTCGCATAAACAGTCTGGTTGATCATATCACCAGATAATATGGAATGATTTAAATCTGCGTCAGAAAGGCCAGCAAACTCACTGTCATTCCTTAGCCAATAAAATTTACACTCTGCGGATATTCTATGGAAACATTTATTCAGTTTGAGTATAGTTTACTACGCCAAGAATTTATAACAGTAGTGAAGTCACCTGAAGTAGTGATACGATTTTAACAAACTGTCAAAATCCAGAGATTAGTAACCAATTGCCATTTTTGTCCTGAATTACTATTTATTTTTATTTTTTCATTGTCTAAGTCCTAAGTGAAATAAAGCTCTTCAGGCTTCGAAATTTCACTAGCAGTAATGTTAGTTTTCCTTGGTGCGACTGTTAGCCCTACGTTCAAACTTCTCTGTTTCTCGGGTTTATTACTACCTAGTAAACTGGGCGAAGTTTTAAGATACATCAGCGCGGAATCAGGCCCGGAATCCCTGTGCAGCTAGCGAGCATTCTACCGCTGAGCCGCCAACACATTCAGTATTTCCTATTATTGAAAATAAATACAGTATCTTAGATGTGGAAGGTTGTCACCAATTACATTTTGCTCACTGAATAGTAGATACTTGATCTTTGCTTCTATGCGACTTGATTTCCATTTGCAAAATGTGAATTAACCATTTCACACATGTTTAATTAAAGCGTTATTTGAAATGCCTGATTTGTAGATTATGACGTAATCGCAACAACACACTTTTCGGTAAGAGCACATCTTTGACACAATTATTTCTGTACATAACACTAACATATTCAGTGCCCAGACTGTATGAAAGGAATTTATTTCTAATGAGTCACGCTGATGCTAATCGTATACATTTTCCCTTAGGTATTAACTGTACATCGAACAGTTTAAATGAAGTACAGTTGCACAACATAATCACTACGTACTGTTTAGCTTCTATTTAGTTCACGTGACAGACTTATTCATGTCATTTATTTTCTCTTGGCATATTCTATGATTCCTTTATTGAATTTATAGAAAATTTTGACTTCAGTTTGTTTTACAACCAGCTCACGTCAGTAAGTCTTACGTTCCCCGTCCCAACTCTAAAATATATGTATTTGTAAACAAGTTATGTAACTATTTCACCTGCTGACTTGGTTCTTCCAATGTCATTTTTTATTTCTCTCTTGTCATCAATGTAACATTCCTAAGTCAGTTCCAGGAAATGAGACTGCTTTAGATTACGAACGGCTTCTAAGGATCCCAGAAGCAAAATCCATTTATGCTGTTTTTATTTGTCTGTTCTATCTTGAGTTACCACTTTCTTTAGTACAAACAGCGAATGTTTTTAACATAAGGTGATTAAGCGACAATAAATTCAATATAAATGAAGACTTAAACTCCATTACCGCATTCTGTAGCAGAACTATATGAGAGGAAAGAATATGACTAGTAAACTGCCAAAGTGATTATTTTTTCCACAACAGTTAGTTTTGCTGTAGTGGGCAAGTTGAGAACCGAAGAGTTCAAAGACACCTGCATCTTTTTATACTAGGGTTCACTCACAATAAAACGGAGTACTTATAAATTTCCAGGTGGGCAGTTTTTTTTATCAAGACAGTGTTGTTAAAAAATCTGTCAATGCTTTAATGGATTCATTATCAATGGTTGTGATTCATTGGTAGCCAACTTCATACCTCAGAACTATTAAAGTCATAATATATAAGGTATGTGTATGTCAATTATCGCACATCTGGAAAATTTGCCTACAACAATTTAATATTTTAAAGAGATAGGTGTTCATTGAAATGTAGTATATCTTAAGGCAATAAATATTCATAAGTTGGTACTACAAATTTGTTCAGTGCGAGACTTGAATAAGTTGAAACTACAATATAAATGTCACAAGTTTTAAAAGATGGATACAATGGAAATGAAAACATTTCTTCCCAGTGCATCTTTTTTTTTCTTGTAGCTATATATTGGTAAGAGTTGAAGAAACATTATACCGCATAAGACTGTCACTTTTAAATAAGCAAATGGAAAGAGGAAAAAAATAGAGTAAACCTGAAGAGTTTTCATCTAACCACTTTATGAAGTATTTACCACTGATCATAGTTAACTTCAAAACTGTGCCATACTACATAACTACCCATTAAGGAACTGACAATTGCATAAAATAATTAAATGAATATGACAGGCAATGGATGAAAGTAGGCAGTAAAGTAAAGAATATAATCAATAATCGTGTATGGGAAACAGAAGGAAATAGAGTAACCTACTAAATACTATCAGCCTACGCAATAGAGAAGTTTGATTTTTCCAAGCTAATTAAAATGTCTACTAAGTCATAAGACTAATAAGTAATATTTATTTTGGCTACTTGGAAAGAAGGATACGTGAGTTTCTACTGAGAACTAATAATGATATCACATAGTTAAAGCTTGAAAACATCTTGCCACTCATTGACATACTCTATGTTTTAAATTCCAACATGTGGTAAAACATGGGGATACTTTTGCATGCATACAACTTTTTTTTAATTCCAAGGCTAGAGCAATACTAAATCTTAAAAAGTTTCCCCACATTTTTCTGTTTCCCTAACTATCTAATCGTAATTCCGAATTTCTCATAAGATTCTTTAAATTTACTCTATATGCACATACTCCGACAGAACAGCTTGGGAAAAATGGGTCATATTTCAGAACACATGAGTTCGCTATTAACAAAAACACGTCGTTTGCAGAATATCAACAATAAAGTTGCTTAAAACTGTACTTAAAGGTACTTATTAAATTGTTTGAAGTTTCGTGAATTACTTGCCAAGAGATTTGTATGCACATAATAACCGAATAAATGATGAATAAGTTCTGCAGATAAGTATGCTTTGGACACTATAGACGGTCAATTTCTCCATATTGAAGGTTATTGATTTATCTACATTGGAGAAACCATTAAAAAAACTGTAGCAATAAATTCCCTTATGGTGTGAGCAGGGAATCAGATGATAGCTATAACTTGCTTACAACGGTAGCCATTGAAAGACATTATATCAGTTTACCAGTCTGCATTATACAGCGCTGTTATGAGAAGAATTATATCAGGAGCCAAATGTATGCGTCTGTCATTTTGATCAGGGTGTATTAATTCACGGGAAGTTAATATGAATACATTCAAACGACTATTTCACTGTGGAAGTATCTCCTTCATGTTATTGGAAAACAAAGGAAAATACTTAGGACACTTGAACTTGTTTAATATGTGTACTTACTAATCACTATCTTACACTTTCATCTCTAACCTTGAGTATGGCAATCCAGTACCTCAGTCAAGAAGTAACCACTTAGTTACTATGGCAAAATCTTTGATTCTAACTTAATTCGCTACCTAGCTAGTCATACAGGTAATCAGTAGCATAGTTTCACACTTTCACAACTGAGTGAAGTACAACAAATTCTTGCAATGAATTCGACTTTTCCTACAGTCTTGTACATGCCTTTTTGATAAATGTCAAAAATCACTAAATATATGTCTATCACCTCCTACTCACTGACTCGTAGCATTCAAGCCCAAGCAAAAATTTATCATAGACAAAGCAATTTCATTCCACTCGAATTAACGGACAAAGTGAACACTTGCTTGATAGTTTTCACCCAATGCTGATGACAAAATAGTAACATTAGTTAACACTGTACAACCAACGTACACAATATATTATATATTGAAAATAGGGCTTCCATATACTTTGAAGATTCCGTAAAATTTGGGATGCTTTCTATGGGTCGGGGTTACTAGCCTCACTCCCACCCTTCCATCTTTCCCTTTGGGCTTAAGGCGGGCTAGTAAACTAATTTAGGTTATGCATTGAACACTGAAAATAAATGTCTAAAGAAAATCATTAAATTTTTGTTTACCTTTGTCAACCTTGCCGCATTAAACCAACACAATAGCCAACTACCATTTTTAAGCAAAACATCAAATGTTTATTCTTTGTTTATTTTTTATTCAAATAAAATTCCACTGTTCAACAAGTATCGTTGGAACATAGATTTACCCTCAAATATGTCTACTTCAAATAAATCTCCTCCATAATACAAGTATGTGTGCTTGTGTGTATTCATACGGAAATCCTGCCCATGGAAAAAGACAGCTTAGCGATAAAAAGACTTTCTGAATAATTTCTCATCGACTTCGTGTAGCTAAGTAGTACTTTCGGTAAAACATGGAAAACACTAACGAAAATTAAGCTTCAGTTTCAATCAGTAAAAAATATATTGGATTATTTACCAGTAGAAGTAGATAAATTATAAATATTAGTTAACTTGACGTCACTGTACCTAGTTTAATAGTTGGTCCTAAGGTTGGGCACAGAGCTAGTCACCCAATACCGTAGAAAATCCCATAGTTACGGAAATTCAGACCAAATAAAAAAGTTTCTGCTGGAATAAGGAAGGACGGATAACTCAGGCGGGTGAAACCTTGTGGAGAAGCCAGTCAATTGAGTTATCTTCTCACGATGAACCCAAAAGTGAACATAAGAACACGAAGTGTTCACACAATTTTGGAAGCTGTGAAAGCTGCTGAGATCACGAACGAAATAAGAAGATATGTTGTAGGAGTGCTGGAAAAGAAGATGGGATGGAAATGAGCTCGCCAAATTGTTAACTGGAGTGCCAGTGATCTATCAAGGTTATCCAGACGACAACCACGAACTTACTGAGGGAGTGTTTATTATGATATCATGCATTGGGGGGGGCATGGCAATCTCCTTCAGAACAATAACAATATGATTCAACTCAAAAAGTAGAAAAGTTACAATTATCTGTAGTTATTTTTGTACAGACAACGCAATAAAAGAAGGACAACTACGAATAGCGATGGACATGATCCCATTCAGATGATGGCATAGAAATTCCAATGGGTGCTGTGAATACCAAGCAAAATCGGAGAAGGCAACAACACATCCTCGGTTCAGAGGTGCCGGACGAAATGAATGAGAATGAAATACTCTTCGCAGACTTCTGTGCATTTAATGATTGCATGCAGCCTACATAAGCACAAGGTTATCAATAAGATGTGGCTTTCACAAGATGGATATGCCAAAAATCAGATAAACTTCATCTCAAGAAGGTGGATACATATGTACTGCATACATAATGGACAAGAGGAGCAGATATAAGCTCAGATCACTCACTGCTTGCTACAAGAAAACTTCAAGATCAACTCAAAATCCTTTAGACTGCCTGAGGATTTAGTACAATTCAAGTTCAACACCCGAAGACTGAAGCAGGAGGCTATATATTACACCTTCGCTGTGGTCGTCCTGAAATAGTCGGACACTCTTAACAACATCACCAAGGAGATGTGCTTGGAACAACACTGGAACTTTTTAAAAATGATCTGGTGGGAAACGTGTATGGTCGCTTTAGGAAAGGAGAAGTGGTAGGACAAGGAATAGCTCTCTGTGGATACCTGTAGGCTGGCAGAGAACAGAAGGATTGTGAAACAGAAGATGAACCAGTTCAGAGGTTAAAAACAAAAGGAATAACGGAGTAAAACTTCGAGATCACTGAACGAGTTAGTGAAGAAGCGTGGTAAAAATGACAGAATACGCCATCACGACTCACCAACAATTGAGGCACAACAGACTTTAGGGAAAACATGTGTACGCTACAATAACAGTTGCCTTATCTGAAATGAGATAAACCGAAAGGTTAAGCAATGAGGAACTATAGTAGGCAGTAAATCAGCCTAACAAATATATAAGAAAAAATACAGATGGGTTGAACATACACTGATGGGACATTTAAATGACATAACACCCAGGCCATCGATTGGAACCCGAATGTGAAGTGACATGTTGGGCTTAGGAGAGTGACATGGAGATTATGTTCGAAGTCATTCGGATAACAAAGTGCAATGAAGCTCTGTTATTTCAACTTAGAACTCAGGGGATGAATGACGATAATAATATTGCTTATTATCATCACTATATAGTAATAGTTATATTAACTTTTCTAGTCAACGGAATTCACAAACATTTATGGTCTAGAAGTAGTTAACTGCAAATAACTGTCTGGAGACCAACACACACACACACACACAAAATACATAGCACTGTTGTCGGCATTTGAGGTTAATAAGGTGTAGGTATACTGTGAAGAATGTTTCTCAAATAGCTTTTGACAGGTGACTTAGATGAATTTCATGTGTTACAGTATATTGTAATTTCGGCCTGATAAACACTTGTCTTTCCACCCTTCTAGATAACACAGGAAAGCAAATGTTTATAGGTAGCGCATTTTGGGTTCGATGGATGGCAAAATTGTAGCAGTGTTGTTATTAGAAAAATGAGCAATAGTATATCACTCCGCCCACCAGCCACAGAAAACTGAATGAAACGAACTCTACAAGACTGTTTTCAATGACAATACTTTGGTTTTCTGCAAACAGTAATGAGTGAATACTACCCTTTCAGTCCCAGGATATCCACCCACGTTAATCTGAAAAACGTTCAGTCTTACTGACGTATATGAAACAAAATAACACTAGAAGCTTCTTCCTACTTCTCTTCCCCTCTAGTTCTGTTAATATGATGAAAAGAGAAAAAACATTACTTCCGTTATACAATGTCTATGATATCAGTACACACATACTTCATACATAAATTTGTATTAATCTGATTGAACATAAATGTAATTACAACTCCTACTGTTTATCCTTCTGACTACAATAGTTAAATCAGACAAAAATACAAGTTGACTAACTTGACACACAGAATTAATTGATGAGATTACAATGGAGTGGGTTAGACGATGTTAACCTTAAGATGAATCTTTTTCACTATGGCTTATATGAATATAATATAAATACAATAGGAACTTGAATATAATTTACATTTGCAGGACAACTAAGATACACCTTACCTACAGGGTTCAATTTTAACTGATAAGCAAGATAAGTAATTTAGAAAAAAGGTTAGCAATTGCAATGCATGCATTAACACACAACCACACAATAGCATGATGGGAGAGGGTTAAAATTCTAAAAAGTAATCTAGATAGGTGGAGAGAGAGGTTGATTACTGAATCCTTGTTCATCGAGTCTACACCAAACACATGCAATAGGAATGAGTCATCACTCATACCAGAAATATGGAAAATACTACTGCCAATCAAATCAAGTGAAAAATAATGGAACTATATAAATGATGTTAGGAGGTCGTGTGAATACCTTGATATGATTATGAGCAAGAAATTGTGCTCGAAACGTCATCAGTAAACATTACTGTGAGACTTTATCAAAACAAAATTTACCCATAATGAAATTATACTGTACCACAGTGCACAAGTTCTTTTCTTATATCAACAATTTTAACTGAGATATATCATGATGAATGACAAGTGGGTATAATAAAGCAGTGACAGGCGATTGTTTTACTAGCAACACTCCCAGATCACTAATGATTTCAACTTGAGATGTTTAGATTTTCATTTTATAACTCCATATCCTGTAAATATTTCACTTAAAGTTGAACAACAACAAGATGAACTGCGCAACTACTAAAACATATCCTAGATCAGATAACATTAAATTACTAAATTGGGGATTCGAAAAATTGAACACTTTCATAGTCTAAAACTAATAGGACATACGATCTATATGCTTGGTAACAAACAAGTGAACTGGACGCTTAATTCCCACATCATTGTTGCCAAAACTGTATTCTACATTAATGTTCGGTATTATTATTATTATTATATCTTTTAATTCCTAGGAGAACAGAGGGCTTCAGCCACGCGTCTCCATTGCCTTCTGTTTTCTGCCAACTTTTTCACCCCGCTCCAAGTCTGCCCACATGCTTTCATCTCCTCCTTACATGACCTCCTCCAAGTCACCCTCGCACTGACGACCAACTCGCCACCCGCTTCCCTTTCGGGTTCCACTCGAGCGATGGCTTGTCTAGTGATGTCACTTGATGGTTTCCTCAGAGTATGACCAGCCAATCCATCTCCATTTCTTCCTGCCTATTTGTTTCACAATCGGTTCCTGCTGAGTTGGTTTGCTCATTTTCAGAGATCCCTGTTGCTGATCTTTTCTGACCGGCCATCTGAACTTCAGTATTGAGCGAAGACAAATGTTGATGAAGGTTTGAAGTTTGTTTGAGATGCTCTTTATGACGCGCAGTGCAAGTCTCTGATCCATGAAAGTAGCACTGAATTTACATTGGAGTTGAAAATCCGGATGTTATTTTTGATGCTGAGTGCTGTTGACTTCCACACAGACTTAAGAGTAATGAAAGCCTGTCTTGCTTTTCTGATTCTGGCTTTGATATCCTCGTCAGTTTCGCCTGTAGTTGAAAGGATACTTCCCAGGTAAAGAAAAGAGGTTGTTTCTTTCAGGTTCCTCCCATTTATGCTGGCTGATTGTTGTCTGTTGTTGTTGTTGGCGTTGGCCAGGACTCTTCATCACCTCTGTTTTATCTATATTCACTTGAAGTCCTATCTTTGATGCTTCTTCTGCCAGCTTGTTGCTTTTCACTTGCATATCTTCCAGTTTGTGGGAAATCAGACATATATCATCGGCGAAGTCCAGCTCCTCCGAGTGTTTTGTGTGAGTCCATTTTATGCCTGTTTCCTCATTCCCCGTTGTCTGTCGCATTATCCAATCTACTGCAATCAGGAAGATCATTGGCCATAACAGACAGCCTTACCTCACTTCCATCCTCACTTCGAAGGCTTCCGTAAGTTTCCCGTTGTGGATTACTTGGCATGCAGCATTGTCGTATAACTGTTGAATGAGACGTATAATCGTCGATGGGACCCCGTAGTAGCGAAGTAGTTTCCAAATGACCTCTCGATCGACGCTGTGGAAGGCCTTTTCAAAGTCGATGAAGTTGAGTGAGGTGGAGAGGTGACTGCCATTCCAAGCTTTATTCAATGATGATCCTTAGAGTGGAGATTTGATCAATACATGATTTGTTTCGCCTGAATCCAGCTTGTTCCGGTCGGAGTTTTTCATCTAGGGCTTGCTTGATTCTCTCCAGGATGATGCGGTTTAGTATTTTGCTTGGGATGGACAGGAGCATAATTCCGCGCCAGTTTTTACATTGACTTAAGTCTCCTTTCTTTGGTAGTTTGAATAAGTATCCTTTCTTCCAATCCTCAGGTACTTTGCCCTCTTTCCACACCTTCTCCAGCCATGGCATCATCAAGTCCGCTGTTGTCTCTGGGTCCATTTTCAATGCTTCTGCTGGGATTCCATTTGGTCCTGCTGCTTTTCCAGCTTTTAGCATCTTGATTGCATTCAGGACTTCTGATTTCGTCGGGAGATCGATGTTCACTGGTAGTTCTGCTTCCGTTGTTGGTATTGTTGGGCGCGTTGTAGGTGGCGGACGATTTAGAAGTCTTTTGAAGTGTTCAGCCCAGTGTTTTCTTTGCTCCACCTCTTTGGTGATTGACTTTCCATTGTCATCCTTTACTGGCTTAATCTGTGTCGAACGTTTGCTCGATAGGTGCCTAGTTGTTTGGTAGAGTGTGGCGAGGTCTCCTTTGCCTGCAGCTTGTTCTGCTTCACTTTCCATGGCTTCATAATATTTTCTTTTGTCTTCCCTGGCACCCTTCTTCACTCTTTTGTTCAGTGTATTGTAGCTTGCATTCAACTCCTGTTTTTGTTGCTCGCCGGTGCACTGGATAATCTTTTGTTTCACTGTCCTTCTCTCTTCTATTAGTTTCCAAGTGTCCGTAGTGAGCCATTGTTTGTCCTGTCTCTTCTTTCTGCCCAGAGCTTCCATGCAGGTTTGACTCCACACCGCTTTCAAGTTGTCCCAGTGCTTTTCGACGCCGACCTCTTCGCTAGTGTTGATTTGTGTCTCGGCTTTGTCCCTTATGCTTGCAATGAAGATGTCCTTTGTAGCCTGGTCCTGCAGTTTTCGAGTGTTGAATTTGGCTTGTGGTCTGTCTGCAGTTCCTGTTTCCGTGAAAGCTTTTAATTTCATTTGGATTGCCCCTTGTACGAGATAGTGATCTGAGCCAACGTCCACTCCTCTTCTTGCTTTTGTGTCCAGTAGGCTGCGCCTCCACTTCCTTGAGATTGAGATGAAGTCAATTTGGATTTTGGTTTGCCCATCTGGTGACACCCATGTAGCCTTGTGGATATCTTTGTGCTTGTATACACTGCCACCAATCACTAGTTCGTTGAAGGCGCAGAAGTCGGCGAAGAGTTCTCCACTTTCATTCATTTCTCCGAGAGCTTCTCTACCCATGATGAGTTCTCTTCCTGTGTTTTCTGGTCCCAGTTTGGCGTTCATGTCTCCCATTAGTATTTTAATGTCACAAGCTGGAGTATTGTCCATTTTTGTTTGTAGTTGTCTGTAGAATTCTTCTTTCTTTTCGAGGTCCGCGTTGTTTTTGGGTGCATAACATTGTGTAATTGACACTTTCCTTCCTTTGGAGTTGAATCTGGCGGTCATTATCCTGGACGAGATCGCCTCCCATTGCATCAGGGCCTTTGTTTCCGTTGGTGACATCATGATAGCCACGCCCTCGGTGTGCGTGTGGTTATCTTCTGGGTGACCGTAGTAGACCACTGACTCACCCGTTGACAATTTGGTGAGTCCATTCCCATTTCGTCTGCTTTCACTATCCCCAGTACTTGATTCTGTATCGTTTGATTTCGTTTGCTATCTGGGCAGCTTTGCCGATCTCATACATGGTGCGGACGTTCCATGTCCCCACACAGACTTTTTCTTTTGGTGCAAAGAGGTTCATCGTGCTGAAGTTTCTGTAGCAATTTTGTTTACAGGGTGGGGTTGCTAGCCTCACGCCTGAGAAAGGAATGGTTACATTAAGATAAAGTTTAGAGAGAAGCGACCTTTTGGGTTGCTCCCCTTAAAATGTTCGGTATTTAACGCAAATCCTGTACTAATTACAGACTGGTAGATTTGGCAAAAATGTAAAAATATCACTCACTACCTTTGTTACTCTTACCGCCACCCGTATAAGCCTTATTATCAATATTTTGTTATCATTATAATCATCGTTATTAACTTCGTTCAAAACATTTGTCACATTATTATTATTTGATCCACAAAATCACCGTCATTGGTTAAAAAATTTTTATAAGTCTATGTAAATTAGAGTAAAGCCTGAAGAAGATCTAATTGAAAACAACATTGTCCGCTTATATGTCTTGTTCTAATATTATAAATGGGAATATTTAAAGATTTAAAAATGTAAAATTTGTAAATATTTAGTTGACTTATCATGAATTGGAAGAATATGTGTGAAATTTACCATTTAAAAAATGTGTTAAGAAATATGATATACAATTTTACGAAATATCACACAGAGTAGACGAAATTTAGTTGAGAAACATTACTAGAAGTTTAATTGTCACTATATCTGTGATCCTTTATTCAGTTAGTTATACATTTGACGTTAAATTTAGTTTCACCCAGTGGACCGATAAACATGAGATTATAAAACTCTCTGTTTGCCATATCCTTCGGTTAAACTTTTAGAGAATGTGTACAATCATAAATACTGATCATGACTGTGTTCTTCAAACCCGTTCTGATGCCCCCATTACTGCAGCCTAAAGCTTCATTGCATCAATATGCGCATACTGTTGTCACTTTATTTCATCATGGATACTTAGACTACTAACAACAAATAAATAGTATAATCACATTTTGGATTTCTGTTTCGCCCATGGTTCCGTCTGTATTTTAAGAATGAACATACACTACAGACAGTGAACACTTACAGAAATCACCTCCAATCAATAAATTAGGGATGAGGATAACCTTAAATTATCATTCTCTGTGGAACAAAGCAAAAAATGCATCAGGTGTTAAAAGCGTATAGACAAGCCTTGCTTGATAATAGCATTATTTTCAACCTTGGATTCTATTTCTTTTGGCATTGTTGACACAGCATCCACCTATACCTTCCCCTTAATGTTACATTTGAGATATCTGGAAGTTGCTGAACGTCTAATAACGACTGACCTAATTTTACAGTAGAAGAACGTCATCAACATTGTTACTGTTACAGTTAAAGAATATTTCACTCATTAAGTAATGATCAACCAAAATGCACTAATAAGCTTCGAAAGTGCTTGTATGATGCTAATAATACAACCAATACAACAGTACTCTTACAAGGAAATCGATCATTTATTCTCAGGTCTGAAAGTGTAGAATGTTTCATCTTATAAATCAGTGTAAATAAAAAGCTCTGTGCAGTTAAACTAGGCAGGACATATATACCTTACTATATCTACAGTAATTGCCAGCTGATCAAGTAGATAGCATTCTATAGTACATAAGAGACAATCACGATATTGTAAATTTGTCTGATTTTCACCCTTCCTTAAGTTATGAATTCGTAGCACTTTCCCTCTTAAATTAAATATCTTTTAAGTGTTGGTTTGTAGGGATTTGATTGGTTTCAGGACTTCATCATGAGCTGACATTAGTTAGAGAACCATTGGAAAACCTGGGAGTGCTGGATTTCTGTTTCGTCCTAGTTTGGGTCTCTTCAACAATACGCGAAACCGGGATTCGAGCCCAGGACCTTCCGGTTACAAGGGGACCTCGTATACCACTAAGCCGCTGGGACCTATTTCAATGGTCCTTGAATTCTAACTTCTGCCAACCACGATATAGCGCGACCGCTAGCCAATGCCTTCGGCGAGTATTTGTCTCCACACCCGACCCGTTGCACCCTACTGGTCACGGCTTCCCACTGGAACCCAGGTAACTACCTACCTGAATAGGGCCAGTCGCCAGTGAGCATCTCATTGGTATTCAAGTGTTGGTTTGTAGGGATTTGATTGGTTTCAGAACTTCTCTAACTAATGTCAGCTCATGATGAAGTCCTAAATATCTTTTCATTAGTGCATTTTTGTATACCGTTTAGCATTATGCGCATATGCAAAGGAAGTTGTAAGAGTGAATGAAAATCTCTCCTATTCGCGTTGCAAAATCTCAAAATAATGGTAACAGTCACACCATATTTTGTTTACTTCATTTTCTCAATCAACTGAGGTATCTATTCACAACAATCTAGTAAAAACCAACAGCTAATTTTAATGGTATTTTGTTTTAATGATCTACACCAAAAGTGGAAATACACAAAATACTTCAAATGTACTTAATTATACAGTAATAATGATAATCTAGACACAAGAGTAATCACATCTTTTTAAGAAAACTGTGGTACAAATAAAAAAATGACAAACTAAAATAAGTTGGGTCTTATAAATCAAAGCCGTTTCATCTCCTGCTTATTGCTATCAAAAGATTTTTCAATTTTTAATTACGACCAAATAGAATTATAGCCTACACAGTTCCCCTAATAGATTATGTGTGTTCGGAAAAAAAAGGCAGTAAATAAGGTGAGTGAAAAATAGCAGAATGTATATGTAAGTGCAGAAAAGAAGCTGTACAATGAAAGTTATTTGTCAGAACTTATACAATAGTAGTAGTAGTAGTAGAAGAAATCACCAGTTATCGCCAGTAGTTTCCGAGTCATCATTAGCGACAGACTCAGTATCATCGAATGCAGAAGAAACGTTTGGTCTGGAGCTAGGTTTTGCGGATACTTTTTCATCAGTTAGTGGTGGGGGCCAAAGATAAAGGAGGTGTTCATATAAACACCGGATCGCAAAAATAAATAATGCTTGAAGGGCATATTGCGCTAGAAGAGCACCGAAACCTCTATACAATCCCAAAAATCCAACACGTAAGTCAAAGGTAGAACGCAGTGCATCAAAGAAGCCGTCATATGATGAGACTATTGGCACAACTACATCCCCAGTATCCATGTTGTCAACGAGAGTACGTGTACCTTGAACGCACAGGCGCAATACTATTGTCTCCACGGGATAAAGTACAACGTCTGCAGCAAAATTAGCCGTTATCCCAGCTAGCAAGTCTGTATAGTAACGATTATAAATAGCTTGTAAAGCAGTGTCTTGACGCTGGTAAGCCAAAGTAGCTGAGTCACTTGCATGACGCTCACTAACAGAAGTTGGTTGTGTACTCGGTGTTGAATAATGTGTCGGGAATCCCGGAGAAAGCCTGTTGCGACTTAGACCACCAGTCTGAAATTTATAAGAGTAAAATAATGAACGTCATATAAAGTTTACTGAAAACTATAGACGGAAAAAACCGACGACAAATATCTAAATAAACAATAAAGAGTAACCCATAATGCACCAAAATGTAGTAAGCGAGCTACTGTTTGTACTACATGTTTATTCAGAAAAACTAGAACCTATCGAATGGAGTTCATTTTTGTTGGTGTCTAGATATTTCCATAGATTATGTTTACACAAAAACAGCGTGACATCTAATGAAGATTTCCACTTTTAAACTGATCCGTCTCTCAATCAGGAACTGATCAGATAAACAGAAACGACAGTTGCCCAACAGCTTCAATTCTACGATAAGCGACCTATAAGTTTTCTTCGCCTAACTAAATACTGGGTCTATTATCAAAACAGAATATTACGAATACCAGGTAAATATGAGCAGTAGGCAATCAGATAATTGAAGCAAGTGCATTAGATCTCTTTGACTAAAACCCAAATTTTCAAACGCCAAATAATAGAACATCGAATTACGGGCCTCATTTACTACTGTTTGTAAAATTTAGGTAACGTTTTTAGAATAGTAGTAGTATGATATATAACCTACATCCAAACACTGACATATATATTAACAGTGCATCACTAATACGTACTCAACCTAAACAGTATAAAATATTACGCTGGTAAATTTTTATAGTTCAGTAACACTGGTGACGACGAGACAGTAGATACATGACGAGATTTTACTCACTGCATTAATACTCAGCATTAATACAGGTACCTAGATATAATGCTTAAAATAATCGCTACTGTTTAACGCAAATAGATCTCGAATATTTGTGTACAAGCAATGTAAAATCGAGTGCTTAAGAATACAGAATACACAATATACTGTGTTCTACGTACTAGTTACATCAATTTATCCAGGATAACATTCGAAAATGACACGCAGAAAATAGCTGAAATGATTGCTGTTTTTGAAATGACAAGTAATTTTTTGTAATTATACTCCGAAGATACAACTGACAAGAAAGTCGCAAAAAGACAATAACATTATATTAAAAACGTTCTCCAACGCATTCCTTCCAAGAAACGACAAATACACACCTACGCGAGTTTATTTGTGTGACTTAAGTTTATGGTTTCTTGTATTATGTACTCAAGACGAACCAATCGAGTATATAAGAAGTTATAAACTCAAAGATAAAAATACAGTTCTTATAAACTGTCCCTTTAGACCGTACTAAACAGAAGTGAAATCGTTTGAGTAAACTCCTATCAATTGTGAATGAAGAGATATATTTCAAAAGCCTAGTACTTATGCTTCAAACGCCATACTGCTGTCATTCCACTAAAACTCGTTCATCAAGGCGAAACAGACGCCATGAAATAATGGAGAATACAGTAGTCACCCAACAGCTATCATTGCTACTCAACCGAGACTTTCACATGTTCCATAGGATACTGTACTGTACTTGTTTTTTGTCCTTAATTCAAAAAATTTCTATTCCACTAAGAAATCAATACTTTTGTACCGAAATTGATTCTTAACCACCACCGGCACATCGGAGTTTACAAACTTGTAATAAAATAGCAGTGAATAGGTTGCTTTCCAACTTCAAGAATGATATTTTTCGACGTTTAAGACAAAATTACTAGCAAATAGTAATAAATAAACAAATAAGTTGTGGAGAATCCCGATGAAAATATACTGCATACAGCAGAAGCAGTCGCCCGGTCAACGACTGCTACGTTGTCGTGATGGTCGGGTTTGTATACTGCAGTGACCGAACAAGCTAAACCGGCTGGGACTCATGTTCCTGCAGGTCCTACAACGTAGGGAGAGTTGTTTGGATAGCGGTTAGACTAAAAGCAGTTACCATGGGGTATATGAGCTCCTGAATCCAATCGGATCAAATGACGTATGAACCTATATTGGTTACAGGAAACCATGGGAATGCAGCTCCTGACGCTGCTCCGCTGCCTTGCGGATTAGACTCCAAGTCAAAGGTTCGGGGATGGTCCCTTATGACTGTCTGTCTGTCTGTTTTCGACATAGAACTTTGCACAAATGTGCGGAAGTTCAAGTCGCCACATTCCGTGTAGCACGCGAAGCAAGAGAAGAAAGTGCAAGAAAAGCATAATAGAAACAGTGAGCAGAGGTGTGAGACAAAGGAGTAATAAAGAAATACAAAACAGTTTCATTGAAGATCATAAGTCACAGGGAGTGGATGCATCTGCGCCACTGAGAACGATTTTGAGCCATGTCACCAATTGTTTCCAACCATAGATTTTTACCGTCCCGAGGACCCCAGCCTGGAAGTCTACACCTTTCTACGTGGCTTAGACCAACTGTTGTGGATTTCATTGACTGATGCCAAGTTTTTGTTTGACCGCCGCTAGCTTTTTTCCAGCCTGACCCTATATCCGCTAACATTGCTCGTCGAGGGAGGCGATGGCTTGGCATACGTAACACATGTCCTAACCATCTCAGTCTTTGTAGCTTCACGACTTCGTCGATTGATTTCCCCTGTTTACCTAGAACTCGATGCCTAACCTCAATGTTGCTCACCTTATTATGCCACTTTACACGGGAAATAGAGCGCAGGCACCTATGATCAAAGACAGCTAGTCTTTTCATGTCTTCCACTCTCAGTGGCCAGGTCTCACAACCATAAAGGAGGACGGAGCGGACTGATGAGCAGTACACCCGTCCTTTGGTCGATAGTCGAACATCTCGTCTACGCCAGAGTCGGCGGAAACTGGCAAATGCGAAACTAGCCCTCCGTATTCGTGCTGAGATTTCGTCAGAGATCAGCCCGTTGGGGCTGATGGTACTTCCCAAATAAGTGAAGCGGTCAACGTGCTCTACCACTTCACTTCCTATTTTTAAACTAGGCGTCGATGTAGTCCAGTTCTGTAACATCATCTTGCATTTGGTGGGAGCGAATCGCATGCCAAACATTCGTAGATTGCGGCTCAAGGTGTTTGGAAGATTCTGCATTTCGTCAGCGTCTTCGCCTAGAAGGACTACATCGTCTGCATATTCCAAGTCAACGAGATTATTCCCCGGTAGCAAGTCAATCCCTGAATCACTGAAGTCACCTAGGGTTAAGTCCATTAACACATCTATGAAAACCACCTGCTTCGATCTGGACGCCCGGGCAGTATGTCAGCCCTCACACAATATATGCAATGAAGCAAAAAAATATCAGTGGAACTTATCGCGCCCTCGTTACAATGCTTTCAAGCAATGATGATGTCTCAAGTAACACATCTCTTTCCAACCTTACTTTTATTTTTATACATGGACTCCTATATTTTACCTTAGCTAACCTTGACGTCTTCACCTTCGACAGCCTTTCGCTTTTGTCTAAAATTCCCAGCCTATCTGTGCTGTTTCGAGATGTTAGTGAGTAGCCTTCAAAATGGTTGTCCCCAATGTGACACCTAACACAGATATCCTGAAACCGCGTGCCGCGTTCAAGCTGGCCACCTACAATGTTCGGATACTGATGCAAATTGGACAACATGCAAGATTGGTGAGAACATTGGAAAGCCTCGCTATCGATGTCTGCTGCATTTTGAAGAGCCGCATTCACGATCCCAGTGAAGTGCTTCGATTATCCTCTTCATCTGGAGGTTCTAGTAGTATGTACCACCTGTGCTTGTTGGGGGACTCTGTGGCGTCGGCATCCGGCGTAGCTGGTGTCGGTGTCGCACCAAGCGCTATGGCCGAAGCGACATTACTCGATTGGATCCCCACATGCAATTAAGGATGAGTTCTACTACCAACTGAGCGATCTTTTGAAACAGGCGGGTTGGAGGGATATCGTAGTGCTAGCTGGGGACTTGAATGCACAGGTCGGGCATCTAAGCTCAGAGGAGAATCGTTTAGGTGGTCAGTGGGGCTTACATGGTCGCAGGTCAGATAATGGTGACCGTCTTCTTCAGCTTTGGGCAGATCACAACCTATTTCTAGCCAGCACCAACTTCCGGCACAGTAATCGCTGTAACGCTAATTGACTCCCTCCTTCTGAGAATCACGCTTTGACTCAGATTGATCTTATCGCTGTCAGTTTCCGGTGGCGAGAATGCCTACAAGACTGCCACTCCTTCTGAAGCACATGTCTGGACTCAGATCATGCGTTAGTGTGTGCCAAGTTCGTCTTCCAATTTGGTGGGGTTCATAAAAGGCGTCGTATAAACGTTGATGTGAGCAAACTAGTAGCACCTGCTACTCCTTTGAAATACCAGAATGAATTACAACCAATGCTTGCCAGCAACCCCCAAGTAGTATAGATGAAAATTGGCTTCATCTGCAAAGTGCCATGGAAAGGGCGAGTGTAGCCGCTTGCAGCTTAAAATAATGCTCCGCTAAAAACCACTGGGTTTCTGCGAGTTCCTTGGAACTCCTGGATGAACGCCGGTCCATTCCGGCTGGCAGCGAATACAACAATAAGCGAAAGGCGTTCACCGCGAAGCCTGGTGGTCAGAACGTGCGTGTGAGATGGAGTCAGCTGCTGCATCCGGAAACAGTCGGAAGCTGTCCCAACTCATCCGAGCCACCGGCAGCAAGAAACAAGGTGTCAGCGAGACAGTCTGTGAGGCAAATGGCACTCCAATTACCAGCCTGAAAAGACGCCTGGAACGCTGGGCAGAGCATTTCGAGAAACAGTTTAGCTGGCCACCAGCCCCAGTGTCTGATGTCACTAGCTCCAGTACCCCTTGGTCAGTCAGTACCGACCCGCCAACCGACGCGGAGGTCTGAAAAGAACTCCAAGTACTGGAACAACATAAGGCATCTGGCTCAGACAATCTACCGCCGGCTCTTTTTAAAGATGTTGGCGAGACTCTCACAATGGCTCTAACTGGGTCGTTCAGGAAGGTATAGGAGACTGAGAGTGTACCATCGATGTGGAACGAAGTCATTATCGTCCCCATCCTTAAAAAGGGTCGACGTAATTCATGTGACAACCATAGGGGTATCAGTCTGCTACCAGTCGCGTCTAAAATATTGGCTGCTGTCTTGCTTCTCAGGCTGTTCAAAATACGTGAGGGATTGATTCGCGAAGAGCAGGCTGGGTTTCGTTCAGGTCATGGATGCATTGATCATGTATTCACCATTCGTCAGCTGTTGGAACACCGCCACACGTATTGCAGGCTAACAATCGTTGTGTTTCTTGATATTAGGGCTGCCTTCGATTCGTTGGACAGAACTGTGCTCTGGAACTGTCTGTTAGAGAGAGGTGTACCTGAAAAATTTGTTAACATCTTGAAAGCCCTATACAGAAACACCTCGGGTAGAGTGAGGGCATACAACCAACTATCATCACTGTTCCCAACCAACAGTGGGGTTAGACAGGGTTGTCCAATCTCCCCATTTCTGTTTAACTTTGCCATCGATGACATTCTGGAGTCAGCTCTGAAGGATGTGCGTGAAGGTGGTGTAGATCTACTCCCTGGAGATAGACTTTTCGACCTCGAGTATGCAGACGATATCGTCTTACTGTGCGACAGCATGCAGGCCGCCCAAATCGCACTTAATCAGTTGGCGATCAGTGTCTGTAAGTATGGTATGTGCTTTGCGCCGTCTAAGTGCAAAGTACTGTTACAAGATTGGCAGGAGCCCTGTGTACCTGCACTCATTCTTGCAGCTGAACTGCTCCACGTTATTGATAAGTTTGTGTATCTGGGTAGTTGTGTGAGTGCTGGTGGAGGGGTGACGGATGAGATTTCCAACCGTATATTGAAAGGTAGAGTGGCATATATCAACTTGAGCCACCTCTGGCGCTGTCACTACGTTAACCTGGCTGTCGAAGGTCGGGCTGTCTTGCTCTACACCTGTGAAACCTGGCCTCTCCGGATGGGCTGAGGATGTGCGGCGGCGATTCTGAGTATTCGATCACCGCTGTCTCCGCAGGATCGCTTGCGTTCGATGGCATTATCTCGTGAGTTGTTCTGCGGTTCGGCGGCGTGTGCTTGATCACCATTTGTTGAGTTTCGTCATCTGGAAACACCGGCTTCGGTGGCTTGGACATGTGCTGCGAATGTCATCCCAGAGGCTTCCGTACAGGTCTCTGTTCGCTAAACCAGGGATGGGATGGAAAAGGCGGAGGTGGTTAGTCCATGAGGTGGCGTCGTGGGATGAAGGATATTTGTGCCAGGTTAGCATCGGTTGGGGAGTCACGACTCCCCGGTTGGAGTCCGAAAGATAGCTTGAAACGTAATCCGATATGGCCAAGAATCGTAATCAGTGGTAAACGTGCTGCAATTTCCTTCTTTCTTCCCTTCCTGATGACAACTGACGAATACTGTTTGAGCTTCTTAAGTATGGCTGCTTTCTTTCCTGGTGAAGTTCTTTATCCATTCTCCACCTATAGTTTTACTTTTAATCTATGTTTTTTATCATTATTGTGTGGGGTATCTTCTTGTTGTCATACTGTACCAAGTTTTCCTGAGTTTAAATAAATAAGTAAATAATAAAGCAGTACTTCATTTATTTACAATGACCGTTTTCATTATTTCAACGAGCCAAAAGACCAAAGCAGCATTTTACACAGAGTGACAGGTCTGCGTATCTAAGATCCCTTTCTCGAAGGATATTTACAACACGGTCAGCGATGGATAATCACACTAGAGATCTGCTTCAGATCTGTGTAAGCACTTCTAATTACTACATCACTAGCTTAAATTCTTCCCTGGTAACCACAGCTCGCAACAATAGATACTGAAGCTAATCCTATAACAACACTTGTTGTTAGTGTGAGAACCAGTATAGGATTAAAGTCCAATTCGACTCAAACTATGCATCACAACTGTTAGCAGTGACACAAAACTGACTATTACTGCAATAAAATGTGTGAGACTAACAGTATATATATATATATATATATATATATATATATATGAACGTATGGACATGTACATCCGAAAACTATTAGCAAGTGTAAGGTTTTAACTTATTAAGTAAAGCGCACAAGAGAGTAGAATTTAAAAAAGGGATTAGAATACAGTGAACTCACTTTCCTCTATAACTTTCCAACTAGCTATGCGCAAGCTGGTGTGGGTAACCAGGATGTAATAGCAGCCCATGCATTTCCATAAGTAGACAGATCTTTCCCAATCAAAATCCCTCTTAATCTACTTGCTTATTGGCACTGTTGATACTATTCCACATGTTGGTTCTCTACCGTCTCTTAACTCTACAGCAATTAATAGCTACCCGAAGCAGAAAATACTATTCGTCGCTTGAAACAGTGCTGCCAATTTCCTACTGGAACACTCAACGTCAGGATAGAGGACCTCATCCACCAAAACTTACAGCCCACTCTCCGCAACCGGATGAAGTAAAGGATTAGTTATGTCAAAAGCTGTTTAGTTTGCTGCTAGAAGAAAAACGCCGAAATATAGTCGTTTTAGCAAGCGACTTCAATGCTCAAGTAGGGAAGCTTTGTCAGTCAAAGAAGAATATTGGTGCCACCTATGGAGTCCCACAGTGAGTCGGTGATAAAGAAGTGGAGTGCTCGCAAACGACGCAGATGGTTCAGGGTTCAATCCCCGGCCGACACACTCCTTTGCCTCCCTAATCTAGTAATAAGACTGGTAGAGAGGGAAGGTTGGGCATGAAACTAGCAACCCCATCCCGTAAAAACAAATACCACTGCTACCGAAACTCCAAAGCTCTAGCTTGAAGCCCTATGTCTCACTGGAAACGTAAAAGAATAAAGAAAATAGAGCTCCACGACGAAGAACCAACAACAGTGGCCATTATCTACAGTTTTGATCAGATAATCACATGTTTCCGGTCAATAGTACCGCAAGGCTGAGTCCCAAATTAGGGAATATATTGAGGTAAGTAATATTGAGGTTAGGCGTGTTAAGTAACGAAAGAAAATAGATCTACGAGGTTGTGAAGTTACATCGATTGAGATGGCTAGGACACGTGTTACGCATGCCTAACCCTCCTCAACGGGAAATGTTATCTGAAATATGATCAGGTTGGAAGAGCTAGTGGTGATCAGACGAAAACATGATATCAGTTCATAAAACCTTCAAGTTAGTTTGAGCCACGCAGGGAGGTTTGGCTGCCTGGTTGGGGTCCTCGGGATGGTAAGAACCTATGGCTGGAGGCAACTGGTGGTAAGGCTGAAAATCGTTCTGTGGTGCAGATGCAATCACTCTTAGTAATCTGCCATATGCATTTCCATGTTATTACTCTTTCTCCCTCATATTTCTGCTTATTACTGTTCCTTCTAATCTCTTTCTTCCCTCTTGTGTTCTACATAGAGAGTGGCAACTTGAACTGCTGCACTTAAGAGCAAAGTTAGTCGGTCAGCCAAACACGAAGAGAAACATTGCCTAGCTTGGACACCGTTATCGAAACGATGATGGACTATACACTGATGACGGAGAGGGTAGGTAGAAGACTGCCATTCCTACTCAAACACCTATATAGACTCTGATCACTTTCTAGTCAGGGCATGTATATGTCTACGACTGAACGGACACAGCCACAAAGCCTCTGCAGTCTCAACGTAAAGTGTCTCTTTAGGGAAGAAGCGCGTAAACGAGTATCTGAAACTGACAGCAATACCCGTACTGGCATAATATCCACTCAGCCATAGAAACAGCCGTTAAGAACGTCAACAACCCAGAACCCAAGGTTGGTAAACGCCAGTGGGTAACTGTTGCTTCATTCAAAATGAGGAATACGAGAAGACTGATTCCCACTGGCTCCAAAAATGACGAGAAGAGGAAGCTGCTCAAACGTAAGCAGGCTGAAAATCTCCGTCATGACTGTGAACAGTGTTGGACAATAAAAACCAGAGACGGAAAATAGATTAGCGATATGTGATACTAAACAACTACTTACACTCATTAGGAAACGAGTTATTAAGAGCCAATAGTGAAACAATTTTGGAGAACAGTGATTTATTTACCTCCCATGAGAGACAACTGGAACATTAGACGGAACGCTTTCAGGAGCAATTTAAGTGGACTACAGCAACGCTAAACTGGCCACCATCTAAAGCCTATTAGTGTGAAATGTAGACATTCATCCTGCAACTACAACTAAAGCTGTCTATAATTTAAAACAAGGGAAAGCTGAAGGACATGATAATATGACTCATGTGTTATTTAAGGATGGTAGTAATGAATTTTTGACTGGATTAAGCAAAATAGTAGGTAATTTGTTGTAATTAAATATAGTCCCTCTAGACTAATGCTATTCACAGCTTATAAAAAGACAAGTCTTGCTGTGATAATCATAGTGGATTTAGCCAGAATAATAACGTGTCTAGGCTCCATAACCAAGTGTGAACTAAGATATGTTCAAGAGATACAAACATGTCAAACCAGAAGGGCCTTAGGTTCACGTTTTCTCCCTTCGACAGATTATAGAAAATAAGCATACTTACAGGAGTCAAATAATTGCCATATTTCTTTACCCAAAAGCGAAATTTGACTCCCTACCCCTGGAGGCGACCCAACAATGTCTGGCCATGAAGGGTGTCAGGAAAATACGTCTCACCAGTCAGGGCACTCCACTGGAACTCACGCTACCGTGTAAGAACTTATGCAGGGTTGTCATATGAAGTGATAATAACTAGAAGTATCCATCAGGGATTGACAGTCACCGTTTTTTCAGTTTCATCATCGATGTACAAACGCATTTATCAACATTAGCCGATTGGAGATTGACTTGTTACCAAGGGACAGTCTCATTGAGTTAGAGTAGACAGATTATATAGTTCTCCTAGGTGATGCTGACTGACAAAATGCAGTCTTCTGAACACCTTAAACAGAAATCTTCGAATGACTGGCATGTGATTCACGCCTGTCAAAGTAAGATTATGCTACTGAACTGATCTGCACCAACTTCTGGTTTAAAGATGAGGAATGCAATGGTTAAGCGTGTTGACAACTTCACTTATTCGGGAAGTTGCATCAAACCTAATGGACTGATTGCTAACGAAATCTCAGCACAAATGCAAAAGGCTGGTGTGGGATTTGCCAATTTATGTTATCTTTGGTGGAGACGTGTTATTCAGAGAAGAACATATCAGTTAAAAAACTGTTCGCCTCGTCCTTTTTCACAGCTATAAAATGTGGTCGTCAAAAGCAGAGGATACGAAGAGATAAGCTGCTCCTGACCATGGGTTTTTGCGTTCTGTCTCATGTGTTAAGTCGTATGATATGATGAACATTATTGATGTTAGATGTTGAGTATTAGGTAACGAATGAAAGTCACTCGATGAATTTGTGAAGTTACATCTACTGAGATGACTAGGACATGTGTTACTAATGTCAAGTCATCTTCTTCCTAAATCAGCAATGTTAGCTGATATAGGATTAGGTCGACAAGGCATAAAGCTACTGACTGTTTGTTTGGGTCAGGTAGGGAGTTGCAGACTAACCGCAAGATACTAAGAACCAACAGTTGCAGAATGTGGATGATCTAGATCTAAGTCGTTCTTATTGTGGCAGATGCATTCACTTTTTGTCATCTACCAGATTTATATAATCCTCACTAGTATCTGTATCCTTATTCTTTTTCCAGCATGTAATTTTACTTAATTATTTTGTGTGCTATATGGAGTGTGGCAACTTAAACTGCTGCACTTAATTTCTAAGTTGAGAACTCAGTTTTATGCACAGGCTGTCGGAAATACTTTTTCAATAATGAAATAAAAATTAGTATACTGTAAAACCTGTAAAGTGATATTTTAATGTCATTATTATTATGGTGAGTAGGTGAATAGAGGAAAAAATTCACAATAGAACTCCATAAACCAGATTTACGATTTACGGAAATTTCGACAGAGTACTTACGGAACACTATTTGATTAAATATTATGAAAACTCTGTTAAAAAAGAAATTATTAGTAAGACGTATCAAACTACAGTTACAGTTAAGCGAGTATAACATTAAAAGACTGAAATTCAGATCTGAAAGGTGAACAGCAAAACTGGTCTTAGTAATAAATTCCTATAATAATAAAGAAGATAAACTACTACTTGTTCGTGAACCCCTAAACCACGAAGGTCTACCTCAAATGATATCCTTAGTTTATTCCTACATCTGCTGATCCCTCCATTAATAAGTTGCCCTGTTCATGCATTTCAACACTGGATGTTCATTTTTAATATCATGCATATAGCTCATTAGCTTAAGCACTCAGTTTTCAGATAACAGGTTACGGATTCGAGTTCCACTTTGCCCACTTCCGTTTGTGCAACTGAGTTGTATCATCAGTCCCTATACAATAAAGAGTGGTACACAGCCTAGAACATGACATATGTTCTGAGCAACTGAGTTACAACAATCACAGACGAGAAGAAAGAGTTAAATACAACAAACTAATTATATTCCATGTTGTTTTTCCTAACAACACTGCAAAAAAAATAAGTGCACGTAAGTTTAGAATAGTTAAAGCAAGACAGTTTGGGGGTACACTAACCTTATAATTGAGATCTATTTCAGCATCTCGTTCTAGACGGTCATCATATCCATTCCAATAAGATAAAGCAATAATGCTTGCAAATGATTTGACAACGTAATGCCCGACGTTTAATAAAACGACAGGTGCGAAAAGACGCCAAACAGGCAACAGACGTGACGTTGCAATGGGAATACTTCTTACAGTCGGTCCACTCCGAAACATCGAACCTGCTGAACCTAGTCTTGGGGATGAAGGCATGTGAATTAATCGATAAAGTCCATCCCGGAAACAAGACAGAAGTGTTGTTGGTTCGGAAGCTTTATCCGACTGAAAAAAAGTTACACCAATAAATAAAACATGTACGACAGGAAATGAATAGAAGCAAGTAATAACAATCTACTGACCTGATATCACCCATATAAAAAGATGTGTTACTTCATTTGTTTATGTGATTCATATCATTGTGAAATATTTAACACGCTTCGTTCTCTGATCATAGTTACCTTTTGCCAACACATACAGATATCAAAGCTGGGACAAATATGTACATAATATAGTGATAAAAGGCAGAGAGAGAAATTTGGCAGGAAGAAACATAATAGAACATGCAAAATCGAGATGGTGTGACTATAAGTCTGATAGGGTTTTATACGCTGCACTACTTACAGTTTTGAGTGATACTCACATGAACTCTAGAAGAAATAGCTTACTGACGTAGGCACTTGATCTTTATGCGGTGCCCAATCTGGGCAGTTCGGCATCCATCAAATGTGGTTGACAGCGGCATACACGAACTCGGAAAATCTGAACTTCAGTATAAGTTCCATGCAAACAATTGCAAGCTTTACAGATTCGTACTGTCCTAGCTATTCAGTCTGACACATACGCCGACATCACTAGTTGCTAAAAGCATTATTTTCATACCTCATCTCAATCTACAGAGATTCACAGCTAATTTTCGCGCATCAAAATGTCACTTAAAATGCTTTCTTTAATCATCACATTGCCTTGAAACGGTGACTTAAAAATATTGCTAACCAGACACAGGTAAACATTACGCTTAAAATATAGTTCCCATTTTGGGAGAGAAAATAATGCCATGCAAATGGACCTAACGTGTGACGTCATGTGTCTTGTTTGACCACATCTGGTAAGAGTCAAATCGACTTTCCGTCTACGTTTTGTTAACCAATAAAACCTTATATCTACTCATTCTAACTAAAACTGACAAATTTTTGTGTAGAGTTTTGTTTTTTCCATGACTAAAAAGCTGCATTAAAGAGGTAATACGCAAATATCATATATTCGCAATCATTTTTACCGTTCAGAAGACTCCATTTCCCCATCAGTGAAGTGAAGAGTACAGCAAAAACTAATACCAAGTATTTTCTAGAGTCGGTTGGCATTCACCCCGAATTATTAACACTGCAGTTTTTTTAAATATGCCTACGAAGTGATACTGCAATCGAGTATGATTAATATGAGCGTTACTGATTGAATTTTAAAGGGTGACGTTGATATTACAGATCCCTTTAGTTTTTGGCCATCCATCTACACTAAATAGTGAAAAGAAGCTAACAGACCTCGATAGCAAAACGATTGGCTAATAAGATAGTTTTAAAAATTTCAGGGCATTATTTGATGTTCGAGCAGCTAAATAGCTGAGTCAAACTCTTAGAAACTCAATGTAATTAGTCTTATGATGAAGGTATGTAACGCTTACTTACGAACACACCTTCATGCAGCGAGTGCTAAATAAGAGTCTGATCCCAACTACTTTAGCCCCGGAAAACTGGACTACCACAAGTCTTCCCATAACATGAGTATAGCGCAAAAATAGTGGGCTGGAAAGAGAAAACATTCACCTTAATACAGATGACAAAATATTCTTAACTTCAGAAGTGACTGACTAAAGTAGGAAATATATCGCTTGGAACAGCTACCTGTCATATATAAAGAAAGCACGTTTGCAAGTATTACAGAACAATACATGTTACGAGATTTCAAGAGAACGAAATAATTCGACGCTTGTTAACAGCAATTTATTTTATAAATGTCAATAAAAAATTAATTACTGAACAAACAGGATCTAACTCTACAAAGCTTCTTACTTTTCATCACTTCAACATGCTGACTATGAATCCTTGGGATATCAATACAATAAGAAAGAACTGTCATTTCTAGAGCCCACGGCAATCGATGTGGGAATGACTGTAATGAGAACGAGAAGTCATACAATGAAACTTGAAGTGTAAGTTGCTTTGAAACAACTGACTACATACAAGCACCTAGATATGCTGGCAATCCCGATTTCGCCTAAGTAAATTCCTCACATGAATTATGTACTATCGGTTCTAGAAAATTCTAAGAGCTTTGTATATCTCCTGGCAAGTTTCGCAAAGCAAACACGACTTTCGAAAACTACGGCACTTGAGTTTATATTTTTGAAGTAACAATAATTTCTCCTAGAAATAAAAGACAGAGATCACAAATTAAGCCACGAAGGAAAAAAATATCTTACCTGAACAACCTCAACAATGCTTGCTGCATAAAATGGGGTAACAATCACCCATGAACAACTATAACACAAATAAAACTAAAAGGGTAACTTACACTTTCAGTAACAGATGTCCAAGCAGACGTTTGAATGGACTGGATTTCGAAACCTCTCTAGAAGGAGTATAAAGTATGTAAATTGCCTACTTCGGTAGTGAGGTGACTTCACAAATCAAATTTTCTGTCATGAAGTTTAATCCGCGTACAATAAGTACACTGCCTAAGCCTTTGGAAAAAAATGATAAACCCTTAAACGTGGTAAGTCTTTCTTAATGGTTTACTTGGAACTGTACACATCTTTTAACTACAGGTATTAGTGAGAATGGCGTTAAGTGCAGATAACGACTTGATCCTATTACTTGACACTGGTTTCTGATGATAACGAAAGGATGAGACAGCAACAACTCCAGCAGCATACTAAATAAAGCGTTACGCAAATTTATTTAAAGTAACCTAGCGTAACCGATACCCATCCCTGCTAGAGCTGGATTGAAGCCTAAAAATAATTAGTTTCATGAGAGAGCTTACCACTATCAGCAATCACTGCTTGCTCATCATGAGATTCTTGGTAGTTTTCTCCTGCCTCAGCATTTGAGAAATTAGTGAGTGAAGACTCCTCTTGTATTCGTCTGTATTCCAAGTCCTTCAGGCGTTCAGAATACATACTCAGGAGTATCGCGACAATTAAAATGTTGCCAAATGTTCCCTCGTGTCCAATATCTAGTGTCCAATATCCAATATCCTGATTACGAGCTAGTATAAACCAGTGATTTCTTTGAGCTCGCTTCTTGATTGTGAGGTAGAGGTTCCAGATCTTCGGTGAGCTTCTGCGTAGTAAGTCCCGCCACTCGACTGCTTTAGCTCTGGTAGACTCCAGGAGGAGTGGTGCGGGGATTGGTCGAGATGTGGTTTGTAGTATGCAGTATGTTAGGACTGTATTGCTGCCGTGAATGGAGTTTGACCTAACTCCCGTTGGTCATTCGGTGTAGTCATAAAAGCAGAATAGTAATAATAATAATAGGTTGTAGTGTAGATAATATAGGTTGAGATAAGTGGAATAATAAAGGTGACCTAAGGAAAAGATAGAGTGAGAGAAGGCAGAATAGGTCGTGGGGATTTAGTTTGTACGCTTATCATTGACAGTTCGGTTTCAAATTTTATGAGGATAAGCCATTGAGACACAAACCTTGCATTTCTGCATGATTGTCTAGCTTCCGCTTAAAAATCTCCAGAGATGGCGCTGTAGTCACGGCCGCCGGTAAAGCGTTCCAGAGACGGCAAACACGAAGCGAAAAGAAATGTGATCGCACTCGAGTCTTTGGTCTCTGGTGTGCTATCCTTAGCGGGTTACCTCGTGGAAGCCTATAATCACTTAATGGCAGGATGCTTTTATTTGGGTGGGCCTGGTCATTTAGGATTTGGTAGACGGTGATGAGGTCTCCCCTGTGCCTACGGTAACTAAGTGTGAAAAGACCTAATTTCTTTAGTCTTTCCTCATATGATTTGTTGCGGAGGCCGATCACCCATTTTGTCGCTCGTCTCTGGACACTTTCTAGAATGTTAGCATCCCTTTTGAGTAGCGGAGGTGCAATGATATTATGCACCTCAAGGTGTGGCCTCACATATGCCTTATATAACCTTAAGAACAGTTCGGGAGTGAGAGCTCCCAGCTGCCTATGCATAAAGTGTAAGTTGCGTAGGCTTTGGCGACGTCCCTCGAGTAATTTCCACTGGTGTCTAGCTTTTCTGTTAGAATAAGACCTAGATCACGCTCTGATGGAACACAACTCAAGTTCTGGCCACCAAGGGTGTAATTTACACTCTGTGACCTGCCGGAATGAAGTTGCACTACTTTGCACTTCTTTAGGTTGAAAGGCATTCCGTTAGCCAGAGCCCAGTTTCCCAGAGTTTGCAGGTCAGCCTGCAATCTATCTGAGTCTTCCGATGAGTTTATTGCTCTCCAAATCTTTACGTCGTCAGCGTAAAGAAGCGCAGAGCAGTTTAGTTGGGGGGGCAGGTCATTGATAAAAATCAAAAACATCAACGGCCCTAGGATAGAACCCTGAGGAACCCCTGATGCCGAGGTGTGCCAGGATGATCGGATGCGGTTGACTTTGGTGCAGAATTCTCTCTCGCCTAAGTAATCTGTCAGCCATGCGAGAAGTGCTCCAGAAACTCCCGCCTTGCTTATTTTGTGAAGGAGCAGACCATGGTGAACTGTGTCGAATGCTTTCGCAAAGTCGAGAAAGATCACGTGGGCTGGTACCTTTTTGTCCCAGGATAGTGTCCAATCGTTCCAAGCTAGTAGAAGATTCGTCACGCAGGATCTTCCCCTCCTGAAACCGTGCTGTGCTTCGTGAAGAAGGTTAGTCCCATCGAAGTATTTTCTCATGTGGTCGTCAATGAGACTTTCCAATATCTTCGATATCACTGGAAGTAGAGCAACTGGTCTGTAACTGGTCACATTCTGCCGGTCACCACCCTTGAAGATAGGGGATAGGATTGCACGTTTCCATTCACATGGAAGTTTCCCTACATCAAGGGAGTGTTGGAACAGATCACTTAGGGGTTGGCAGAGACTTTCTGAACACTGCTTCAGGACAGATGGTCTGATGTCATCACAACCTGAAGACTTTCCCGAAGCCAACCTTCCCAATTTTGCAAGTACCATAGCCGGGGTAATTTGAAATGTACCCAGCAGGTTTTCGCGTGTTGGTTTTGCGATGTAATCTGGATGTTCTGTAGGGGTAATATCCTCGTTACTGTTTAGTTGCCTGTGAAAGGCTAGGCTGAATGTCTCTGCCATTTCAAGACTAGTAAGAGATTTCCCATCAGAACCCACTAGATTGCATGCTCCCTGGTTGGTCGGTTTTCTTTCGGACATAAACCTGTATAGGCTTTTGGGGTTCACGAGAAGCTTATTGGCGAGGTCTCCCTGAAATGTCCTTCTATCGCTCCGGACTCGTATGTTACATCGATTCCTGAGTTCAAGGTACACTTCATGTTCGGGTTGACTCTTCGATCGTCGCCACGCAAACCAGGCTTTTCGCTTTGCCTGCAGAAGGCGTTGTGTCCCCCTTTTCAGCCATGATCGTTGCTTCCTAGCTTTTGGTGTGACTAAAGGAACAGTGTCTGAGACCGCCTGGTGAATGATCTCCTTTACCACTCTCCAGTGTTCTTCTACTGTTAGCTCTGTCCATTTTTTAGGCCAATTTGCTTCAGACAGAAGTCTTCGCATTTTGGTGTAGTTGGCTTTGTTATAACACAGATAGGGCTGTGTATTGTCCCACTGTAAGCGCTCGCGGAGGACTATGTCGAATACTATGACCGCGTGGTCACTACTACCTATGGGAGTCGTGATCTGAACGTTTTCCACTAGTAGCTGGTCACTAGTGAGCACGTAATCCAGTCTAGAAGACTTCCCATCAGGGCCCCATCTAGTATCCATCTTGACATTTTCAGTGAATCCAGCCTTCCTGATGGTATGCAGCAGATTTCGATCAAATCTATCATGGGCTTTTCCCGACACCAAGTTAAGAGATGGGGCATTGAAGTCACCAGCTATGACAATTTGATCATAACCCATGTCTTGAGTTGCTGAGATTGTATTTAGCAGTACCTGGTTGTGGTCTGCTCCACATGAAGGTGATCGATAAATGCTGCCCACTAGATATTTGCAGTACCCAACGGTGAAGTGGCACCATATGGAGTCAGGGAGCTCTGTGAGGGGAGGGTCCATCGCGTGAACACATCTGAGCTGTTTGTCGACGTATATGGCGACTCCACCTCCTTCTTTCAGGTCCCTATCTCGCCTGACTAGGACCATATCATTTATACTGACTTCGCTGTCTGCCACCGTAGGGGTTAGCCAGGTTTCCGTCAGTATTATGATTTTGGAGTTCAGTTGTGATTGTAGGTGTCTAAGTTCAGCTATTTTGCCTCTTAGCCCTCTCACATTACTGTACAGGCAACTGGTAGTCAGTCTCACCACTTCCCCGTATTGGGGGGTAGTTGACTTGATATTGGCTATCGGTTGAGGAGTTATCCTACGAACTAGTTGGCCGATTCCCCAGGAACCGGCCTGTTGGCGTTTTTTTCTTCTAGTTCAGTCGGAGCACTCGGATGACACTGGCTATCATCGTCCGTGCTGCACCGCTGTAGTGTGACTAGGGGTTGAGGATTTTCTTTTACTACGCTTTGTTCTCTCCTTTGAGTGCGAGGCCGGCTCTCGCAGCAGCGAATGTGTTTGCTGACCTTGTCCTTGGTCTCGTACCATCTATGGAGAGCGGTAGTCAACTGGTCTTGGGAGCTGAACTTGACAGCTAACAGACGTGGCGAGTTAATTGACATAAGATGAGTGGGTCGAGGCAGTCTATAAATAGAGACAGCCCCTGAACTCCCAGGGCCATCTGGGATGCCAACCATCTCCATTGTTGTACATCATGACAATGCTTTTCGCAGGCGTTCCCAGTTACCAGTTCGGGAATGCCATGCACAACCATGGAGGCAGAAGGAATGAGCTCTGGCGACTCCCTCGCCATTTGTCTTTCCTTCCACGGCCTGTCTGGCTTAACACGTATGTTACAGGCCCTCCCTATAGAAAGGACTTGAGAAGCCAGTAACACTTTTTCAACATCCTCGGTAGAGCCCAATGTTACCCTCAGTGGGGATGGTTTGCCTTCAGGTGCAGCAGTGCCCTTATACAATCTGCATAGATTTACTGGTTGGATGTCCAAACCCAGTGTGCTGCACAAGATGGACCACTGTTCCTGATCAAATAGGGCCCTATCTTTCAGCAGACTACTGCTACAGTCTGGTACATTAAAGAGGATTACACAATTTGATCTGCTAACCGTGGGCTTGGGCTCGGTCCTCGCACATTTGTGATTTCCTTTAAGACCGTTTTGGTTCGTCTGGTTCGACTGGGTAATTTTTGTGTCTCAGTGCTGTGGCCAATATTACTGGCAGACGAGAGGGGTCTTTTTCCAACGACGGAAACCCGTGGTTCTCCAGCCTCTGTGTCTGGAGCGGTTATGTCAAGAGTTACAAGTTTAACCGGTGAGGATTTTGGTATCCCCGGTTTACGCGCATTTGTACTAATTTCCGGATTGGTGCTGGTCGAATATTTCATATTTTTCCCCGCTACTTCTGCACCATCTTTAGTTTTCAAAGGACTACGCGAGGCTACATCAGGACGGCAACTCGGGCATATGTACCAGAACCATTGGCATGGGTTTTTACGCATAAAGTCATAATATGCTTTTGGTACCCCATTGTCGCATCTGCAATGCACCCATCGCTTGCAAAAGTTACATTCGAAAGCAGAGTCTGCTTGTTCGACAACAGAAGCGCAGACCTTGCAGTCGTCTGTCTTCTTGGGGAGCGTTCTTGTCGTCTTGCGACGTCGTGAACGTTTCTTTTTGGCCTTCCTATTTGTTTCATGGTCTACCATGGGGATGGGTGTTATGCAGTTCTCACTTAGTGCAATTTTCCCACTCGGATCTGTTAACCTAGTCATGTTAACAGGGGTGGAGCCACATCCACTTGGCTGACTTTGCACAGCCTCACTGTAGGACTGTGGCGACATAGGTAATTTGTACGAGCTGGGAATATCAGCCCTGGTCTTCAAGACCGGTATGCGTGAGTCCATCAGCTTCACCTGCAACTTTCGGGTTATTCGGCTTCACAGCAAACACGTAACAGACCCACAAGTCCTGTTTATTTGAAAGAGTGAGGAGGATGTTGCTACAGAAGTAGCACCTGAAGCTTCGGCAGTAGTTCGAGACAGCGGGAGGTACCACACACAGGCTCGGCGAGGGAGAAATGGTTGAATAAAATTCGCCGGGTAGGAAGATACGGTTTCCCAAACGAATAATTCACAAAATTGGATATTTCCGGTTAGAGAGGAAAAGCACGTCTTATTCAAGGAGCGCGCTACAGCAGTAGATCTACTCAATCGACTGGTGCATCTATACTAAAAGTAGTGAGTTTATTTCTGTATTATCTGTTCTTGAGTGTACCATCTAGAGATTTCAAATATCATGCTGACGGAATTTTTTCCTCCTCATACAGGCCAAAAATTCAGGAGATACGAACAGAATATGGGCGACGTCAACTGAGTAGACAATATTATAATCATGTGTAGTGTAATTCTGATTAGCTAATATAAATCAAACCGCTCTTTGGGGGGCCCATTCCTTGGCAATGAGGTGACACTTACTGATTTCTGATGAGCTTCCAAGCATTCCGTCGGTAGGTACCTTCGTAAGTGGTCTGGGGTGCTAGTTATATATGATTTTTAGTATGTTAAGATCGTGGCGATGTTGATATAGGAGTTAGTACTTCTGCTTATTACGCGTCTATCGCGGTCGAGAAGTAAAATAATAATACCAGTAGTGGAATTGATGTTTTATTGGTAAATGTAACGAGAAGATAAACAAACAAGGAATGCACATATGCGGATGATTCATAAAAAAGAGCAAGCGGAAGAGTGAGACGGGAAGAAGTGCGTGGGTGCCAGTGATGGTATTGTGCGCAATACAGCATAGTATGTTCAGAGGGACATTCTCTTGGACACAACCCATATACTGCCATATAATTATACAGTCACTCTGGTCTTTCCACTAGGGTAGCAGATAATTAGCATGAAAGAGATCACGGAAATTCATAAAAGCAATGAACCTCGACATAATTTCTTCTCCTAACACAACTTGTCCGACTTTCCTGCCGGAGTTCAAAGAACAGCGTTATGGATATTGGACGGCTCAGGTTTAGGAACAATGAGTTATGTTCACAAGACGTACCTCTGAATAAGCAGTCGCGCAACAACAGTGAATTATATTTGTAGTTGATGCCAACAAATTTACATCATCTGAATTCTTCTAAGGGCGTAAAATTCACTTTTATTGAAATTTCTTGTGGTGTATATGATCACATAAAAATTATAGTGAGTTTGAGATGGAGTTTTTCACCAATAGTTAGACATTTTTCAAGCGACTAGTATTCTACTTCCAATGGGGGTGAGACCGAAGTATCTCGATAGTTTTAATCCCAACTTTCCAAATCAGAGAGCTGTGGTAACCTTTTCTTTTCAAAAATAATTTCCTTTAATCCCCTTTATATGTGTGAGTGCTTGTTCAAAACAAAATGATATCTTTGCGGTTCACTTTCTGACACCAGCTGGATTACAGGGGGTCGGCTCGTAACTAGATTACTGTGTTTCTCGTAGAACAAAGCAAATGGAGAGTTGCGTCTGCTTAATACTTTCATCAACAGTGTGGTGTGTAAAGCTTGCGTCTATTCGGTCCGACTGACAGTCCGTTAGACGCAAGTGTCTGCTGACACATAGCCTCCCTGTGAAGCGTTCCGCTAAAACCATGATAGCTACTGGTGCGTTCTGAAAACAAAAAATACGACACTGCCTTCAAGGCTTTGCTAGTGAGTCAGAGAACCTCTGTAGTTCGTAACACATTTCGCCAAATTGAAGATATTCCTAAGCCATAAGAGAAGCAGATGGCTAACATATTCTTGTCTCATTTTAAGAGGACGGTATGGGGTTGAATAGTTCGAGTGCTTTTGTGAAATTAGGCGATATCACAGGAACTATAAAAATATAACCTTTGTCCTCATTAGTGCGGTTATCGCCTCAAAAAACAAATGCAATCTGAGTATTGCATATGTGAGTGGTTGTTAGTGGCAATGTTTCATAGGATGCTACAAAATCGTTAGAACTTTTCAATCGAAAATAATCATGGTCTAAATATGATTCACCTGAGAATACAGCTCGATGGGTTTAAAATTGTTAAGTTGAAACCATCACTTATACTGGGAGTTAGGAATATTAAAAACCCGGGTTGGAAGTGGCACTGATCAAAGGCGCCACAAGATCTAACGAAAACTTCACATAATTAATTAAGATACAATTTTTTTGATAAAATTAGGACGAGTAGGATAAGATGAATACTTACACTGCAGACATCGGAGCAGTGTACACTACGTAGAATTACTAAAAAACCTGTGTGAAAGAACATCGGAACCTGCTGAAGGTGAACTTCAGGGAGATATGCACAACCATCGCAGGAAAACAGAAGAGGCAAGAGAAGAAATGGCTCTCAGGGGTCACCTGAAACTCAGTAGAACAGATGAGGATGGTGAAATAATGACTCGATGCTAAGATGGACAACAGAAGAGGAGGCTGAATTAAACATACACTGCACCGAATATAAAGTTAGTAAGAGCGCTAGAAGAGACGAAAGACAATTCTACGACACACAGGAGCAGAACAGGCGAGTGATTGAGACCTCGAGACATTATATCAGATAACCAGGACTATATCCGGAAAGAGATCAATGCAGATGAAAACTATAAAAGGTTGTCAGCGGAAGCTAATTACCACGGAGAGAAACAAATAAAGCAATAGGTTGATCACTCCAAAGAATTCCTGAATCAACTGTCACCAGCAAATCACCCAGAAATGCCAACAACGCCACTCACAGAAATACCAATGGACATAAATCCACTGACGGAAGCGGGAGTCTTGAATGCAATCTAGGTACTGAAGTCCAGTCAGGAAAGCAGCGGGACCAGACGGAATGGGCTTACGCTAGAATCGGCGTGTAATCATGCTGCTGTGCTGAGTTGCCCTGATCCTGTAGAGAATAAAAGATGCACTGTATGCAGAACCCTGCCACCCGGAAAAAGCTTGAGTCAGGAAAAGCGAAACATGATCTGATCAAATTGCAAATTTACGCAATATCATCACGGGAAAAAGAATAGAATGGCAGCCGAACATCTCGCTATGGTGAGGGCTGGCTGCCAGACAAATTGGTAGACAATTATTTACGTCAATGTTTGCGTCCCCGGTATTGGTCGTGAGAAAATATGAACAAGTTTGATTCAACAACCAACCACAGCAGGCTTTGCGTAGGCGGATACGGTTAGCATAAAGAAGATGTGACAATCAAGAAACAGCCACAGAGAGATGAAAGATTAACATTCAGTAAGAAACAACAACGAGATTCACCTTAGCAAATTTACTTTTCTAAAAACAGCTTTCAATCCGTTGTAAACGTTGTACTTACCTCAATATTGGTTGGTTATCGTATGCCTACAACCACGGGATGAAAACGAAACGAAGTCGATTTTCCCGCGCAACCTGGAGGGTAACTGTACAATTCAATAACTATACAGCCTAGTTCAGACAATGTGTATTTATATATATATCAAATATTTAACTGTTGAAACATTATTAACTTGTAGACAATCTACGATTTGATATTATATCATACTTGATCGTGCCTGTAAAACTGGCATGCATTTTCATGTAAATTTATGTTTATATGAAAATAAAAATTATTATTATTATAATACTAAGCGTTTCTGAAAATCTTCGAGGGATAGCGTGAGGCCCAGCGAAGCAAGAGCTGGGCATTAACGGTTTATGAGACTTGACTGACAGTTTCTGACAGTTTGGATGGTCTCCACCCGTCTTTCCTGGTGCCGGCCAAGTCTACTTTGAACAAGCGTTGTCTGGAACTTTTGGTCAAGTTCAATGACGCCCTGGGTCAAGGAAGGGACTAAGCGTCTTGGATGCAAGCAGGAAAGTAAGTCATGTTGACCTGTCTGTTATATGTAACGATGTGTATGATGCTCAGCATGATGAGTCTGTTGTTCGTGTTCCGCAGTCTAGGGATAATAGGCCTAAATTTGAACCTCCGTGTTTCGACGGAAACCCAGCTGACTATTCACAGTTTGTAAAGGGGTTTGAAATCATGCTGTTTAGTTTTTTATTAAATGATGAAATGAAGCTGATGTATTTGATGAGGTACTGCACCGGAGTTGCTTCAAGAGCTATACAGTGCTGTAAAATCATGCGCCTTAACGAAGGATACTCTGAGGCTATGAGTATACTGCGTCAAAGGTTTGGAAGACCTTCGATGATTGTAAGGAAATTATTTGAGGCTGTTGAGGGTAATGGTGGTCAACTACAAGATGACTCCAAGGCACTATCTGAGTTTTTGGATAATCTGTTGACTTACAAGAACGCATTGATTTCGATGAATTGCATGAGTGACCACAACTCGAGTTTTGTCATGGAAGTAATAGCGAGACGCCTACCTACTCGACTGCAAAGGAAGTGGGTGAAGATCAGCCTTCTTATAAACGATGAAGGTATTGAGCCAAATTTTGGTGATATCCTGAAACTGGTAAATACTAGTGTCAATCTATCTATGAGCTAGTTTGCCGGTCTATTGCATCTCACCCCTAGAATAGAGCAGTCTGAGAACAAAATGCACTCATTCATGACGAATAGGCCTCAGAGAGGTGGATATCGAGAAAGCTCTATGGTGTCTAGTAATGCATATAGACCTAGTGAGCGTAACAGGTTTTGTGGTACATTCTCAACAGATACGTTACTAGTTGCAAGACAAACACGGTTGTGTTTTACACCTTTGCAAGAAGTTCGTGCAATGATGAACTGTGAGTCAGTGAGCAAGTTTAGCGATAAGCTGAATGTGAAATCAGCGTCATCAAGGTGTGGCTACGAATTGTGTGACGATAATGGTGCGGTGAAGAAGCCTGTAGTCGCAACTGGTAAGCCATTTTTGAATAGAGTGTCACAGACGACATCGCAGTTTTTGCAGGAGAAGAGTTACCGTTTCAGATTCCAGTTCTGACTCCGCAAGTTTACAGGGTAGTAGTAGTCAGATTAAAGGTATGAAACCTTTAAGGATTTGTGAGGAGGAACCCAAATTGTTTACTTCTGTTATTAAAGAGTTTGAAAATGATGAAATTGGCGGTAAAGTGAATATTCGTGATAATGATCATGATAGTGCACATTTGTCTTTGGTCGATCATGATGAAATGAGGGGAATGCCCACTACTGCTAAGTTGAACAAAGGTTCTGTAAGCTGTGAACGTGAAGTATAACTAAAGGCAGATGCAGTTGCAGAAGGTATGGATACTCATGACACCATCAGTGTAAATGATCAGTGTGTAGCCCACCTATCAACAGATGTTAATGCTGAACTGGGGCTAGTCATTAGAGATAGCAGTGGTGGTAGTCCTGCAGTTAGACAAACTTCTAAAAGCCGAAAAACAACAGCTTCTGATGCACCGCCAAGTTCACCAACTTGTATCACTCTGTCGTCGTTGATGTTGTCATCCACAATGGAAGGGACGTCCATGAATCCGCGTGTCTTATGCTTTGACTATGTAAGTATCAGTGCAATTGAATAGACGAAAGATGTTTCTCAGTTTAGTCAGGATAAGCCAACCGTGTGCGAGGGGTGATTTTTAAACTGACTGGCACGAATAAAGGCATTTCTAGTTTCAAATCACTATTTGAATGCTATTATCGTTGGTGCAAATTACTATGTTTCTACGCTTGGTTGATCAGATACGTCGTGTGTTTGTTAGTCATCTATATTCTATGATACAATGACATGAACGTGTTACCATTCAAAGTTGAGGATACAGATGATAGAAGAAGGTCAGCAAATGAACTCGGTGACGATTTTCCAACCTAGAGCGTCAACCTGAGAAGGGTTGTAGGCGTACTGCTATAAGTCCTACAATTCTTCAAAGGGTAGCGCATCAATGAGCAGTCCAATGTGCTTGGTGTGTGATATTGTACATATGTTCATATTGAATATACTGAATTGATATCATCTGTCATTTATCTGTTGGTAATACTGTTTGTGTCCGAACGACTTCCACTTGGATCATCAAAGTGAGAAGGAATGTAGGCGTACTGCTGTAAGTCCTACAGTTATTCAAGGGTAGTTCGTCAAGACAGAATACACAACATTTGATGTGTTCATTGTACAATGTTTTATCTCATTCCTTTTCTAATAACGTCTTTACTTGATTCTCATTATATTCCATTAAATCTGACATTTTATAGGTCTTTATGGGTGACAATCACGTCTCATTAAGCGTTAATGCCCAGCTCTCGCTACGCTCGGGCCCACGCTGTTCCTCGAATATTTCAGAAACTCTTAGTTATAACGGACGAAAAAACCAAATCACCGTTCTGCCGCTTCATATTTATTTATGGTTACACCAACATATAAAATGAATAAGTGAACTAAGGTGTGAAAACAAATATTACAATAATAAATCATTGTATTACTTCTGACGATGTTTCACTCTTCTTTCTGAACAGCGACCGATGAGACGATGACTATCGTATTGATGCCTCCGCGAAAATTGGGGAAGTTGATTTTGAGCAAACAACAATGAATTGATCGTTCAATCTTCAACTCCATTGACACTCCCCGGCAAAAAAGGGATCCAACCCTTTTTTCCTTCACGACCAGTACACGTTGACTTGGATGCCATTGCGAGAACCTGGGTCACACGGACAGAGCTGAAATGGAAAACAAACAGAAAAGCCAACACACCACAAGCATACCCACAGCACAATCTCACACATCGCTGACGACCTGCGCCTCCAGACAGAGACCTCCTCTTGACATCTTGCAACACAATCGCCACTTCCTAGAATGACTCTTGCAGAATGAAAGAGACCATGGCAGGACCTCACGATACTCTACGCACATCCTCTTATCTACTCATTACCAATTACCACTGAAATCGCTTGTCACTCATTCTGCTTCATTTCTAGTAACGGTGATGTATGCGAGCCTCAGCCGTTTACACTCTTTCTCCCCGGCGTGTCGGACCGCAGCTAACAATTACCTCCGTATTCATTTCATTCTCAGCAATAGCCTAGCCTCCCCGGCGTATACGACCCATCTGCTGTCCTTAACATCAATCAATTCATTCATGGATGTAGAAGACTCGAAACAACTTCAGAAGTAATCACGACGAAAATTTTAACAAAATTATGCAATAAAAACAAGATACGATAACAACAAGTAAACACAATGAATCCAAAATACACCAATTGATATGACACACCACACGTATATACAAATTGTACAAACAACCTCGCCGATCATGTCTTGGTGGAATTCCTTTGAAGAATTGCAGGACTTACACCAGTACGCCTACAACCCTTCTCAGGTTGACGATTGTAAGTTGTGGAATAATAATAATAATAATAGTATATTCTCATTTTGTACATGAGAGACGCCAGTTTACAGGCATCATCAATATGATAAATTACATATACGATTAGCAATCATAATTAATAATAATGTTTTAATAAAGTACACATTTTTTCCTACTTGTGTAGGACACACCAAATATACAGGCATGGATAAGCATTAATTAAATTTCATAAATTCGGTTTATGGTTAAGTTACATGGTTGCTGGCGTTTTTGTTTTAATAATAATTATAATAATGTATATTCTCATATAAACATATAAATTTACATGAAAATGCATGCCATTTTTTTAGGTCTGTGGGAACAATATGATAACCAGTCATTCAATGGAGCACATCATGAAATATAGGAATATTGACTTCGCATTAACAAAAAAACCCAAGTAAGTTTTGGATGGATTAAAAATACTTGGGAAAAAATAAAGCTTGAAGTAATTCCTCAATATAACCTGGGTGTGTACAAATCCGAATCTCATTTTTGATTTGATTTATATCCAAATTGGGTAATAAGGAAGCTATTTTTACAGATACGATCAGTTATGTTATAAGATAAAAAAAAAAAAAAAAAAAAAAAAAAAAAAATTTTCCATTGGTATAAGAGTATATTCCACAAATGTAATCCAGGTTGCGTCGTGGAGAAAGTTAATTCGTTATTAACCAGGCAACTGAAAGATACGGGACCAATAATGTTTGCAGATCATTTGTCATTGTAAATGGTCAAATATCCACATTATTCATTCTCATTCAAAAAGTCAAATGGAAGCTGAAATGGTGAGAGAAAAAAGAAGACAAACAACAGCAACGCAAAAGAAAGCAACGGGAGTCCTTAAGGAGTGATTAATAAATATATACATATATATTCTGTTTAGTAACTGTGGTTATTTTGGTACACAAACTAACTAGTCCCGTTATGCTAACTTTTATATTATGTGTGAACTAATATTACTGTCCTGTGTAGAAATGTTAATCATCTAGTTCCAATAATATTAAAATTTATAATTGTAGTTTGCTGTAACTACACGTTTAAACAACTTAAAATATCTATGTAGGGTGAAAAAGAGGGTGTAAGAGTCAGACGTAGAAGTGCATTGTCATCTTTGAGCAGTCTGGTGACTGAGGAGATGAACACTGGAAGTGTGTTTGCATCGCGCACATTAGCTGGTAGTCTATTCCAAATGACTGAAAACTTATTTAAGAAGAAGTTGTACCGCACGTAAGTCTGACAGTGCTCCATAGCAGCTAGGTTGTGATGATTTCTAAGATTGTAACTGATGACAGCGGTAGGTTTAGTTATTGGCTCGGAGGAATGCAAGAGAAGATTAGTTAGCTTATAGTAAAAGATAAGGTTTAGCTTAAGGCGTCTTTTCCAGAGGGGTTCTAATCTTAGTCTTACGCATCGCTCATGGTATTCCAGACCACTTTCTAAACCAAGAGTTCTTGAGGTAAACTGCCGTTGCACTCCCTCTAATTTAAGCTTGTCATTTTGTCTTAGTCCGCTAAGAATAAACGGGCAGTATTCTAAGATAGGTCGGACACATACTTTGTATAATAAAACCCTAGTTTCACAACAAAAGAAATTGCGTGTTATGCATCCTATCAGCCTTCGCGTTTTACGTCTGGCATAATCAGTCTGTTCAGCGAACGTTAGGTTACTAGAGTATCTAATACCGAGATCTACGACTGAATTGAGCTTAGCTAGTTTTCGCCCATTTATTTCAAGGTTTAGATCAAGCTTACTGTTGCCGATACAAATCCAGCCGCATTTGTCAATGTTAAAATTTAGGCAGGATTCAGCACACCACGTTGCAAGGCTACTTAGTTCAAGATGTATTTTATCTACCATATCGCTTAATTCATGAGTGTAGCAGGAGTAGACGACTTTGAGGTCGTCAGCATATAGGAATGGTTTACCTGAGGTGAAGCACTTGCAAATGCTGTTAATGTAAACTGTGAATAAAAGTGGACCTAGGACACTACCTTGCACGACCCCACTTGAGATCTGCCTAGGATGAGACAATACAGATCCAACTTTGGTTATTTGTACCCTGTTGCTTAGAAATGATTTTAACCAGTTCAGTAATGGGTTGCGAATTCCACAAGAGTACAGCTTCTCAAAGAGAATACTGTGAGATACCATGTCAAATGCCCTAGATATATCGAAGTAGAGAACAACGACTAGCTTACGTGCTTCGCGACTACTAGTGATGCAGTTGAAAAAGTCGAAGTGGCAAGTAACGCAGGATCTATTTTTGAGAAATCCGTGTTGAGACCTTGTAACAAGATCCTCCCTAATTAGGTAGTCTGACAATTGATCTTTACAACTTTCTCCATGATTCGTGAGATAACTGGGGTTATATTTATGGGTCTGTAATTGCGGACGTTTGCCCTATCACCAGATTTGTAATGTGGAATTATGAAGCTAGTTTTCCACTCACTAGGGTAAGTGCCAGTGTCCATAGATATTGAGAAGAATTTAAGAAGTAACAGGGTATATCACACCCACTGTTTTTGAAAATTATCGAAGCGAGGCCATCCGGTCCCGTACTAGTGGAAGGTTTAAGGCTTTTAATTGCTTGTACTATTAACTGATTAGTGAACACAATGCTTTCAAGGGAAGAGATAGTAAGGGGAGCGGTTTCACCAGGCATATGTGTTTCTAAACTAAAGTTTGCAAACCAATCACTGAAAGTTCACAGATAGTGGCAGGTTCATTGTAGATTACTTTGTCGTGAAGTAAGTATGGGATTTCCCTCGCCGACTGCATTCGTTTTTTAAGAAGTGCCGTTAAGTTATAAACTTTGGAGGTACTTTCAAGTGCCGTTAACTCTTCGTCGAGGTCCTTTTGAGAGCGTAGGCGCTTGAGAGATTCAAGAGACTCGTGGATTGAGAGCAATAGTGATATGTCCTTAGTGGAATAGTACTGTTTCTTCAGTTTCCTTAACTTATTACGGTGTGCCCTTGGAATATATTCAGTTCGGTGTCTACTTAATTTCACTATTTTATTTGGGGCAACTGTATCTAGACAAAGGGTAACATTCCTGTAAAACAGGGTTACTAAGGCCTCCAGGGAGTCAGTGGTAAAATAGTCATCCCATTGACAGAGTCGAATAAGTTCTTGGACTAATCCCCAGTCTGTATATTTGTAACTACGACATATTGTGCTTCCTGAGTCTTGTTTGTTTCCTGTATTTAGTGGTGAGAAAGGCAGAGAGCAGAGTACCATTCTATGGTCACTACTGGAAAATCTATTACCAACTAAGTGGATACTGGGATTGTGTCATGACAAAAAACAAGGTCCAAATGTTGTCACCACGAGTAGGTGTCTGGACGTGTTGTTGCCATCCATAACAGTCTATAGTGGCAAGTAATTCGTCGAAGCGTTGGGGGCCGGAACTAGTTAGCCAATTGACTTCTGGAAGATTGAAGTCCCCTGCAATTATTTTGTAATTAGCACTAAACGAGGATGCATGTGCAAACGATTTAGCTAATAACGCATCAGTTTCTTTTGTTGCGCTTGGTGCTCGATAAACACAGCCTATGAGAAGTTTGTACTTATCTCCATGTAAGACAACCCAGAGTGAGTCAGGTACATTATTCATTGTTTCATCTTCCACCTTACTGACTACAAATGAGTTATGTATATATATGAGACATCCTCCACCACGCTTGCAATCTCTGTTTGCACGGTGTACAGTGTAATCATCGATACCTATATGCACATCAAGTACTGAGGATGAGCACCATGACTCAGTAATCAGAGCTACAGTAGGCTTGGCGACTAATAATAATGTCCTTAGTTCAGATATCTTATTGATTAAGGAACGTGCATTAATTAGCAATATCGTGAATAAGTCACGGGATACTACAAACTGGCTTAAAATGTCACCATAACCTAAATCTATTTGTGCGTCAGCACCGCAAGAATTTATGAATGAAAAGGAGGTCGGACTGGGTGTCTGCACATCGGAGTTGGTGTGCAATGAGGTGGTCCTAGGTGCCATGGGTCGTACCAGTGATTCAGGACACCTGGAAAATTTACCATGTGTTCCTGGATATAAGGGTAGTACAGGTTGGGCCTAGGTTGACGGTTAAAAGGCATAGCATCAGAAGGTCTACCCATCCAACTGCTATTCGTCATACCGGTATACACCTTCGGGTTGTTTTTATAACTTAAAGGGAATTGTGAAGGAAGGTGCTTTGGCTGCAAGACTTTAGGAGTCTTGGAGCCTGACTTTCTATAAGGTGGAGCATGCGGAACACCTCCAGATGTACTTATGTTTCGAGAGGAGTTTTTCGTAACAAGTGATGGTTTGTTGGCATTCTTACTCTCAGCAGGCTTATTGAATACAAAGTATTCTTCCCCATCATTAGTCTCAACCCTGCGAAATTTGTTCATCGTGGTGAGGTTACTACGTTTGGGGGGAAATTTCTTAGAACAACTTGCAGAAGTTCTAGTCATTTTAACATCTTTCGATGAGGCTTTGTTTACAGGGGTACTGGTATCTAAATCAGTTCCTAGTTCCATTGGCAGGTGTGGTTGTTGTGTAGTTTGCTGAATGCTAGTTTCAGCACTAGGTGTCTGTTGCTGTGCACGATCCTTATTTGGTAAATCAAAGCTAAGCTAGAGGAGGTGACCAGGTTATTACTACGCATTATTCTGCGCTGACACGGTGTTTTATCCTGAGCTACGGTTATAGACTTATAACTGCTATTCAGTCTTAAGTGATCCTGACATTTAGTAAACTTACTAGCATCAAGGGAATTACTGAATTTAAAAATGATTGGGCAATTAGCCTGGTTAGACTTTTTACGAAGTCGTTTGCATTCACATGGAACACTAGCCATGCCGCAACAAATCAGGATTTTGTGTCTTACAGTTTTCAGGGGCAGAGAATCTGGGACGTTGTAAACTATAGCTTGGTGAGAAGAGGTTATACGCTTCATCACCTCCGTAGCCAAGCAGTCAATCAGATTTTCAGCTTTATTTAGGTTGTCTGGAGATATTTTAGGATGCCTTTCTAAAAGACAGGCTATTGGGTCTAAATTCAAAAGCTTATTTTGAGTTACATCCAGTAAACACTTAACCTGGCCAATATCAGAACGGCTCTCCGTGGTATTTGAGATTGGCAGTGACATACTATCAAACTGATCTAATTTTTTCTGAATTTCACTTACTTGCCTCTGCATATCTTTCAAAAGGAGGTTTAGTTTACAGAACTCAGAGTTCTCTAACAGAACATCTTTCACCTGTATCACAGGAGTGAGATCTGCACTCAAACCATTTTGAGAGCTAGTAGTTGATACTGTATTACGAGGCGGTAATGCAGTTATAACCGAATTTAAGCCACTATCTAAAACAATTGTGTTTCTACGAACACGTTTTTTAGAGATTTGGACCATAATTTCAAGAATTATATGACAATAAGCAGTAAATAAATTTCAGAGCAAACACGTGCAAAAATGTCACCAATTTCGAACGTACCGCCTTCTCACGTTGACGATTGTAAGTGAATAGACACAAACAAGATTAACCAACAATTGCGATAATTGGAACTCACACAACTATTTAACACAAACATATGTACACACACTACATCAAATGTTGTGGATTCCGGCATGAAAAACTACACTTGAAGAACTGTAGGACTTACAGCAGTACGCCTACATTCCTTCTCACCTTGATGATCCATGTGGAAGTCGTTCGGACACAAACAGTATTACCAACAGATAAATGACAGATGATATCAATTCAGTATATTCAATATGAACATATGTACAAAATCACACACCAAGCACATTGGACTGCTCATTGATGCGCTACCCTTTGAAGAATTGTAGGACTTACAGCAGTACGCCTACAACCCTTCTCAGGTTGACGCTCTAGGTTGGAAAATCGTCACCGAGTTCATTTGCTAACTTCCTTCTATCAGCTATATCCTCAAATCTGAACGGCAACACGCCCATGTCATTGTATCATAGAATATAGATGACCAACAAACACACGACATATCTCATCAACCTAGTGTAGAAACAGAGTAATTTGCACCAAAGATAATAACATTCAAATAGTAACTTGAAACTAGAAATGCCTTTATTCGTGCAAGTAAATTTAACAATTACTCTCTCGTTCACATTCGGCTTATCCTCACTTAACTGACCATTGATATTCGTCCTTTCAAACGAACTGATACTAGCATAGTCATTGCACAAGATACTTGAGTTGATGGGTGTCTGTTTCATTGTGGATGACAGCACCAACGACGACTGATTGATATCAGTTGATGAAGTTAGCGGTGGATCAAAAGCTGTTGTTGCTCGACTTTCAGAAAGTTGTCTACCTGCAAGACCACCACCACTGCCGTCCTTTACTATCAGCTCAGGTTTAGCACTAGCACCTGATGATAGGTGGGGTACATGCTGATCACTCCCACTGACGGTCTCACAAGTATGCATGCCTTCTGCAACTGCACCTGCATTTATTTCTACTTCACGTTCAAGTTCTACAGAACCTTTATTTAACTTAGCGGTAGTAGGCATTCCCTCCATTTCATCATGATCAACCAAAGACAAATCTGCACTATCATGATCATTATCACATATATCCAATTTACCGTCAAGTTCATCATTTTCAAACTCTTTAATAACAGAAGTAGACAATTTTGGTTCCTCCTCACAAATCATTAAGGGTTTTATATCTTCACTCTGACTAGTTATACTTTGTAAACTTGTGGAGTCAGAACTCCACTCTGAAGCAGTAACTCTATTCTGTGACACTCTATTCAGCAACGGCTTACCAGTTGCAACTACAGACTTCTTCACAACAACGTTATCGTCACACATTTCGGAGTAAGGCTTGGAGTTTACATTTAGCTTATCACTGAACTTCCTCACTGTTTCACAGCTCACCTTTGTATGCACCTCTTGCAAAAGAGTACAACACAACCGTGTTTGTCTTGCATCTTGCAACTTATCTGTTGACGATGTACTACGAAAACTGTTACACTCACTAGATCTATATGCATTACTAGACATCATCGAGCCTTCTCGATATCCACCTCTCTGAGGCTTATTCGTCATCAATGATTGCAGTTTGATCTCAGACTGCTCTATTCTAGGGGTGAGATATAATAGACTGGAAAACTTGCTCATAGATTGATTGACACTAGTATTTACCAGTTTCAGGATATCACCAAAATCTGGCTCAATACCTTCATCGTTTATACGAAGGCTGATCTTCACCCACTTCCTTTGCAGTCGAGTATGTAGGAGTCTTGCTATTACTTCTAGTATGAAACTCGAGTTGTGGTCACTCATGCGATCCATCGAAATCATTCCATTCTTGTAAATTAGCAAATTATCTAAAAACTCAGTGAGTGCCTGGGAGTCATCCTGTAATTGACCATCATTACCCTTAACAGCCTCGAATAATTTCCCTGCAATCATCGAAGGTCTTCCAAACCTTTGACGTAATATGCTCATAGCCTCATCGTAGCCCTCTTTTGGCTTCATAAACTTACAACACTGTATAGCTCTTGCAGCATCTCCAGTGCAATATCTCATCAAATACATTATCTTCAATTCATCATTTAATAAAAAACCACTCAACATGATCTCAAACTCCTTTACAAATTGTAAATAATCGGCCGGGTTTCCATCAAAACACCGTGGTTCAAATTTAGGGAGTTTGATGTTCCAATTATCCCTGAACGGCGAAACAGTAACATCAACCATGTCATGCTTAACATCAGACACATCGTTACAATTAACAGATAAGTCAACATGACTTACTTTCCTGCTTGCATCCAAGACGCTTAGTCCCTTCCTTGACCCAGGGCGTCATTGAACTTGACCAAAAGTTCCAGACAACGCTTGTTCAAAGTAGACTTGGCCGGCACCAGGAAAGACGGGTGGAGACCATCCAAACTGTCAGAAACTGTCAGTCAAGTCTCATAAACCGTTAATGCCCAGCTCTTGCTTCGCTGGGCCTCACGCTATCCCTCGAAGATTATCAGAAACGCTTAGTATTATAATAATAATAATTTTTATTTTCATATAAACATAAATTTACATGAAAATGCATGCCATTTTTACAGGCACGATCAAGTATGGTATAATGTCAAATCCTAAATTGTCTACAAGTTAACAGTGTTTCAACGGTTAAATATTTGATATATATATATATATATATAATTACACTCATTGTCTGAACCAGGCCGTATAGTTATTGAATTGTACAGTTACCCTCCAGGTTGCGCAGGAAACTGACTTCGTTTCGTTTTCATCCCGTGGTTGTAGGCATACGATAACCAACCAATATAGAGGTAAGTATAACGTTTACAAGGGATTGGAGGCTGTTTTAGAAAAGTTAAAGTGCTAATGTGAATCATTAAAGTGTAATAAATTAGGCAAGTGCAATATATCATTAATAAATACATTTATATAGAAAACAGAATGGGGAAGTAATTAGTCCTTAGGCCGACAACGTTCATTTGCAATGTATAATGATATCAATATTCTTCGTACTATCATGATGTCCACTTTTGGCTTTAATACAATTATTTTCAAGCCAGTTGTTTTTATTTCATGTCTTTTTGTCTATTTGGTGCACATCCGTACCCTACAGAGAATAGGAATAGAATAAGTCGAATCAAATTCATAAAGAGCTATAAAATGTTAGGTTTAATGGAATATAATGAGAATCAAGTAAAGACGTTATTAGAAAAGGAATGAGATAAGACATTGTGAAGTGGTATTTAAAGATCTGACAATGGACAGCAAGTTAATTTATAAGATGCCCCATAAATCTGTGCAAATCTCGCATGGTCGCATCTCATGTCTAAGCTGAACGAATTGTATACATTTAAAGGTAGAAGCATGAACTGTCATGTCGTTGATTATAATCGTTTTCAAGATAAAATCTATGCCCTCATAAAAATCAGAAATATCTCGAGCCTTCAAATTGCCTATTGCTGTTCCTGCAGAATGGGGTGATTCACCTTAGTGACCACCACCATATCTACTGATCAGCTAGCACCACGCTCCTTCCCTTAAAAAAGCGTGTGTTGGACGCAAAAACCAAAACACTGTTTGGCGACTCAAGAATTCTTTATTCTAACGTCAACATATAACCAGCAATACTGGCATTACAGACTAAGGTCTAAGAACAAATATTACAACAATAAATCACGATATTATTTCTGACAGTTTTTTCTAGGTTCTTTCAGAACAGTGACCGATGAAACGATGAATGACTGATTGATGCCTCCAGTGAAAAATTTGGGGAAGTTGGGTTTCATCGAACAACTATGGATTGAACGTGCATTCTTCATCTTCATTGACAGCAGCTTTTGAAGAACGGGATATGTGGATCTTCTTGGGGGACTTCGAAGCTAATGGCGTTCATAAGCCATCGGCGAAGATCCTTTAACTCGGTTCGCTACCGCGAGTCCGGGAGAACGGTGCATATGATTGTCAATGGAGTTGAAGATTGAACGATCAATTCATTGTTGTTTGCTCAAAATCAACTTCCTCGATTTTCGCGGAGGCATCAATACGACAGTCATCGTCTCATCGGTCGCTGTTCAGAAAGGAGAGTTAAATATCGTCAGAAGTAACATAACGATTTATTATTGTAATATTTGTTTACAGACCTTAGTTTTCTTAGTTTGCTTAGTGATACTTGATTTATATGCTGGTGTAACAATACATAATACTCAAGTCAACAATTGGTGTTCTGGTTTTTTCGTCCGTTGTTACCAAGCGTTTCTCAGAAATCTTCTAAGAACAGCGTGGGCCCGAGCGTAGCGAGAGCTGGGCATTAACGGTTTATGAGACTTTGATGACAGTTTCTGACGATAGAAACAGATCTGGCGGATTGAAACAGTTGGTGAAATTTTGGATAGTCGCCGTTCATCTTTCCTGGTCCCGGTCAAGTCCTCTTTGAACAAGCAATATCTGGAACGTTTTTGGAATTTGGTCAAGTTCAACAATGCCTGGGTCAAAGAAGGGACAGAGTGTCTTGGATGCAAACAGGAAAGTAAGTCATGGTGACTTGTCTGTTAATTGTAACGATGTGTCTGATGTTAAGCATGACATGGTTGATGTTACTGTTTCGCCGTTCAGGGATAATTGGAACATCAAACTCCTTAAATTTGAACCACGATGTTTCGATGGAAACCCGGTTGATTATTTGAAATTCGTAAAGGAGTTTGAGGAGTAGTTTTCTATTAAGTGATGAATTGAAGTTAATGTTTTTGATGAGGTATTGCACTGGAATTGCTGCAAGAGCTATACAGTGCTGTAAGTTTATGAAGCCGAAAGAAGGATACTACGAGGCTATGAGCATATTACGTCAAAGGTTTGGAAGACTTTCGATGATTGTAGGGAAATTATTCGAGGCTGTTAAGGGTAATGGTAGTCAACTAAAAGATGACTCCGAGGCACTATCTGAGTTTCTGGATAATTTGCTGATTTACAAGAATGCATTGATTTCGATGAATTGCATGAGTGACCTCAACTCGAGTTTTATACTAGAAGTAATAGCGAGACGCCTACCTACTCGACTGCAAAGGAAGTGGATGAAGATAAGCTCCCGTATGGAGGATGAGGGTATCGAGCCAAAGTTTGATGATATCCTGAAACTGGTAAATACTAGTGTCAATCAATCTATGAGCAAGTTCGCCAGTCTGTTAGATCTCACCCATAGAATAGAGCAGTCTGAGAGCAAAATGCAATCATTCATGACGAATAGGCCTCAGAGAGGTGGATATCGAGAAGGCTCGATGATGTCTAGTAATGCATATAGATCTAGTGAGTGTAACAGTTTTCGTAGTACATCGTCAACAGATAAGTTGCAAGATGCAAGACAAACACGGTTGTGTTGTACTCTTTTGCAAGAGGTGCATACAAAGGTGAGCTGTGAAACAGTGAGGAAGTTCAGTGATAAGCTAAATGTAAACTCCAAGCCTTACTCCGAAATGTGTGACGATAACGTTGTTGTGAAGAAGTCTGTAGTTGCAACTGGTAAGCCGTTGCTGAATAGAGTGTCACAGAATAGAGTTACTGCTTCAGAGTGGAGTTCTGACTCCACAAGTTTACAAAGTATAACTAGTCAGAGTGAAGATATAAAACCCTTAATGATTTGTGAGGAGGAACCAAAATTGTCTACTTCTGTTATTAAAGAGTTTGAAAATGATGAACTTGACGGTAAATTGGATATATGTGATAATGATCATGATAGTGCAGATTTGTCTTTGGTTGATCATGATGAAATGGAGGGAATGCCTACTACCGCTAAGTTAAATAAAGGTTCTGTAGAACTTGAACGTGAAGTAGAAATAAATGCAGGTGCAGTTGCAGAAGGCATGCATACTTGTGAGACCGTCAGTGGGAGTGATCAGCATGTACCCCACCTATCATCAGATGATAGTTCTAAACCCGAACTAGTAGTGAAAGACAGCAGTGGTGGTAATCTTGCAGTTGGACAACTATCTGAGAGCCGAACAAGAACAGCTTCTGATCCACCACTAAGTTCATCACCTTCTGTCACTCAGTCATCGTTGGTGCTGTCATCCACAATGAAACAGACACCCATCAACTCAAGTATCTTGTGCAATGACTATGGTAGTATCAGTTCGTTTGAAAGGACGAATATCAATGGTCAGTTTAGTGTGGATAAGCCAAGTGTAAGCGAGAGAGTAATTGTTAAATTGACTTGCACGAATAAAGGCATTTCTAGTTTCAAGTTACTATTTGAATGTTATTATCTTTGGTGTAAATTACTCTGTTTCTATACTTGGTTGATGAGATATGTCGTGTGTTTGTTGGTCATCTATATTCTACGATACAATGACATGGGCGTGTTGCCGTTCAGATTTGAGGATTTAGCTGATAGAAGGAAGTTAGCAAATGAACTCGGCGACGATTTTCCAACCTAGGGCGCCAACCTGAGAAGGGTTGTAGGCGTACTGCTGTAAGTCCTACAATTCTTCAAAGGGTAGCGCATCAATGATCAGTCCAGTGTGCTTGGTGTGTGATTTTGTACATATGTTCATATTGTATATACTGAATTGATATCATCTGTCATCTAGCTGTTGGTAATTCTGTTTGTGTCCGGATGACTTCCACTTGGATCATCAACCTGAGAAGGAATGTAGGCGTACTTCTGTAAGTCCTACGGTTCTTCAAGGGTAGTTTGTCGTGTCAGAATCCACAACATTTGATGTGTTGATTCTACATATGTTTGTGTTAAATAGTTGTGTGAGTTCCAATTGATGTAATTGTTGGTTAATGTTGTTTGTGTCTGGACATTCCACAACTTACAATCGTCAACCTGAGAAGGGTTGTAGGCGTACTGGTGTAAGTCCTGCAATTCTTCAAAGGAATTCCACCAAGACATGATCGGCGAGGTTGTTTGTACTATTTGTAGATACGTGTGGTGTGTCATAGCAATTGGTGTTTTTTGGATTAATTGTGTTTACTTGTTGTTTTCGTGTCTCGTTGTTATTACGTAATTTTGTTAAAATTTTCGTCGTGATTATTTCTGAAGTTGTTTCGAGTCTTCTACATCCATGAATGAATTGATTGATGTTAAGGACAGCAGATGGGTCGTATACGCCGGGGAGGCTAGGCTATTGCTGAGAATCAAATGCACACGGAGACAATTGTTAGCTGCGGTCCGACACGCCGGGGAGAAAGAGTGTAAACGGCTGAGGCTCGCATGCGTCACCGCTACTAGAACTGAGGCAGAATGAGTGACCAGCGATTTCAGTGGTAATTGGTAATGAGTAGATAAGAGGATGTGCGTAGAGTATCGTGAGGTGCTGCCATGGTCACGTTGCATTCTGCAAGAGTCATTCTAGCAAGTGGAGACTGTGTTGCAAGATGTCAAGAGGAGGTCTCTGTCTGGAGGCGCAGGTCGTCATTGATGTGTGAGATTGTGCTGTGGGTATGCTTGTGGTGTGTTGGCTTTCCTGTTTGTTTTCCATTTCAGCTCTGTCCGTGTGACCCAGGTTCTCGCAATGGCATCCAAGTCGACGTGTATTGGTCGTGAAGGAAAAAAGGGATGGATCCCTTTTTTGCCGGGGAGTGTCAATGGAGTTGAAGATTGAACGATCAATTCATTGTTGTTTGCTCAAAATCAACTTCCTCGATTTTCGCGGAGGCATCAATACGACAGTCATCGTCTCATCGGTCGCTGTTCAGAAAGGAGAGTTAAATATCGTCAGAAGTAACATAACGATTTATTATTGTAATATTTGTTTACAGACCTTAGTTTTCTTAGTTTGCTTAGTGATACTTGATTTATATGCTGGTGTAACAATACATAATACTCAAGTCAACAATTGGTGTTCTGGTTTTTTCGTCCGTTGTTACCAAGCGTTTCTCAGAAATCTTCTAAGAACAGCGTGGGCCCGAGCGTAGCGAGAGCTGGGCATTAACGGTTTATGAGACTTTGATGACAATGATAGCGTGAGGCAAACAGAAAGGCAAGCAACTTGGAAGTCAATGGTTGAATGCATGAATCAGAAGTTTGACAGCCCGATGGACAGAGAGCGGGCAATGCACATTTTGCACCACGAAGCTGGGAGTTGACGGTGATCCTCTTGTGTTGGCTCTGGCCTTGACAATCGTACTGCGTTGTGCTATACGAACGCTGGACGAAGGCTCTGAGGCCTCACAGTTTATGGAGAGTGTTCCAGAACATGTATCTCAATAGCTACGCCTAGTTAACGCCGTACAGGAACTGGAAATTGGGTAGCTTGCGAAGGAGACTAGGCAACTGTTAAGCAAGACTGTTGCAGCGGTAGATCCACTGGAATCCGAGCATTGTGAGGAACAAATCGAAGAGTTGCAACATGGATTGGCTGCACTGAGACTGAGCGTGCGAAGAGACCGGTGTTTCGCATGTGGCAACCTGGGGTGCATGAAAAAACTCTGCCCGAAGAGACGACAAAGGCGAATTTTTAAAAGATATGCTGTGTCTTCCTCCTGTTTTTCGAGACCTAAGGTCATAGGAGCGATGGAGAAGGTGGCGATATATTCGAAGGTCAGTGCAAATGACCACGAGTTGGTGTGTTTTTAGTCGACACAGGGGCAGCAGTCTCGCTCGTAAATATGAGCCTAAGTGAGAGTTTAGGGCTGTGTTCGTTGACAGTGCAGTTAGTGGGGGATCACGTGTACGGAATCACGGGAGTATCAGACTGAAGGGTTAGAAATGGAGAGGATAGAGTGGCGTTCCCATTCCTTGTCATACCAGAATTGCGACGAACAATCCTTGGAGTAGACGTTTTGCAAGAAGTGGATTCAGTGATTAACATGAAGAAAAGGGTTGTCGTCACGAATTATAGGTGTTTCAGCATGCACGAGAATATTGAGATAGCAGGAATTTCGACGTAGGAAGTCCGAAATATAGCAAAGTTTCTTAGTAAATATGACCATCTTTTCACGGGAGAGGGAGATCCGTACGGTTACCATAATAAAGTGAGGCACGTGATTACAGTGACAAGTGGGAAAGGGGGACCATCTGTTACTTGAAGAGTCCGATGCCATTTAGAAAGCGAGGTTGCTAGACAGATTGAAAAGATGTTGAGGGATTACATTGGTGAAGAAGCCGATAACCCATATAGTTCCCTAGTGATATTGGTAAAAAAAATGCAACGGGAAATACTGATTTTCAGATCACCTACAAAGTGCGAAGCTGTTCTTAGATCTGCGATCGAGGTACTGACGACTGCCAATAGAACGAGAATATAGAATTAAGACGGCGTTCTTTGTGGGGCAAAAGTGGTATCGGTTTAAACGCATGCCTTTTGGATTGGCAGGTGCCCCGCTTTCATTTAGACGATTAATGAAGTTGCTACTTAGGAATTTGAAGAACGTCGAGGTTTATGGAGATGATCTAATGATATACAGCATGAGCGAGACTGATCACGTAGAGCATGTAGAGGCAGTTCTAAGACGCATCGAAAGAGAAATCTCAGATTGTCAAGAAGAACGTTACACTTTTGGGTCCTAAGGTGGGAAATGGCGAGATAACACCACTGCCAAGAAAATCTTAACAGTCAAGTCCGCTGAGCCCCCAAACTTGAAAAGTAAATGAAGATAGTTTTTAGGGAGATCAGCGTTTTACACTCGATTCGTGAAAAGCTTCAACAAAATAGCGGCTCCGCTCTACCGGCTATTAGCCGAGTCACAGTTTGTCTGGTCGAAAGATTCGCAGAGGGTATGTGACCGCATCAAACAGCTGATGGATCACCAGAGAATGACGCTGCGATTACCAGTGCCGGGAGAGCCGTTCACAGTGTCTACCGACGCTAGCGGTTACGGAATAGGCGCAGTACTCAGACAGGGTGGCGGAGACGTCGTGTTCGCCAGCCGTGTTTTAACGCATACGGAACAGAAGTATTCAACAATTGAGGAGTGTTTGGCGATTGTGTGGGCGCTAGACAAATAAGGACCCTATATAATGGGTCAATGCTTCCACGGAGAGACTGATCATAAGAGGTTGCAGTGGCTGAGAACCGCCAGAGACCCACGTGGGAAGCTGTCACGGTGGATGCTGTGCCTGCAACAGTGTGATTTCTAGATTTCTCATGTTCCAGGAGAAGATAATGTGTTACCGGATATTTTTATAGAACAGAAGAGGTAGAGTTACCTGAAATAACATATGGTGTAAATGTCTTAGAGCAGGACCCGGCAAGACTTGTCCAGATTTAAAGATAAGACGAAACCTTGAAAACTGTCATACCAGTGATAACTAACGAAAAAAAGTTGAATCAGCCCACAGCGAACCGTGAGCTAAATCTTCTACTTAAACAGAAAGACCGGCTGAGCTTGAATTCCTGCGGAATGTTGACGTGGCGGGAGGATGACGGAAGCTGCGTGGTAGTAATACCTCAATGTCTGCGCCAAGAGATGATAGAGGAATGTCACCAGCTAGCTCATACAGGTGTTGCCTGAACGAATGGTCTCCTGTGACAAACCATGTACTGGCCAGGTATGATAGAAGACGTCGAGAAGTACGTAACTGCGTGTACGCAGTGTCAGCTGATGAAAGGTGATCAGTACATACGACCATCACCGCAGTCGATTCCAGTGACAGCAGTAGGCGACTTGTGGTCCGTAGATGTAATGGGACCTTTTCCACAAACGTCCAGTGGCAATGAATATCTTCCGGTCATAACACGATGACTAGACGCAGTCTCGATCCCTGATCAACCCGTGAAAACGGTCACAGAAGCAGTGGTTCGACATATCGCTGTTAACCATGGTGTACCAAAAGCGATACTGACAGACCGGGATCAGTGTTTTGAAAGAGAGAAGTTTAAATTTTGGTTGCAAGAGACAGGTTTCAAGAAAATTAGAACTGCGGCATATAATTCACAAACGAACGGGCTGACGGAAATAAATAACTGCACCCTCAAAGGGTGGCTGGTCGCAAAGGGTGGTAACTGGGAGACAGCGCTTCCACTGATTCTGACAGCACATCGTGCGTCCGCGCGAGAAGCGAAGAAGAAAGCACCGTTTCAGTTGATGTATGGGAGGAAACCACGACTACAGATACATAACAAGACCTGGCCCCTCTATCAGCTATGGAGTATGACGAGATGGCGGGCGAAGCGGAAAGAAGCCATCGACAACGTAAAACGAAGGCAGGAAGTGGACGCTGGGAAAGCCGAAGTGACGGTAACGAGGAAGCACCACGCATTCTAGATCGGAGATCAAGTCAAATGTAGAGATAGGCGAAGCACCGGCAGACACGTGTCAGGGTCGCGAAAACTGCTAGATATTTATCTATAGCCGTTTTCGCTCCATAATGAAGATCAAATGGCCATAAAGAATTCACAACAAGAAACTCTGACAACAGACAAACCAAGGGCCGATTACTCAACATATATGTAGGAGAATATGGAGACGGTTTGTGCATACGCATATGGGCAATCTTGGACCGAGCTAAAGAGGAGAGCAGACAATATAACAAAGTGGAGACATGGTGTTGAAGCCCTGTGTGAATGAAGAGAATAATAAATAATATTTAGATCGCCACATGAATCCGAGCATTTTTTATTACCTAAGCGTTTCTCAACATATTCGAAAGAAAGGTGTTGATGAGGATCGCATCTTTCCTCAGGTGGAACAACAGTCCACCACATGATACATTACTGGAAAACAAGTGAAAGTAGTGGGATTCAATGGAGCTAACACAGAAACCAACTTTTAGTTTCCAGTTCAAGGTAATCTAGTCCAATATAATGGCGAAAATCGGTGAGTGGGGGCGTTGATAAGGCATATCCCCTGTTTGAAGTGGCGCCTCTGCCTTAACTTTGACGGTATTTACGGGTTTCGTTGATTCGAGTTGTAGCTAGCCGTCCAGCAAACGCAGCAGACGCGATTTCGGTGCTTATTTTGCTCTTGTTGGATGAATTTATATGAAAATTGTTGTTCGATATCGTTCTTGAGCATTTACTGATTGCTTGTGTGACAGAAAGCTTAATTACACGGTTCATGCAATGATTATTTGGCATACCGGGTAAGCTTTCCGTACATTTCGACGACTGTCATTCGATAGATTTCCTTGCAGCTTGGCGGAAACCTGCACTCGATCTCGAATTTCCCTATCAGCTGTTGTGCATTACCTATTACTGTTGCAGGAACCAAAATATGATTGATATCGAATTCGTGCATCCTTCCACACTTTCGTGTGGTGTTTTGATGGCTGAAAGTCAATGTAATGCATAGATACAAGGGAAAATTAGTGTTCATAAATGGGCAGAAACTGCAATATGTTTTGCGATAACCTACAACACTCACTGTTTTCTGCCAAAATTTTTAAATGATTTAAATGCACACTGCAACATTTTAGTAATTTGGTGGATTTCAATATCATCCTCGTGATAAGGTACGTAGAGACAACTGTGGTGTGCGTCATTTTGTTCTATTATTGAGTTTGGTTTCATAAACTTCCGATTTTTATTATTGCCCTGACGCCAAATTATATGCGTTTGTTCAAAGTTAATTCACAAAATTAATTTGAAACCACGTAGAAGTAGTGTCCGACATCTCTTAAAGCTATGGACGTAAGGTTTAGAAGCGGTTGCTGTATCCATTTAGGGGGGACTCATCGATTTCTGCAAGTAAGGGCTACGCATCATATTACTAGCCTCCAGAAGCAACAGAATCTTCAGAAGCTATTAATGGGTCCCAGCTCCTCTATTTCGAAACATATTATATGGACAGGACATAAAATTGACGTTTGCACATTTTTTCAAACCTATCTGTAAAACGTGTTTGGATTGGGTCCTAAGGTTTGTGGAAGCCGAAGTGTGATTAGGAAGTTTAAACCACTTTTGTGAGTTCCAAGAATATTCGTCATCACACAAAACCTTCTTTGTTAAACTTCGTCTTCATACCAGTCAGGGTAGATGTACTAATACCTGTTGTTTGGTTTAGTGGTGTTCATTGTTATTTTGACCTTCGATATTTGATTTTAATTCGACCCGAATTTGTTTCCTAATCTCTCAACTGTAATAATTTCATATGTATTCCTATGACAAGTCCATGTGTGACCAGATTGTCCAAAATGTGTTGCACAAATACAACACTGCACGACTCAGACAATGTCACCCTGCAGGGTTTCTTCAATACGCTCTCATTGGGAATAATACCTGGTACTGAGGAATCCAGCCAAAAGCATCTGTGACAAAGTCGAATGGCTTATTCAAATAAAAGCTGCAACACCGATATTAAGTGTGATTTACCTGTAAACTGCGGGACTCTAGTGTAACACAGCACCATATCCCAGCAGGGTATTCTTTGTGTTTTACAGGTACAAGTAGAATTCATGGACTGAGCATTTGTTAAATGTGAAGGCGACCCATTAAGTCATTTAGACGAAACGCTGACGAAAGGCGATACGTTACACACGCACCTTGAGATGTAAGCATGTGTCACTTAATAATATATATATATATTTCACATAAATTAAGCATTTACATGATTCACATACCGTTTGTACAGGCATGATCATATTAGACAAGTGCAGTCTGAAATTGAACACCGTTTTATGAAATTAAAAATTGGAAAATGAATAGAAAACTTTACAAGAATAGAATATAAGGTTTTGGTTTAAGTCTAAATTATAATATTTAATACACTCATAGTGAGTCAGATTCATGCGGGAATTATGAAATTTTGCGTTAATGGAATGTAAGAAGAGAGGTGATATACATGTGCTGGAGTAAGCCACACTGGATCCAGACCGTTATTTTTATCATTTTATCAATCAATAAGAGTTCGAAAGTTTATAAAAATCCACATTAGATGGTAAGTACAGCAGGCGAAGTTTAAGAATAGCGTCCTAAAACCTTCAACGCTCAAATGACCTTGAATGCATGCTAGTCGTTGGCTAACGGTTCCTGTCATTATCATAGCTGAAATATCAACCCTATTCATCAAATAAGGAGCAAGTTTCACCCAGATAACACATTTATTACTGTTTGGACAATGTGTTAACATCTCGTTAGGGTTAGGATAGGGGTTAAGGCGAGTATTGTGGTTAGGGTTAGGGTTACGGTCATTGTGTGCGTCGGTGGCACAATGGTTAGGGTTAGGGTTTAGGGTTAAGGTTAAGGTAGCGAATAGGAATAGATTTTTCGTTTATTTCAAGTTCTTTTATTATCCTTATTTCCCTTGTATGTAGTCGCCAATGCTCTTACTGGAACCATAGTAACTAAACCGAAGGCTTAGGAGAGGACTACACAGCAAGAGAAGAGAGATGAACCATTCCCAAAACAGCACACCTTCAGTCACTTTGGTGAATACATCTACAGAAACTAGTCCAAATTAGCAACTGATACTCTTCATCGCAACTGGAACGTATTTTTAAGTCATATCAGAGAAATATAATCCGTTTAATGTGTTTTCATGCATTTTCTTGTGAATATACGTCATTTTTCGGGCAAAAATTCCTCATTTTTATGATTGGCTGTCTGAAGGTCACTCGTGCGTTTGCATCCCTTGGGACGCTATTGTTGAACTTTGCCGTACAGCATTATATTGGTATTAGCAGATAAAAAGGACCAATTGGTCGCAAAGTTAACTTTGCGATGTTGAACAGAATTCAGAATGGAATTTGTTCCGTTGTTCATCGTAAGTGCTAACAATATTCTGGATACCGCTCAAGTAATACAAATGTAGAAAGCAGGATTACTGTTCATTAGCAGTGCTTCAGTGCAATACCTTCGAGAAGTGAAGAAAACAGAAGCAGCCAGCAGATAATGATAATTTAAGTAAACAATATGCGATAACCGCAGTGTTTATTCTCCTTTTTTTTATTACTAGGAATTTCTGGTCATTGAGTTTTATAATGTTACATACCAACGGTTAGTTTAAGTTTATAGTAGTAAACAACAACTGAAGTATAGAATAACAATAAAATATAAAGTAAAAATTAGGGCGAAACGAATTATGGTTTTCACTCTTATATAGGGTAATGTTGGGAATAGTAACTGAAGAAGTGAAATCCAAATGCCAAAGTACATAAATTATTTAAAAGAAAAGAGGAAGTATATTAATACTGATTTATGCTGTTGTTCTGATTTATACAGTTAGATGTCCTCCTGAAGTAGAGAAATCGTACCATGAGCCATTTTTTCAAAGAGTTTGTACGCAAGCTGTGACATACAGGCAGCATTTATTTTTTATTTTATTTATTAATAATTTTTTTGAAGTAATTCGTCCTCAGGAGCCTTAGCAGTATAGTGCATTCCCACAGATAAGGGTGGTTCTCTTAGGCCCCCACCATCATATCCGCTGAATAGCAGTCACCACCCTCCCACTTCACATAAACTCTGGGCCATATCGAGTAGGGATTCCTCTAAATCTACCCTACCTTATACTATCAATTATTGTTCGTATATATGTGATGTCTTGCTGCATTTCCTAGTTTGCCTGTAATTACGGAATGTACATTATATCAATGAACAGAAATGGATTTTGTGAAAACCAGTGGTGTTCCTTCTCTAGCCTTAACTGATGTCACATTGATTGACACGATTAAAGGAGTAGATTGTAACATGGTGTTTTCTGTAGCTGCGAAACGTAGTTACCTAGTTTCGAATTGACATCCTGCGTCTAATCCTATTAACCTATGAATATAGCTCTACCTTCAAATAGAAAATAAAGTACCAAATCAGTTTAGTTACGGGAAGAATGTATTAAAGTTTGGTTACTTGGGTTTACAAAGATCCAAAGTCCACATTAAACGTAATAGACTCCAGGTGCTGCGGGAAGACTGCTCCAGCACTAATTCTCCAATGTTGACGTTGGCGGAGGTCGACCAAAGTACGTAGGAAGAACTACGGTGCTCCTGCAAAAACTTGAGATAGAAAGCAGGTGATTAAAAGTGATCGACGGCAGTTGAGATGGTGGAGAAGACGGAGAGTCGGAGTCAGAACTATATATATTTATTCAAAACCCGAGGTAAAGTTCAAAGTACAGAGTTTATGGTTAAAACAAAGTAGTGGACATATGTTCATTATTTACATAGTAGTAAAATTTGGATAAGTTTATTTTTGAGGACTCCACAGGGCTCCCCCTCTTAGAGGTCCGGAGGACCATCAGTACTGTCCTCGTGGACGATTATATGAATATAAGCAATATAAATAAGGGACAATGTCAACAATAAGGATAACAAAAAAATAACAATAACAACAATAAGGATACAAAGTTAGATCAGGATGTATGGAATGCATCCGTGTCGTATAAAGTTTAGCACATACAAGCACATACAGGAATTTAAAAAAAATCAAAACGTGTTATAATTTTAAATAAAAAATGTATGTACATAATAAACCATGACATGTTCGTTAACATTTGTGAAATGCATATATAAATAGATATATACATATACTTGGTGAATGCGTGTGCTTGCAGTTTTACTCTTTAAGGTTTTAACTTCTTATAAAGTAATCTGTTCATCAGGATGCATGCACACATATATAATATGTTCGTAAAGATGTACGTGGAGACCTATTGGAAGCACTCATTAAGAAAGCTAGGGAGATGGAATATGAGGCACGAACATGTCTGGTACCAAGCAATATATTTGCGGTAGCCATAATAATCATAGTCTCAGAGCCTAACATCAAAAAAGGAGGGAGGGTGGCGCTAGCTGATCAGTAGATATGGTGGTGGTCACTAAGGTGAATCACCCCATTCTGCAGGAACAGCAATATACAAATTAAAGGCTCGAGATATTTCTGATTTTTATGAGGGCTTAGATCTTTATCTTGAAAAAGGTAATAGTGAACGCCTTGACAGATAATGCTTCTACCTTTAAATATATACCATTCGCTCAGCCTATTGTTGAGATGCGACCACGTGGGATCTGCACAGATTTATGGGGCATCTTATAAATTAACTTGCTATCCATTGTCAGATCTTTAAATACCACTTCACAATATCTTGTCTCACTTATTTTCTAATAACGTCTTTACTTGATTCTCATTATATTCCATTAAACCTAACATTTTATAGCTCTTTATGAATTTGATTCGACTTATTCTATTCCTATTCTCTGTAGGGTACGGATGTGCACCAAATAGAAAAAAAGACATGAAATAAAGACAACTGGCTTGAAAATAATTGTATTAAAGCCAAAAGTGAACGCATGATAGTATAAAATATATTGGTTTCATTATACATTGCAAATGAACGTTGTCGGCCTAAGGATTAATTACTTCCCCATTCTGTTTTCTATATAAATGTGTTTATTAATGATATATTTCACTCACTTAATCTATTACACTTTAATGTTACACCACAGCACTTTAATTTTTCTAAAACAGCTTCCAATTCCTTGTAAACGTTGTACTTACCTCAATATTGGTTGATTATCGTATGCCTACAACCACGGGATGAAAACGAAACGAAGTCGATTTTCCCGCGAAACCTGGAGGACAATTGTACAATTCAATAACTATACAGCCTAGTTCAGACAATGTGTATTTATATATCTATCAAATATTTAACTGTTGAAACATTATTAACTTGTAGACACTTTAAGATTTGACATTATATCATCCTTGATCGTGCCTGTAAAAATGGCATGCATTTTCATGTAAATTTATGTTTATATGAAAATAAATTATTATTATTATTATTATTACAGTTAACGAACAGCAAACAATAATACTAATAAATATTTATGGTTATAATGAAATGAATCTCGACAACAATAGTAATGAGAAGAATGTCTAAATGAGGTTAACGTACTTTCTTTTTTATGTCAGTCAATAAAATGAACATAGCGGGCAGGTTTACAGATCTGCCGTCCACTGCGTGTTTGTACAGGGGGAAATGTGAAGAGCGGGAGAGTTGGAGTTGAATTGACTTTTTGATTGTTTATTGGTGCGGCGTTGCTAGTGTTTCATATTCGCTGTCGGTGTACGCTGGTTTAAGACGATCGATAGAAACAGTCTCCGGTTTACCATGTTTGTTCAGCGTGAAGTATTTATCGGTGCGTTTAAGTACTAGAAAAGGACCTTCATATGGATGTTGTAAACCTTTTCTAATGGCATCGACGCGAACAAATACAAATTTGCTAGTGAGTAGATTCTTATTAACTTGAGCTTTCTGAAGTGATTGGCGAGGGGCTACTGGTCGAAGCTGGAGCATTTGCTGGGTAAGGCGGTTGGTGAAGTCGGAGATATTTACTTCAGTTGAATCATTAGACGGAACTAACTGACCAGGCAATGTGAGGGTAGTACCATACACAAGTTGAGCTGGTGTACATCCCAAATCTTCTTTTACAGTTGATCGGATACTGAGAAGAACTAATGGTAGGTGTTCACTCCACTTAGATGAGTCAGCTTGTGCCATAAGCGAGCTTTTCAGTTGTCGATGGAAACGTTCCACCAGACCATTCGCTGCAGGATGATAAGCTGTAGTGGAGATATGGTTCACTCCAAGGAGTCTCGTAAACTCTCGAAACAGAGTTGATTGAAATTGAGCTCCTCGGTCTGTTGTAATAGTTGTGGGTACTCCGTAGTTTGACACCCAGCGATCTAAGAAAACCAAAGCGATATTTTCTGCAGATATATCGTTGAGTGGACAAGCAATAGCCCATCGGGTAAATCGATCAATCGCAGTAAGTATATGAGTAAATCCTCTGGATGGCGGTAATGGTCCAATAATATCTATATGAACGTGTTGAAATCGTTTATCCGGTAAATTGAACTGTTTTGGAGGTGTGACGGTATGATGATGTACCTTGGATCTTTGACATTGCAAGCATTGGCGGGCCCATTTCCGAATATCGGAGTTCATCTTGGGCCAAACAAAACGCTCGCTGATTAACTTGACCGTAGCACGCACTCCAGGATGAGACAATGAATGTAGATGTTCAAACAAAGGTTTTCGACAACTTAGTGGAACAAAAGGTCTATGAACGCCCGTTGAAACGTCGCAGACGATAGTTGTATCAGACAGGGGAATAGGTACATCCTGCAACTGTAGGGAGGAGTTTCGTCTACAAGTATGGAGTTCGGCGTCATTTTTCTGCAGCTTGGCAATATTGTCTAAGCTAATATCTATCGAAGATAGGTGATTAACGTCACATCGAGACAAGGAATCGGCTACGATATTGGAATCTCCTTTGATGAACTGGATGTCTGTTGAGAATTGTGAGATGTAATCCAGTTGTCTGGCTTCTCTCGGAGAGTGTCTGTCCAACGAAGTGGTGAAAGCATAACAAAGAGGCTTATGGTCGGTTAAGATAGTAAAATGTCGACCTTGTAGTAAGAAGCTGAAATGTTTCACTGCTAGGTAGATGGCTAACAGTTCTCTGCCAAAAGTGCTGTAACGAGTTTGCGCAGGTTCCAACTTTTTGGAGAAGAAAGCAAGTGGAGTGATGTCATTATTGAACTTTTGTTGTAAAACTGCTCCCACTGCTACCTGCGATGCATCTGTACATAAAATGAGTGAAGCTTCTGGGTTGATATGAGATAACATTACAACGTTGGATAAGGCATCTTTTGCATTATTAAATGCTGCTTTTGCTTCTTCAGACCACTGAAATTTCTTCGAATTGCATCTAAGTAGGTCGGTCAGTGGCTGAACTATGGAGGCACATGATGGAATAAAACGTCGGTAGAAGTTGAACATCCCGAGAAAACGTCTAAGTTTCTTTAAGGAATCAGGTTCGGGAAAGTTCTTAATAGTTTTTATCTTATCTTCGGTAGGTCTGATGCCTTCGGCAGTTATTCGATGTCCTAAGAATTCAATGGAAGGGGAACCAAAAATACATTTCTTTGGATTGATAACAACTCCAAATTGTTCAAACCTTTGAAATAACAGGCTTAAGTGTTGCATATGTTCTTCCATCGATGAGCTGGCAATTAAGACATCGTCGATATATACAAAGACGAAATCAAGACCTTGGGTAACTTGGTCCATAAAACGCTGAAATGTTTGAGCAGCATTCTTTAGTCCGAAAGGCATTCTCAAGAATTCGAATAATCCAAAAGGCGTGATAATTGCTGTTTTTGCAATGTCTTCTGGAGCGACTGGTATTTGATGATATGCCCTGACCAAGTCAACTTTAGTAAAAATGGTCTTTCCATGTAAGGTCAAGGAGAAGTCGTGGAGATGAGGTATAGGATAACGGTCTGGGACCGTAGCGTTATTCAAAGCGCGATAATCTCCACATGGTCGCCAGTCATGATTAGTTTTAGGTACCATATGCAAAGGTGAAGACCATGGACTGTTAGATGGTCGTATGATACCTAGCTGCATCATATGTTCGAATTCCGACTTAGCTGCTGCTAGTTTATCGGGTGGTAACCGTCGTGGACGTGCCTTCACAGGTTGTCCTGTTGTGATGATCTTATGCGTAACTGTATGAGATATATCTTCGACGTTGTATGATGGTTTAAGGATTTTAGGAAATCGTTGCAATAAAGCAGAGAACATTTCACTCTCCGGCTTTTCTATACAGATGCTATGAACAGAGTAGTCACATGTAATACCGTGGATCTTGAGTTGGGTGCAATTGTCAACCAGTTTTTTCTTGCTGATATCAACCAACAGATTGAAGTGACTTAGGAAGTCTGCACCTAGTATAGCGTGACGTACGTCAGCTACTATGAAGATCCATGTGAAACGTCGGCGTAATCCTAGGTTTAAAATCATTGACTGTTCGCCATACGTCTGTATGTTGGTTTGGTTGGCAGCACGGAGTGAAAGTTTTCCAGGTATTTTGGCTGATCGCCTGGATAGTGAGGGGGGAATAACACTGACCTCGGCGCCTGTATCTACCAGGAATAATGTGCCGGTAGTCAAATCCCTCACATAGAAAAGGCGACTGGGGTGATTGCCAGTAACAGCCGTCGCCATTACTGTCTGGCTGGGGAGTTTCCCTGAGATGAGTTACCACTGTTGTACATACACGGTCGAAGACACTTCAGGGCATTATGCCCATACCTCCTATGATACCAACAAATGTTACGGCTTTGAGACGGTGTTCTAGAACGTCGTCTAGATCTTGATCGCCGTTGCTTGGATACCGTATGTGACTGGTTCCTTTGTGCTCGAAGCTCGGACACTTCCAGTCGTAAGTCTTGCATTTGAGATGTTAACTGGGAAAGTAACCAGAAAAGTGGTGCGTCCTTCATAGATGTGGAATCCGGCAAGGCGGTAACAGAAGAGTTCTGTATCACTTCGCCTTTATGAAGTTCTTCGGGAATAGTGACACGTTTATATGGAGCCATTGTCAAAAAATATTTAAGTATAGAGATATACAAAATAGCAAAACTTGTGGTAACAAAAATTAAAGCAATGCGAGTTTATAAGGCCAAAATAGCAACAAAAATGTTCAAAACGAGTTAACTATCGAAACAAAAAGGTTCGAAAACGGGTTAACCATAAAAAAATTCGAAACGGGCTCACCAATTATTGTGGTGGACCTTTTACTCTGTTAGCTTAGTTACCCAAATTCAAATAGAAAATAAAGTACCAAATCAGTTTAGTTACGGGAAGAATGTATTAAAGTTTGGTTACTTGGGTTTACAAAGATCCAAAGTCCACAATAAACGTAATAGACTCCAGGTGCTGCGGGAAGACTGCTCCAGTACTAATTCTCCAATGTTGACGTTGCCGGAGGTCGACCAAAGTACGTAGGAAGAACTACGGTGCTCCTGCAAAAATTTGAGATAGAAAGCAGGTGATTAAAATTGATCGACGGCAGTTGAGATGGTGGAGAAGACGGAGAGTCGAAGGCAGAACTATATATTTATTCAAAACCCGAGGTAAAGTTCAAAGTACAGAGTTTATGGTTAAAACAAAGTAGTGTACAATATGTTCATTATTTACATAGTAGTAAAATTTGGATAAGTTTATTTTTGAGGACTCCGCAAAAGTAAAGGAGTAAGTGGTATCCTGGCAATACCAATGACGACAACAAGTCTAGGAATTATGCACTACAACATTTACTTTGCTGAATACTGCGGCAGACTTTACATAAACACTTGACAGATATCAAATTTATACGGGAAGTCAGTAAGATTTAGTTAACTAAAAGTACTTTCGGTTTCCATAGCAGTTCTCCGTGCCGAATTTATACCTTTAAGGGCCTACAGAGATTAAAACTTCAATTAAATAACACTGACGTGGAAGAAATTCCATTCTTCAGTGCTAAAATTAACGAAAATAATCATGTTTTTTATTCTAAAAACAGGAGTATTCGTAATGTTTTACTTTATGTAAATGCAGTTACATACTGTTGCACTTACAACTCAGCACAACTCAATGCACGATAGTATATATACAAATAAACTGAAAAATAATGTCCTCCTTGCCTTATGAACAACTTGTTCTTATTCAAGGATTACAACTTTCTTTCATCTATGAGCTTGAGTTATGTCTATGAAATCGCAATATTACATCAGTTAAATCTTCCCCCAAAACCAAGGCCACTTGAAACCAATAGCAACAAGCGTCACTGAGGTTCGAACCAATCACACAAAATGTATAATGCCAGATACCCAACGAATATATTCATCGCCTCATTCTATACCCATGTCTGGTCTCCATAGGTAGATATACTGTGGTAATGGGAGATAATTACACAGCCAGCAAAATTTTGGCTACCGATATCACATGCTAAAAATTCCATACGTGTACCAAAAATACAGTGTGGAATCAAGCTGCAATCAAAAACAAAAATAAATAATAAGTGTGCTATACGGTTATTCTGAAGTCACCTATCCACCTTCGCTTTTCTGTTTCTGTCTGAATCGCGAACCTACCCACCCAATTTTATCAACACTCATTACACTTCCAGTGCTACATGTATCTTTCCACACCTAGACCTTAACTTATATTACATCAAGGTAGTTCTACTCAAACTTAATATATCACACTGGCGACTGGGACTCTGATATAGTACTTCAATGACAAGTGTGATATCCCTAAAAATTTTCAAAAATGATTACTTCTAATTTGTTGTTATTTTGTGCCATTGGTCTCTCACAAAGACTATACAGGGAGCGGGTAACATTCAGACTAAACCACCTTCTCTGCGATCTCCAAGTTGCCCACTGAATAGGCATGTTGAGTACGTAACAATGTGATTGTACACTTTTTGGTTACTTGTATAAATTCGAGATATTGTACATAATTTTTGTTTAAAACGCTTCTTGTTGAAATATACATAACTTCCGTGTACAACTGAAAAATACACTCTGCTTTTGGAGACTTCGTCTTCTCCCTGGTCCCTTCTGCTTACTTGCTCCACTCACACCGTGTTGTATACTTCGGATTTATTGTAGGAGCCTACTACTTTCAACCGAAGACATTTCTACAACCGGAACACAGCAGCTACAGCAGACGCAGTCCAAACAGTTAACGTGCCTGTGGATTATATAATTAATTGGTAGCCGAGGACTTATACTTTATAATCAAGTAATCCTTTTTGTTGCTATAACTCGTCACTGTATTTTTGGTAATATATTGTGATTTAACACTCCACTGACTTGGATTATTACTTTTATATTTGGAATGTTAGTGAACTCTAATATTAGTCCCCTACAGGCAGTTATAACTCTACTGACCTAGGCGTTATCTATATCAAACGATGTAATAAGAGTTACTTTGTCCCAAACTATAATTTTTATGCGAAATCGAACTTTAAGCATTGTACATATTGCAACAATTTATTTCCTTTTATAAATAAATTACAAAAATAGCAGAAATAGTAAAACTTCAAAAAATAAAGTGAATATAAAAATAATATATGTGGCAATAATGTTTCCATTAAAGACTCTTTGAGTACTATTTATAATTTACTTAGTTCAGACAAAACTTTTGGTGCCCAATGTCTTCTAAACCAGAATGAAATTACGAAGGTGTTGCAACTGTGTTTACGTTCCACGTTACTTACACTTAAAAGGGTTATTTAGCGTCACATAGAAGGTAATGCTATGGAATCATCACTGTATCTGTTAGTAGCCAATCTATTTATGCACACATTAGAAACAAATGCAGCTATGAGATAACCTAGTCCTTCAAAAATGTAGTTAAGATATGTGGATGACACCTTTGTTGCAATCAAACGCTTTATTCTAAATGAAATTTCTCATTTGATAAACAATATATCAAATACCATTAGGTTTTCAAGAGAGTTTGAATCAGATTCAAATGTCTTGACTTTTCAGAACTGTGTGTTCAAACGACAGTCAGGTTGTAAACTAAAGATCAATATCTTCTGAAAGGCTACACATTCAGACAGAATTGCAATTTGGCACATCACTTGACCACCACAATAACTGTGGCGAAAAATATGACTGACAGAGCCGAGAGTTACTGAGGAAAAAGAGACTTACAGAGGATTAAAACTGGTTCAGTCAACTCTTGAATTAAATAATTAACCAAAAACATTTGTCAAAAGATATTTAAAAAGTGAAGATAAGGGTGCATCGAAACACATTGCTAAGAATCGGGTTTGTACAGTGGTGATTTCTTATCAGAAAGAAGCATCAGATGAAAAAGGCGAATTCTTAAAAATCACGATGCAAGAGTGTACTATCGGGCAACAGAACCTTACCCTCACCACTGATGAAAGTTAAGGATGAAGTAGGAGAAGACAACCGACAAAATTGCGCGTACTGGAAAAATTGTGACACTGAATGTGTAGGAGAAATTTTCAGACAGGTGAATGTAAGAGCAAGGGAGCATGAACAATACCTAGAGGTGGTTCCAAAGACCTCTGCAAACTTAAAGAAGCTAAAAAACAGATCAGTGATTGTACTATACTCGAAAGAAACGGAAAACAACACCGACTTTGATAGAACTAAAGTTCTAAAGAAAGCCGGTGTGATGTTAGCTGATGTATAACAAGTTCTGATCAATGAATAAAAAATAGATATGCATGGATAATTTATCATACTTCATTGAAATTCCTGATTGTCTATATCTTTTTACAGAGAGGCAAACAAATGGTTTACAATTGTTCCCACATGCACACGCACACACACTGTGTATAGCTTATATACATACATTTTTTTCTTAGACAGTTATCCATTATCAAGAACTTCAGTCGAACGTAATTATTGAAAATCTGATGCAAGAGTACACATTGTCCACAGTGTTTCATAAAGGCTGAACATTATTTGGAAGTCTGTGGTCAGAATTTTATGACAGCTCAAGCAGATTTGTTTATTATATTTTAAGGTCTGTTCATGACCCATGGATTGGACACGATTTTTAAAAACAAAATGTGGCATTTTTATTCCTATACCTTTGTTATTTTAATTTTGATCAGTTTCCCTAAAGATGTTCGGACCAGTTTGCCGAATGAAGCGTTAAAATTATTTGTTTCAGTTTCTCTGAGATTTCAACACTATATGTTTTGAATAAGTCGACTTCTCATTGGACGTTCAATTATTTTGGAACTATACAGTAAAATGTTGGTCACAGTTCATATAAAAAATGATCATAATAAGTTACTGTTTAACTACAGATTACAAAGCAGGCCTATAAGTTCTTTTCTCTCTTTTCGGCGAATTCATTCACATACCTGTACAATCGCATTTATATATAATTATTTGTGTGTGTGTGTACATGAGGTTTGTCAAGTTTAGATAATTGATCAGGTAATACAAGAATGACGTAATGTAGAAACAAGATTAATCAGACAACAACTAAAGTAAGATTGAGTAAGTTAGATGACGTAATATAATTGACTGAAATGTTTCAACTTAGGACAGGGTAGCAACAGAGGTAATTACAAGTAGAGACTAAGTAGAAGTGGGGTACAGAATGCCTAATGCCATTTAAATAAGAACTGAAATTGAGCAAATAAATTGGATGACTTAACATAAATGACTGGAAATTGAGCGTTGGTCAAGTCAGTAACAGTGATAGTGAGGTGTAGAAATTAAATTGGGTGGGGGTAGAGAACAAGAAGGTTGAAAATGCAAAATATTACAATTGAGAAGACAAAATAATACTAATGACGAGACGGAAAAAAGAGATAAGGTAGAATTTACTAGTCGGGTAATAAGATAGATTACGTCCATTGCAAGTGTAGTGATTGAACGAACTTCGTTTTTTTCCATCAAGTCATGTATACTTTAAAAATTCACAAGGCTTTATGATTACAAGCGCTTTGATTTTACCCAGCTTCACAATACACTTTTGAATATATCAAATAACTAAAAATATTTTTGAAATTGGAAACTGCTGTTACTTCTGAAAAACTTTTTCATCACTGTTTTCTAAACATGAATAACCGCTGATAGTTGTTAATATACACACCCTATTTTTATAATGCATTATATTGATGATACTTCTGAACTGGTGTCTCATTAAATATAAATGATTCAAAATTATTATTTTAATATCATTATAATTGATCAACATTATTTTAAGCTTCGCAACTACTTCGCTACTACGGGGTGCCATCGACAATTATACATCTCATCCGACAGTTACACGACAATGCTGCATGCCAAGTAATCCACAACGGGAAACTTACGGAATCCTTCAAAGTGAGGACGGGAGTGAGGCAAGGCTGCCTACTATCACTAATGATTTTCCTGATTGCGGTAGATTGGATAATGCGACAGACAACGGGCAATCAGGAAACAGGCATAAAATGGACTCACACAAAACACTTGGAGGATGTGGACTTCGCCCTTGATGATATATGTCTGATTTCCCACAAACTGGAAGATATGCAAGTGAAAAGCAACAAGCTGGCAGAAGAAGCATCAAAGATAGGACTTCCTTCAAGGGAACACAGAGAAAACGGAGGTGATGAATATTCCTGGTCAACAGCAACAACAACAATCAGACAGCATAAATGTGAGGAACCTAAAAGAAACAACCTCCTTCACCTACCTGGGAAGTATCCTTTCAACTACAGGCGGAACTGACGAGGATATCAAAGCCAGAATCAGAAAAGCAAGACAGGCTTTCATTACTTTTAAGTCTGTGTGGAAGTCAACAGCACTCAGCATCAAAAATAACATCCGGATTTTCAACTCCAATGTGAATTCAGTGCTACTTTCTGTATGGATCAGAGACTTGCACTGCGCGTCATAAAGAGCATCTCAAACAAACTTTAAACCTTCATCAACAGTTGTCTTCGCTCAATACTGAAGTTCAGATGGCCGGCCAGAAAAGATCAGCAACAGGGATCTCTGGGAGTGAACCAACTCAGCAGGAACCGACTGTGAAACGAATAGGCGGGAAGAAATGGAGATGGATTGGCTGGTCATACTCTGAGGAAACCATCAAGTGACATCACTAGACAAGCCATCGCTCGAGTGGAACCCGAAAGGGAAGCGGGTGGCGAGTTGGTCGTCAGTGCGAGAGTGGGGTGACTTGGAGGAGGTCATGTAAGGAGGAGATGAAAGCATGTGGGCAGACTTGGAGCGGGGTGAAAAAGTCGGCAGAGAACTGAAGGCAATGGAGACGCGTGGCTGAAGACCTATGTTCCTCTAGGAATTAAAGGATATAATAATAATAATTTTAAGCTTCATTCGGTTTCTTCATATGGACACAGAAATTGTACTTAATAACCGGTTCAAACCAATATAAGAAGCGCAAAATTTTTTAAGTAATTGTTTGAAAATATGACATCTAAAAGCAAACGGAAAAGGTGGATTTAAAAGAAGCAAATTACTGGTAAGTATTCCTATTCTGGCCAAATTCATAACGAAATTTAAAGGTATTTTCTGGTGTCACGTTAAGCATATTAGTATCTATCGATGGACGTTTGAGTTAGAGGGTGTATCAGTCAGTGTTTTGAAACTTAGTGTTTTGGATAAAATTTCTCACCGATTCCGAATGAGTCACTCAATATTTACAATTCCTAATCTCTCCAAACGTTTAAATATTTGACATTTTTGCAAATACCACTGCTCATCTTTATTATTCGAAGAAACCACTAGGCTGCCTGCACTCAACGAAACGGAAATCTGAACAAAATACGACAGCTTTCGTGGATAATCGGAGACAAAGAATGATAATTATTTCCTTACACAGTTTAGATCTCTTGAATGCTCTCGTGATTAACAGAGAATATAGAGGTAGTCAAGGGTAATTTTACTAGTGCGATCAACTCCCAAGTTTCACTGTGAGATTCACTAATTTCTCATGAATTAGCTTCAGAAACATAAGGGGAGTTGAAGCTTCGTACTCACATCAATACGATTTTAGACAAGTGTGTTTGCCATTAACTAGTTATTGCATACCAGGTCTCCTGAGGCACATTTGTTCATATTTACATGCCGCTTTCCTTTAAATGTATTTTTTATATCTAATATCTGCCTTATGTTTGCTAACATTACTATCAAGTAACTGATTGTCCATCTGTTACAGCTTATTGTGCTAACAACAAAGTTACTGTTCTAAATTTGACTTACCTCTTAATATTGCCTAACAAGTTAGTTTAGTAACGACAGCTGGTGGGATGTGTTTAGTAAAACCTAGACAGAAAATGAATCCTAATTTGTTTACTGTACCAGACAACAGTGATACATGGAAATCCAGCTATTCTGAGGGCGTCATTTGAGTCTTTCAATGCAGCTTGAAGACTTTTTAATGCAACAACTAAGTAGCAAGCCGATCATCTAACACATGTGAAATACAGTTCATTCTATATTTAGTTATGCTGAAGACAGGCTTTTCCGACAGTTTAAATGTCAGCATGTGACTTATGACTAACCTCCTATTTTCCATTTTGCTTGTTAGTTTCCAGAAGCAGCTTCACATAGAACTTTAGCGGAACATCTATATTGCACTCTGTTATCATTTTCAATTGGCTCCACGATAACCTACAAGTTTTCACTTCCACTTCATATGTCACTCTTGAATGCCCGATTTGTGTTACTTCCCATTTAAGTGAGTGAAGTTACTTGAGTGTCTCTTCGTGATATGTCCAATCCATATACATAAATCTCCTTAGTTAAATGTCAACATAAGCGTCAATAATTGCCAAGTGAATAGTTTTTCATCACAAGATATCCCAAATCCAGCATAGATGCTAAGGTACAGGTCAAATAAATTTTGTCCTCTAAATAGATACCATATGCAACATCAGTCATGTTAATTATTCAGTCGCTAAATTATGTTTCCTTGAGAAAAAGTAGTTAGATTACCGTGGAAGTCATTAAATTTTCGAAAGACATGCACCTCCTCTCCTATGATATGAGAACACATAATTTTACATTTAGTGAATTGTGTAATAGCGAAATTCTCTGCCAATAAGTACAATCTAAGTATGAAGTCGTATTCCAATATGATTCTCCAAAAAATGATTTCGGAGAAAGCATAATACCGCAGACACTGAGGTTTCAGTGAACATGCCTTTAACTCCAGTATGCTTATTAGTTCTTTAAACAAATACATAGTTTTTGGCATCACAAATATTGCTGGACTATGTTTCGTCAATTAGTGTAAAACTAACAAACAACTGGAAATTGAAGTACAGAACTTGTACTCACATTGCACTTAACATGAATAGTGCACCAATTAGTCATTCAGTAATAATAATACATACAAATGTCATCCTAGAGGTGATTTGTAAACATTACACAAAAAATAAGCTGGCTACTACCCACTTCACAGTATGTGATTTCAGACCATATAGTCTACTTATGTTCACATTTTATCAAAATCAACAAGAAAGTTTTACTAACTAAATAAGCGTGGTAATTTGACTTTGCTACACCTTACTTATTAATCAGCAATATTTAAAAGAATAGTCATATATTCTCTGACAACTGTTACAGTTCAATATACTACTCATTAGTTTTACCATATTTCGAACTCTGAAAAACTCTAAACATCCTCACAGATGGTAACACGGGTGTCAGTTACAAAGTGGTCATATAAATGCGTTATTAATAAAACTTTTTAAATCCTCCTCCAAAAACTTCTGTCAGCAACTTCGCGGAAAATAAAATAACCTTACCGGAAGGCTTTTGAAAATTCATAAGTATTATCTGATATGTACCCATATAATAGGTGTTTGTTTGACAGTCTGATATATTTTGCTATGTATATATGGATCGATATTCCATTATAATTAGCCAATCATGTTAAGACTGTCTATTGATTTGTTCATTTTGAATATTCGCTCACACACTTGTGTTCACACACTTTCGGACATTCATATATATTTTGCTCTCACACTCTTGTGTGATTTTGATTCTCCTTGTGTTTGGAAAATAGAAGTATCCATCGCAAACCTAGTGGTCTTCTGATTTCCGTCTTTCTTGCGTCAGGACTATTAAATTCTCGACCAGTACATAACATTATCACTATTATTCTGATAGTTTCAGTATCTTCCTACTTCTAAGCCTTGCATTTGGCTAGAACTGAGATAAAACGACCCAAATAGTACTTACTGTGTGAACAAGTTCACATAGCTGATAGATTACACTCCCTAATCCATTCTTCACTTCAAGAACTAAAACAACAAATGATTTACCTTTAGATTCTTCGGCTTATGTAAATAGGTAGCCATATTGCATCTCGGCACCCTTTAAAAATAGACTAAACCGTAGATCAGTTAACTGAAAGAAATTGAGATATACAACTACGGAAGACAAATTTGTCCTCATCAATGCATTTGTTTTAGAAGATTTTGCATACAAAAACACTTTTAAGCTACTTTTGACATGATATTTATCTTATTTTATAGGTAGTATTGTTTTTTTTTTAACTCGCATATACTAAAATTGGAATGATACACAGAAGATTAGCATGGATGACACGCGAAATCGTGAAGCATTACAAATTTTTTTCTGACAACAAACCAACCACAACCGGTTACTCAACAAATATGTAGAAGAAAATCGAGACAGATTGGGCACACGCTGAGGAGGCCGTGAATAGCATCGCGAGAGATGTAGGCCATTACTCAAGTGGACTTCCAATCGGAAACAAAGAGTGGATCGTCCAAGAGTGGCATGGAGGAGATGAGAGATTATGGGCCGTCCTCAACCGAGCTGAAGAGGACAGAAGACAATAGAACAAAGTGGAGATGTATTGTTGAAGCCTGATGCTCCACTCGGAACCTAAGCGGAAAAACTGTTGTGATTTCGTAGAGTAAAGATGGTAACCATCTTTTGCAAATGCAATTACAGAGCGGATTGCAGAGCAGATCTACGGATGAAGTGTAATTGGTCAATTCAAGATAGTTCTCGTCACTGGAGCAAACTAGCCAGGAACATCTTGAGCTCAAGTTTAACCGCATTCTGATGACTACAACCTAAAAATAAAATTTAGTAAGCATTTACAATAAATAATATGCTCACTTTATCCGAAAGATGTATAGGCTTCAGTATACAGAAAAATACTTGGAGTTTAAGTAATAATGCTGCACTATCAGTAATGCTATAGTCACGAAATCAGTCACCATTCAGGTTTTGGCCAACTTTCTGCTTATTTGTAGACTATGAATTTTGGTCATGAACTACGTTTTAGCGAAATTATTTGAGAATCATCTAGTCGTGTACTGAATTAACTATTGTTATTCTGAACAACTTAGCTTTAATTATTACTCAGTATTCACTGTCAAACTCATAATGGATGCTAACTTTACACAGAAGTTGACAAATATTACTTTTAAATACAGTTAAATTCTGCCGTAGTTTCATTTTAATACTTACAGGCTACATTCATACACATAAATGTACGCACACTAAGAGGGCCAGAATCGTGTTTGCTATCAACTGTTGTCAGAACACTTGCAGGTCTTTATGGCACTACATATCTGTAAGGTGATGTACACATGAATTTTATTGTAGTACTTGTTCATCTCAGGATCAGATTCATTGCAGTCTGTTGAGCAAAGTATAAAAGCTTCTCTATTTATATGCCTTGCACCGACATGTAAATTGATAAGTGCAACGGGAAGAAGCACGTGACCAATACTGTCTGCTGACACTTACGCTTTTAGTTAGCATATAAATTACTGTGTCTGTTTTCGACATAGAACTTTGCACATATGTGCAGCAGTTCAAGTCGCCACACTCCATGTAGCACACAAAGCAAGAGAAGAAATGCATATTAGAGACAGTAAACAGAGCTGTGAGACAGGAATAGTAGTAACGAAGAACAAAACAGTTTCATTGGAAATCATAAGTCACAAGGAGTGGATGCATCTGCACCAGCCATTGAGAACGATCACTTAGAGCCATATCACCAATTGTTTCCAACCATTGGATTTTACCGTTCCGAGGACTCCAACCAGGAAGTCTACAACTTCCTACGTGACTGGCTTAAACTAACTGGTGTGAAATTCATTGACTAATGAAGCCATGTTTTGGTTTGATCGCCGCTAGCTCTTTTCCAGCCTGACCCTATATCAGCTAACATTGCCCGTCGAGGAAGGCGATGACTAGGCATACGTAACACATGTCCTAACCATCTCAGTCGATGTAATTTTGTGGTGATAGCAGGCTGCTAGCCAAATTGGTAGACAATTATTTACGTCAATGTTTACGTCCCCGATATTGGTCGTGAGAAAATATGAACAAGACTGATTCAACAACCAATCACAGCAGACTTTGCGTAGGCGGATACAGTTGACATATAGATGATCTGACATTCAAGAAACAGCCACAAAGAGATGAAAGATTAACTTTCAGTAAGAAACAACTAATCAGAAGACTGTGTTTGTTTACTTAAATAATCTATAATAATGTACATGAAAATATATAAATACGTGTTGGTTTTTTTAATAAACGATCTGTTGCCTGGCCCTTGTCTTTTGTTGTTACAGTTTCACAACCTCGTCGATTGATCTCCCCTCGACGCTTAACTTCTATATTGTTCACCTTGTTATACCACTTCACACGGGAGATAGAGCGCAGGCACCTATGATCAAAGACAGCTATTCTTTTCATGTCTTCCACTCTCAATGGCCAGGTCTCGCTCACAGCCATAGAGGAGGACGGAGCGGACTGCTGAGCAGTACACCCGCCCGACAGCCAGCCAGATATCATGTCTATGCCAGAGAGGGCGTAAACTGGCATATGCGAAACTAGCCCTCTGTATCCGTGCTGAGACTTGATCAGAGATCAACCCATTGGGACTGATGGTACTTCCCAAATAAATGAAGTGGTCACGTGCTCTACCACTTCACTCCCAATTTCCAAACTAGGGGTCAGTGTGGTCCAGTCCTGTAACATCATCTTGTATTTGGCGGAAGCGAATCGCATGCCAAACATTCGTAGATTGCAGAAGACTCTGTATTTTGTCAGCGTCCTAGCCTAGAAGGACTATATCGTCTACATTTTCTAAGTCAACGAGATTATTCCCTCGTAGCAAGTCAATCCCTGCTATATATAAATTACTACAATATCGTTTGCATCTGAATACTGATTACTCACACTGTGCATACTACTAAACAACCAATGCAAATAAGATAAGTTTTTTGTCTAAACTTGCGTTTCTGTTCACCAACTTCTCATAAAATATATTACAAGGAGATATTACAACCTAACTGGCAAAATTTATGTTACATACGACTGATTCAAACAAGGTTCACATTTTTATTAATTCTGATTACAGCTTGATTCCACACCGTATTTTTGGTACAAGTATGGAATTTTCAGCATGGATATCGGTAGGCCAAATTTTGCAGGCCGACCATAGATATCAGATGTGAGTCGGCAGGGAATCGAATCTCGGACCATGTGCGTGGTCGGCGAGAGTCCTAACCATTGTGCCACCGACGCACATGTAGTGAGGTGTGAGAAATCAGTAATGATATGATACAGTATGGATAATCAACAAGTATTGCATACTGCATGCTTCTACTGCTTTTTTGTCTTGACGTGTGCGCTTGATATATGAATTTACCGTAATACACTCCTGACGTTGTGATGTAAATACAAAATATCTACTAACCACCCAAGATACCTGACAAAACAAAGATACAATTGTAACAGTACGTTGGATTATTTGACACAAAAAGGTCAACGACAGCAAAAAGGTATTGGATGTATTAATTTGTAATACTAACTAGCGAAGTATCGAATCAATTTATGAATGAGCATTGCCAGTTTCGCTGAGATTTATACAAACATAGTTCTTACATGTGTCTACTTTTCACTTGGCGTTCAATTATTTTGGAACCATCTGTCCAAATCTTGGTCATAGTTCGTAGTGAAAAAAATGCTGTCTGTTTACAAAGTCTAAGACAATATACGCTATATCTGATTAACAGACAAACGTAGAATATTGCGCGGAGGTGTACTGCTTCAAGTCACCACACTTAGGAACAACACGCAAAAAGGAAGGAAATTTAAGTAAAATAGAAATCTTAAAGACAAATGATGAAAACATCTGCGCTACTGCGTACAGTTTTCATCCATTTCATCGAAAGTGTTAAAATATTGGCCTTTAACACTCCTGAGAACGAAACACATTTATCTACATGGTTTAGATGAATAAAAAATGACTCATGATTTTTGTAAGTGATTCCATATGACCAGCCTAAAGCCATAGAAGTCGTAATCAGGCATTGAGCAAAGTTATGGATCGTTATGAGCATGAATATGCCATGCCACCTTATGTGCTGAATATTTACTATCGCATCTACTGCCCTACACTCTATAACCAATAATACGTTGATTACTAAAAATAATTATTACCAAACTCTCGTAATTCTTCCATATTTCCTACTCCGAAGGGACATAACTTCCGCAAACACACACTTTGACACAAAAACTATCAATTCGACAGTATACTTCACTGTATCATTAGTGAGATCATTTTCAACGTTATACATTCAGAGAAACAATTATTCACGTGCAGTTATGTGGTAGTGAATACCCATTGCACTACACTGGCTGGTTACGTGGGCTAAACCTAAGGAAAAAAGACAAAAAATAGTAAGCTAATCCGTTACTCAATAAATGTGGCGATATTTTATGTCATCTTCCCACTGGTATTTTCAACAAGTCATTTTCCAGTAACACTCTACCTGCTTTTTGGGAGGACATTAAAACTGTTCCTGTGCCTAAATTATCAAAAGGACCAACTGTTAAGTTCGGACCTATCGCCATTACTTCACCTTTTTTTAAAAGAATGGAAAGACTGCTTTTACTTAGCCTTGAAACTTAAATGAAGGCTTTTAAAGACCCTAATCAATTTGCTTATAAACATAGTAGGTGTACTTATATCATAATCTTGTCTGCAGTTTAGACACAGGTGCCAAATCTGTTCGGTGTGCCTTCCTGTATTACACATCTGCCTTCGACTCTGTACCTAGGCCCCTTCTGTTAAACAGGCTTGCTGAGACACAAGCACAGTCCCGGACTACCGAGTGGTTGTATTCTCATTTTTCTGATAGGGAGGCAGTACACTGTTTACAATGGGAAATTCTCCACTACTTAGTTTACCTGGTGTTCTTCAACCACCTTCTGATCCCTTTCTTCTTACATGACTTGACTCATTCTGGCGAAGTTAATTTTGTTAAGTATGCCGATGATCTGAATGTTTTTATACCTTTTACTTCTCAGTTAGACTGTTCCAAAATGAATAACTTTTTATCAGAAATTAGTCAGTGGTCCTCGTCGAATGGTCTTAAGCTTAATCTCTCCAAATGTCAGACGGTTAATTTCACTTCCAGATGGAGGCGCGACTAACGTTAACTGGTCAGTTCGCACGGTTTCACTATCATAGATGGCCGTGAAATTAAATCGAATGTTAAATACCATGGACCGTGTACTTCCTCTGATCTTTCCTGGTCTTCTCACATCATGTTAGCTTCCAGAAAGATATTTCGTTTGACGTTCTATGTAATGAAATTAAGATGGTCTGACATCATTCTGTCTCTACTGTTACCATTTGTTAATTCTTGTATTCTGCCTATAATTCTTTACTATTCTCCCTAAATTTTCCCCAGCTACTTAAGGAAGACTTTGTTATACTGAGAAGGATGCTAAAAGCCCTCAGTAGGGCCAGTGGGGTATTTCTAAACTAACTCGTTACAACTATTGTAGACAGACACTTGGATTCCTGCAAGAAATTACCAAAATTATCCTGTGAGACTCTGAACATCCTCTCCATACAAAAATCTCTCCTTGCATCTCATCGGGTAGAACTAGAAGCAATTAAAGAGGACTGTATGCTCGGACGATTAAGTAAAAATAAACCCACAACATCTTATTTAGCACATATTTTATTCGATGAGAAAAGTGTAAGACATCAAATTACCAACTTACCGAGAAACTCTGAGTAAACGGCATTTTTTAATCTCATTGTTATATCGTCATTAATATTTTCACTTTACTTAATTTTATATTCATTTCTTATGGAACAATATTCAAAGATGAAAATTATTCTTAATGTAAATGCCCTATTTCAATTATTGCCACTGTAATGAGAAAACTAGATGCAGTAATGTATTATATGCTGAAAATTCCATATTAGTACCAAAAGTACTGTTTGGAATAAAGCTATGATTATTATTTAAAAGAAATAGCAGTTACGTATTAGATGACCGGTCAATTAGACTAGTGGTAAAGGTAATGAAGTGGAACCGTGCAAATAATGCCTTTTTCGGGGATAATGTCATAAAAAAGTCGGAAGTAACGATAAATAAGATTGCAATGCAATCTATTTTAGGAAAATAACAGCTAAGTGTAGTACTTCCCCCTTGTTACTCCTGTAACACATAGTTTCTTAGAACTACAAAGATTCATTCTATCAATACGACACTTGCATTACTCAGATGAGGAGGATCAAGATCACTAAAATAAAGGATTAATGTAACCCCAACTACAGTAGGTCTGAGTTTATCCATGTGCCCACCATTTTCTGAATATATGTAAACATTCTCCTGTACTTAATTTAAAGAATTATATGTGTAAAACACAAGAGACAAGCAGGAATGAAGCAAATTCTGAGGCCTGCACAATAATAACGCTATGCCAGAAACGAAACAGCAAATTCTGCACAAAGAGAAACAATACAATTTACGATTAATTTATAAACGGCTCTACTGAATGTAATTACAATATATATTCAAGTATATACAATCTACCAATAAGTGTTTAAAAGCTGTGATTACACAAAAAGAATTTAAAAATAATCCTAAAGTTATATCTGTACAAGTATATTTACATTGCTATTGATGTCGATTTTTCCAATCGGAATATTTATTTTGAGCGACGTCTAACATTGACTCCAGGTGGCTAGTGACACTCGACCGGTAAGAAATTACACTGGGATCTCTTCTATTGGATAATTCTTCAGAAGGATCATCCATGTTGCTTCTAAAGGAGGGATCAACACTAGCAGCAAAATGGACTACCTTAGTAGTCCGAAAACGAACTAAGCTTGCAGCAACACGATCCAATTTTTCAGCTAGCTGTGGTGTTGTTACTGGGAAACACGCCCAAAAATGTCTCAAAAGTTCGGCAGCGCTAGAATACAAAAGTGATAGCTCTCGAACCTGCTCGGAACTTAGCAACGGTGGGCCTCGATCAACACTGTCACCAGCATGGTGTTCATCACAAGCCCTCTGGGAATTTGACATACGGCTACTCAACTCATGCTCAAATAGATGCAAGGATTGATCACCAGTTAAGGCATTCGCTTTTGAACGGCCACTACTAAGTTTTCCACCTATTAGGCAACCCCCGGGAGAAACATCTGCCAGTGCCTGCTGTGATTCAACTGCGGTGAGAAGTGACGAACGCGGTCTTTTTGGAGCCTGATAAGCCTCTAATAACGAATTTTTACATTTGTTAAGCGCTTTGATTAGTTGTACTCTTGAAACAGAAGTATCAGTTTGCCGAGGGGCTAATAATGGATCCACTAACTTCGTTGCTTTTTCTGCTTTACTTGATGTTGGGCCCTCTAAATAGTCACTCACACAAGTTAAGTCCAACTGGATTTCTGGAGGATTTTGATCTTCTACCAATTCTTTAACATATACACTGTCTTTTAGTGGACACGAATTCAGGATGTCCTTTGAACCCTGAGATGTCTCATTTGAACCGAGAGACTTTAAAACAAGTATTGAATGGTTGTTAAAACGACGAAGCAACAACTGATTAGCAGATAATTTACATGGTGTTGGTTCAGTTATTGTATTCTCTGCGTTTCCATTTGAACTTGTTGGGTCAATCACTTTTGTTTTTGATTGGCTGGATATTTGATCAGTTCCATAACCTTGTCCTATATCATAGTCGGTAAGATTAAGTAAATCAAGGTGTACATTATTTTTATTGACTCTTGTCCTGCGTATATCACTCATCAAAAGACGATCATCCATTTTAGCACAGTCCGCAAATATATCATCTTTCGGCATATGAACACGGTCGCTAAAAGAGTCAAATAAAAACACAAGTGACATGCAGTATTAACTAATACTGATTAACAGATCACATCTGCGTAACTAAAATCAGCAAACAGAAAATCATTATGGTAAATCTACTCCTACACTAGCTAACATCGCTCGTCGAAGAAAGCAATGGCTCGGACTGAGAAACACATGCCCTCGTCATCTCCATCAATGAAGCTTCACAAACTCAACGACTGGCTTTCCATTTTCACCTAGGTTTCGGTTTGAACAACCCTAACTCCTTGTCGACTTGGTCCTATGTCGGCTAGTATTGCTGGATGGGGAAGATGATGGTATGAAATGCGTGACACAAGTCCCAGCCATATCATTGCATACAGCTTCACAACCTCATCGATTAACTTTCTTTCCTCACCCAACACTACTCCCAGCCCTAATATTACTCATCATATTATATCATTTAACACAGAAATTAGGATGCAGACACAGCTAGTCTTTTCATATCTTCCATCTTCAATGGCCATGCCTCACAACCATAAACGAAGACAGAGCGAACTGCTGCTCAATACACACAACCTGTAATCAACAGACAGGTGTCATGTCCACATCAGATATGGCGTAAGTCCGCAAGGGTCACATGAGCCTTTTGCGTCTGGGCAAAGATTTCATTTGCGATCAGTCTATTGGGGGAGGGGGTGATGCAACTTCCTGAATAAATGAGATGGTAAACAAACTACCATTTTACTCCCTATCTTTAAGCTAGGAGTCGATGTAGTCCAGTCCTGCAACATAATATTACGTATGACAGGAGCGAATAACATGCAAAACATTTGGAAGTTTCTGCTCAAGGCGTTCAGAAGACTGCATTTTGTCAGTCAGTCTCATCACCTAGAGGGTCTACATCATCCACATACTCTAAAACAAGAAGATTGTCTTCTGATAACAAGACAACCCTAGGTCACTAAAGTCAGTTACAACCAATAATACAAATATGGCGGAAGTAAATAACTGATTACCATCACTTCAGATGACAACTCTTCGCAAGCTACAGGTATTTAATCGCTAACATTTTCGTAATACCACTTGTGTCCTCTGGGTGACACTGTAGAGACAATAAGAAATCAAGATGATTATTATTCAGATCTCTGTATGTACCAGACTACAAGCCATAAATGTAGGAGGGTTGACGATACTACCAAATTATCTTTTCTAAAATAGGTTGGACACGATTTAACTCGGGACTTACTGGCTGAAAGCCACACGCTTAAGTCAATGGAAGAGACAGCTACGATTCTTCACGAAACCATGCTAAGTTTCCTAATATATTTCATTCATTAAGCCATCTGGAGACAGAGCAGACGGGAGGAAAGGTGTCTGTAATTTTCAACTTTTGTGCAAGAAAAAAGATACCGTTCTTAAAATGATGAGAACAAACAACTGACGAAAGCTATTTGATAGAGTTGTTAATGTTTAATTAATTGACAACTACTTATTTACTTCATACAATAACTAATACCCGTTGTCAAACAAGTGTATCCCATGACTCACCAGATAACACTGAAGTTTGAAACAACAGGTGCTGGGTTCACATCACATTAGAAACACTACAAGTCACTGGAGCTGAGCTCTGGGTTCTATCAAGCCACCATCAACCGAATAACGTTATGTTGAGGCAGTTCCATAATGTTACTCAGAATCTGCTACATCGCGACATATGCATCTAAATTTTGCATGTAAGACCTTATTGTTGCATTTTTTTTGTTTACCATCACTTAAATTCGTGACTTTTCGAGATAAATTAAATTATTATTACTATACTCTTTTCACTAGGGCTGACCTCACGTGAATGTGCTGGTGTGACTTCTGGGAACTTGAACTCATTGATGAGTAACTGTGCCAAATCTGACGAACTAGAGAAAAAGATTCAATATCGCCCAATAGCCGTATATATATATATATATATATATATATATATATATATTTGTTATCTAGCAGTACAGCCGATGGTCGTCATCAAACTTAATTACTTTCACAAGGCTTGTTGTCCCGAAATCCTGTCGACCCTTTGAATGACTCTGAAATTTGGGATTTTCGAAAGTGAATCGATCACGCTTATCACTTCATAGGTATATACAAAGACAGATGCCGAAATTATAAACTATAATAATCATCAGTTTACACTAGTCCATTGAAAACACTTCATCTCCACAAACTAGCTGGTTAAAATACATGTCCTATTCAAGACGAGATTTTATGATGGGCAAATATATGCAATTAAATTGCTAATTAAAGTGCGCTACCAATATCTCGGTCAGCCTCGAGTTACTGACGATATGTCTTGTTTAATAAGTGTTAACTATCAGTTCACTGATATTAAATACACATAGAACTATTGCTTTTGGATCACTTGTTATCTGTCGCTATCTGTATTCGTTATGAAGACTTAACGTTCAAGCCACTTTTGGCTTTTCCTTCCGGTGTAACCCAGCAATGTTAAGTGTTTTCAAGCAAAACAGTTCCGATAGCTTTAGAGGTCTGACAGCGTCCAACAATCATTATATTCCTTGACCTAAAGGCGACATTCGATTCTGTCGACCGAGAGGTTCTCTGGAGATGCTTGGCTGTAAAGAGAATGCCGAGAATATACATTGCACTGATTAAAGCACTCTACTCGAACTCAAGCAGCCAGGTGAGGGCTTATGGCGAATTGTCATCTGAACGGGTGATGACTAGTGATGTACGTCAGGGATGCCCATTATCCCCATTCCTATTCAACTTCATCATAGATCTACTAATGGACTCAACCCTAACTCACTTCAGCGACTCAGGGACTGGCTTGCTACCACGGAATAATCTCGTTGACTTAGAATATGCAAAAGATATAGTCCTTTTAGGCGAGGACGCTGACAAAATACAGTCTTCTGAACACCTTGAGCTGCAATCTACGAATGTTTGAGTCCTCGGGACGGTAAAAACCAATGGCTGGAAACAATTGGTGACATGGCTAAAAATTGTTCTCAATGGCACACATGCATCCAATCCTTGTGACTTATAATTTCCAATGAAACTGTTTTGTTCTTCGTTACTACTATTCCTTTGTCTCACACCTCTGTTTACCGTCTATAATATGCATTTCTTTTCTTGCTTTGTGTGCTACATGGAGTGTGGCGACTTGAACTGCCGCACATATGTGAAAAGTTCTATGTCGACAAAAGACAGACAGACAGAGGTCTGACAGTAAATTGTTAGGTGTCTACATTTCTATTTCTGTGAGTCAAACATGGTTTCACCAAAGTTAAAATCGCTTTCATATTGCAAGGATTGTGTCAATTAAATTGAAACGTTTGCAAACGTGATAAGCAATACTTACCGATGGAAATAGTGAGACTGGAAAAACTTTATCCAGAATTCAGCTTCCGATAGCTTATCTGGTACTGTTTCTCTATGTTTTTCTCGGACAGAAGGATAAGCCCGAAAAATAGCATCTATAGTATCATGAGTAAGATTGTATTTTATCCCATTAGCACCATCTGCTTCAGGTTTAATATCACTCAAAAGGCAGCTGGGGACTCCAACAACTTGAGGTCGTTCATCCAAATGAAAACTGCGAGAAATTTGACTGGTAGGACCGTTTGAAGGAATGGTGTTTGACACCTCAGATGTGTTACTTCCGACTGTTTCTGATGCTGTTGTTGTTGCAGCTGGTGGGACTTTGGAATTAGTTTTGACATTACTGGAGCATTTTGATGAACTGTTACTACTGTGTGAAAACTCTGGTCGAGCCCAGAACTCTTCAGAACTAAGAATACCACTGACTACCAACTCTTTGTATAATGCCAAAATTTCAGGATTGGATTCTAGAAGTCGGAATTTTTCCTTCAATTCTGCCTGAGCCTTTAAAACAGTGTAATGCAAAGTTTAAAACACACGATCAGTGAGTAATCAACTCAAAGTATAAGGAGTCCAAGTTGGAGAAAACTGTGTAAGAAGCAACACACCTTAGTGAAAACCATGAATAAAATAGTTAAGCGCAAAATACCATAATTGACCTAACTGAATTGAAAGAGGGAAAAACATAGCATGTTAATAAAAGAATATATAATTCCTGTTTCTTCCATACTCATTCGAATCTGCAGGACAACAGATAAAAAATACTAGCTTGGAAATAGGAGAAACAGCCACTGCAATGCGTGAATTCAACTTAAAATCCCAACTTTCTAATACTGTCCCATATAAATCGAGGTACTTTAGTTTCCCGGCTTAAGAGCAGGAAGAACTAACAGAGAGATTTTCAACATAAAATATCAAATTATTGTATAGTAGTCCAACTTCTCACTTTATATCTGCGCATTATGCAAAAGATGGAAATGGAAACGGTGGAAGGAAAACTATGTAACTGAAGGGAATAATATGCTTTGGAATAGTATAAGGACAAAGCATGAATACACCTGCAATCGATCCTGCGACAGATCACCGAGAGTCTGTAACCAAAAGTCTGTGTTACCATGTGCACCCCAGACAGCCAACTTACAGCTGAGACGAATAGTCAGTGACTTTAAGGATTTGTATTACATCTTAGTTTGACCACACTCCACTTCCCATAAGAATAATACAAATTCCTCCAACCAAACCATATTAAAATAAATAGTCGGTACATATTTGTGATACTTTCACATACAGTCCAAGGATGGAAGTGTAAACTGTTTAATTAGCCTTAATGTCCAAGACTTATGCGACGCTTAAGTGATGGTTCAGCCAAACGTCAACAGAGATTGGACAGAAATATTGATTAAAAACATTCTTCTGAGTAGTGTGATGGGCTTTCACAAAGAAACCACATATCTTACCTGAACTATAAACTAGGCCATTGGATGGAAATCAAACAAGCTTTTTCTGTTCCCTCTGGAAATTAGTCAGCCTCATAAAAGATGCTGATGCTTAACGATAGGGCAAAATTTCTAATATATTTTTTTATTAGAGCTCGATTTCACACCATATTTTGGTACAAGTATGGAATTTTCAGCATGTGATATCGGCAGCCCCAATTTTGCAGGCCGACCATTGGATCGGTATCAGATGTGCGTCAACAGGGGATCGAAACTCCAAACCATGTTCATGGTCGGTGAGAGTCCTAACTGCTGTGCCGCCGACGCACAATTAAGCTCAACTATTTAGTGCGTAAACACATACACAATGCTGCAGTGGTGACAAAAGAATCTATAGATGGACCTACATCTTATCAGCCAAAACCATGAGCTTATAAATGAGCTGATATTCCCGGATTTGACGTATTGACAAACACCCATTAAGTTAAGAACTACATTTGTAAGACAAATTATAATCATATTTCAATAGTTAACATACGGTCCCCAAACTTTTTACTGGCATTAATACATTTTTTATGTTTATGTTTTCACAAAAGCAGCTTTTCTTTGTTCTCATTGTATTTTTTAATTACAGCTTGATTCCACACCGTATTTTTGGTACAAGTATGGAATTTTTAGCATGTGATATCGGTAGCCCAAATTTTGCAGGCCGACCATAGATATCAGGTGTGCGTCGACAGAGGATCGAACTCCGGACGATGTGCACGACCACCGAGAGTCCTAACCGCTGTGCCACCGACGCACATTAAGTTAAGTGTTTAAGTTTTTAAATTCACAGTCCTGTCTGAGATTTCCTTTCGTTTTTAGTGTTGTCATCTGTTTATAGTTACGACATACTACATCTAGATTAACGTCTTTCTTGAAAACTACAAAGGGCTATGCGTTCGATAGTTCCAGAGACGTATTACGTGTTTTTAGTCGTTTATTCGAGGATCAAAATACAGAGGCTGTTTCTATCTGCCTACATAGCAAGGCAAAAGTGATCCCCGGTTCTGTCAGACTGGATAAAGTTGTCGTTTTCGCTGAGCATATAATCATCGCATCATCCTACATGATTTTTTTATCACAATATCCAAGCCAATTAAACAAATTTCCGTCCGTTGAATCTGGTGTACATCAAAATGCAGAAAAACGCAAATAAGAACAATTATAACACTCCATATATAAGCTACAGAACCGATATCTCAATGGGGATGAAGATGGATGATGGTCAACTGTAAAGCCGTCTGAGTTACAGCATAGAATTTCACACAAGACTGCCTGACTTTTTAAGGATGAGCCTTGCGGTCAATCTAAGATACTCGATTAGCAATTTTTCACTTAAACAGACGGTGTCTTCACAAAGTTGATAGCTTAACAGCTTCATTATCGCCTGTTCTGTATGTCCAGTCATTCAAAAGCGTCATCAGTCCTCACAATCATCCCAGGAGGAGCAATTATCTTTTACTGACCTCCATCGATAGCTAACAGCTATGCGATATGTTTGAGCCTAACTTTGATTTGATGGCGGAGGTCAGCACGTTAGGCAATCGCCACCAAACTTTCTTTGTGTTCACAGTTAACGCTGACTACGAAAAGGTGATTTTCTGTAGAAGACGACCACCGCTACAAGTTTGTCAGCATAAAACTCTAAAGGTGCCACCAACTTACTTCTCTGAATCACTTCCCTACTCGAATATTGAAGTAGCTTGCTAAACCGACGATACCTGAGCGTTTTGATTTTAGCAGAAAACTATGCAGCTTCTGACAGAACTCATCCTTTATTTCTTCCGAAAGGCAGTCTGTTGTGACGTAGGCAGAAACTACGAATAGACGTCGACAGGTGTCGTGACCTACCCTCCTAACGGAGCCGTTCAGTCCGACTGAGACCCAGTTAAGTACGGGATTTTCTTACTTAACAATCAATATTGTACCCTCACCCACGAGTCCTCATGAACCAGCCGAAGAATTACGTGACAACCATAAGGTGACTTTGCAAATTTACCCTATGTTCAAACAAAATACATACATGGTACAAGATGTCGGACTTCTGGCTAGTACAGTCTGTTGCTGGCTTTAGAGAAGGGTTCTGATATTGAATGTTACAAAAGGAAGTTGGCATTGAGCTTTTAAGAGGCTGTCAGTAGTGTTTTATGGGCTCACCGCTAGGAGTGGTTGCAAAGTTAAGAAATGAGCTTATTGCTTATTGGATAGTACTGACAGTAGGAAGAAAGCAAGATGGTGTAAATGATGGAGATGAAGGTGATGAGTAGAAAATTTTAGTGTGCTTTTGGAAGTGTGCAGGACTGCCCATACCATGGAAATTGGTATCTCCTTTGGGTGCCTGAAACGAGAGCTTTAGTGTTACATTAGCGTAAAGTCGAGGGTGCGACTATTTGAGGTCAATCACACACGAGTCTGAAGTGGTGGTCCTGAGTTACATCCGTATTACGGTCTTAGCGTTGGCTACAGAGTGGCACAAAGTCAAGATGTACAATTTTCGGGGTCTACCTTTTCTAACTTCGCCTCTTCAAAGCGAAGACGACAGAGCTGACCTGCCGATGTTGGAAAAGATTGTCAAGCCAAAACCCTGCACAAGTCCCTGAAGTCTTTGACATTAGGTTCGAGGGTGGGGACTAACTGGTTGGGATTCTCCTAATGCTAGAGACTTGTGGCTGGAGCCTACTGGTGGTATGGTTCATAACAGTTCCCAGTGGAGCAGACGTATTCACTCTCATATAGCCATTAAATTCTCATTATTCTCCACATTAATTTTTGTTTCTGCCGTATATTTCTATTCATTAGTTTTTTAGTCCTTCCCCTTCACATTGCATTTATGTACTAATTGGAGTTTGTCAACCTTCTGTGCAAAGTTCAACGCTAAATCTCAGTCAGAAAGATACTTGCCTAATAATATCAATATATGTCAGCACCTAGGTCGGAAGTTGATGAGTTTCAGAAACCAGCGATTTCAACCTCGACGTGATGCACCAGAAAAACGACCACATGTTCGCGACATCATATAATTCACGGTATTACATATCTTGTTTTTGATAATCAATTAGTCGGTAACAATCATGTGACACCATAGGTGTCGAAAAAGCATACCAGTTTAGCGAAGATCATTTGGTATTTCCTGTGAAGTTCCATTTATTTCACCAAAACATTTCATCAGGGAGTCGCAGTTGCTGACCCCTTTGGAGGAGAAATGACAATTAGCTCGAAAATTCTATGTTAATTCAATGCCGCTTAAGCGGCCGCTTAAGCAGGCTTCAATTGAAGCCTGTGATATATATATAAGTGTCAACGGGGACCCAATTATAAAATAAGCTTTCTCCAAAAGTAGGATTTACTGCGAAAAAGTCAGAAGTAGTACAGTATCCTGCACAAACATGTACATATATGAACAAAATGAAATTTAGCTACGACCTACCAGTTGTATTCACTCCCGACAAAGCCAATTATGTGACAAGTATTGGATAAAATACAGGTAAAAACAATAAAGTGTGCTACGCATAGAATTCATACTGGAAGTCTATTTTCAAGTAACTTACCTTGTCTTTAAATTTGGGCAGCAAGTTCTGTAGCATTGTCTTGACGTTGTTGCGCATTTCCAATTGTTTTTCTCTGCCACCGGGATCGGAGAACTGAAATGTGAATGATTCACCACTGTGCATTAGTAACTGTAGCTGGACCTTTTCTTTCTGGTCAGGACTAATTCGCTGTAACCTTATATCCTCAAATTTAGCACTTATCCGAAAACTGTCAGATGTTTGATTACGCCATGCCACTCTTCCAGAGTTGACGTAAAGCGTACCATCCACTTTCTTGTACCTGACATGCTTAGCCATAAGAAGAACATCTTCCTTCTGCTTCAACATGTGACCTTAGTAACACAGTCACTTGAAACACCGCGTTCTCGTTACAAAGCGTCAATTACAACTTCAGTATCCAATATCCAATATCCTGATTACGAGCTAGTATGAACCAGTGATTTCTTTGAGCTCGCTTCTTGATTGTGAGGTAGAGGTTCCAGATCTTCGGTGAGCTTCTGCGTAGTAAGTCCCGCCACTCGACTGCTTTAGCTCTGGTAGACTCCAGGAGGAGTGGTGCGGGGATTGGTCGAGATGTGGTTTGTAGTATCCAATATCCAATATCGTTTTTACGAGCTAGTATAAACCAATTTGATTTCTTTGTGCTCGCTTCTTGATTGTAAGGTATAGGTTCCTGATCTTCGGTAAACTTCTGCGTAGCTTGTCCCGCCACTCGACTGTCGTAGCTTTGGTTGACTCCAAAGGGAGTAGTGCTGGGATTAATTATATGTGGTTTGTAGTATGAGGTATGTTAAGACTGTTACTACTGTGATTGGAGTTGATCCTTTCGCCAGTTAGTCCTTCGGTATTGTCGACAAGAGAAAAGAGATAGTAATAATAATAATAATAAATATAATTAGTGAAGCTATTCAGACTAAGAGACAGAAACGAAAATAGGAAACGTAACAACAGTCAGCTCATTAAGTTTGAAGAATAATATATATATCGGTAATAATAATAATAATAGTAATTATAATATTAATAAGTTGTCAGGAGAGTAAGACGGGAGAGAATGTAAAGAAGTAAAATGACGAGTTTAATTATCTACCCTGATTGGTAAATGCGATTTTAAGGAGATAGGCCATTTGGATGCAGTCCTTGTATCGCTGCATGGTTGTCCAGCCTTCGCTTAAAGGCGTCCAAAGACGGTGCCATAGCTACATCTGCCGGTAAGGAATTCCAGGGACGACAAACCCGCAGTGAAAAGAAGTGGGAGCGCACCCGGGTCCTTGCCCTCTGGTGAGCTATCCTTCTGGGATTTCCACGTGGGAGCCTATACCTACTCAATGGCAGAACACCTTTGTTTGGGTGATTCTGGTCATTTGTTATTTTGTAGGCAGTAATCAAATCCCCCCTAAGCCGACGGTAACTAAGTGTGAACAGGCCTAATTTCTTCAGCCTTTCATCATATGGTTTGTTTCGGAGACCAACCACTCCTTTTGTTGCCCGTCGTTGGACTCTTTCCAAGAGGTTGGCATCTCTTCTCAGCATTGGGGGTGCAATAATATTATGCACCTCAAGGTGTGGCCTGACGTATGTTTTGTACAACATTAGAAAGAGCTCAGGAGTGAGTGCACCTAACTGTCTATGCGTAAAGTGTATGACCGCATATGCCCTCGCTACATCCCCTGTGTAATTTACGCTTGTGTCCATTTTTTCCGTTAGAACTAGACCTAAGTCGCGTTCCGACGTTGTGCAGGACAAGCTTTCATTGCACAGGGTGTAACTTGCATTCTGCAGTCTACAGGTGCGCAACTTCACTACTTTGCACTTTTTCAAGTTGAAAGTCATGCCACTGGCCACCGCCCAGTCTTCCAGAAGGTTTAGGTCTTCCTGTAGCCTATCTGAGTCCTCCGGACACTTTATCGCCCTCCATATTTTTACGTCGTCAGCGTACAGGAGAGTCGGGCAGCTCAGACGGCGTGGTAGATCATTGATGAAAATCAAAAACATCAGTGGTCCTAGGATAGAACCCTGCGACACTCCTGATGACGATCTGTGCCAAGATGATCGGACTCGGTTAACCTTAGTGCAAAATTGCCTGTCGGCTAGGTAGTCCTTCAACCATGACAGAAGTGGCTCACCTATGCCTGCCTGGTTTGTTTTATGTAGGAGAAGGTCATGGTGAACGGTGTCAAATGCCTTCTCAAAGTCTAGGAAAACCACATGGACTGGTACGTTCAAGTCCCAGCATGATGTCCAGTCGTCCCAAGCTGACAGTAGGTTAGTGACGCAGGATCTGCCTTTTCTGAAACCATGTTGGGCTTCATGTAGTATATTAGTCCTATCGAAATATCCCCTGATGTGGTCGTCAATAATACTTTCCAGTACTTTTGATACCACTGGGAGTAGAGCTACTGGTCTATAGTATGGTCTATAGTATGCAGTACGTTAGGACTGTGTTCCTGCCGTGAATGGAGTTTGACCTAACTCCTGTTGGTCATTTGGTGTAGTCATAAAAGCAGAACAGTAATAATAATAATAGGTTGTAGTGTAGATAATATAGGTTGAGATAAGAGGAATAATAAAGGTGGCCTAAGGAAAAGATAGAGTGAGAGAAGGCAGAATAGGTCGTGGGGATTTAGTTTGTACGCTTATTCATTGACAGTGTGGTTTTAAGTTTTATGAGGATAAGCCATTGAGACACAAACCTTGCATTTCTGCATGATTGTCTAGCTTCCGCTTAAAAATCTCCAGAGATGGCTCTGTAGTCACGGCCGCCGGTAAAGCGTTCCAGAGACGGCAAACACGAAGCGAAGAGAGATGTGATCGCATCCGAGTCTTTGGTCTCTGATGTGCTATCCTTAGCGGGTTACCTCGTGGAAGCCTATAATCACTTAGTGGCAGGATGATTTTATTTGGGTGGACCTGGTCATTTAAGATCTGGTAGACTGTGATGAGGTCTCCCCTGTGCCTACGGTAACTAAGTGTGAAAAGTCCTAATTTCTTTAGTCGTTCCTCGTATGATTTGTTGCGGAGGCCGATCACCCATTTTGTCGCTCGTCTCTGGACACCTTCTAGAATGTTATCATCCCTTTTGAGTAGCGGAGGTGCAATGATATTATGCACCTCAAGGTGTGGCCTCACATATGTCTTATATAACCTTAGGAACAGCTCGAGAGTAAGAGCTCTCAGCAGCCTATGCATAAAGTGTAAAGTTGCGTAGGCTCTGGCGATATCCGTCGTGTAATTTCCACTGGTGTCTAGCTTTTCTGTTAGAATAAGACCTAGATCGCGCTCTGACGGAACTCAACTCAAGTTAATAATAATAATAATGTATTTCATACAGATTTACAAACTTACATGAAAATGCATGCCTTTTTTACAGGCACGATCAAGTAAGATATAGTCTCAAATCTCAGATTGTCTACAAGTTAATCATATTTCAACTGTTAAATATTTGATACATATAATACACTCATTTTCTGAACTAGGCCGTATAGTTATTGAATTGTACAGTTGTCCTCCAGGTTGAGCGGGAAAACTGACTTCGTTTCGTTTTCATCCCGTGGTTGTATGCATACGATAACCAACCAATATTGAGGTAAGTACAACTTTTACAAGGGATTGAAGTCTGTTTTAGAAAAATTAAAGTGCTGAGGTGAATCGTTAAATTGTAATGAAATAGGTAATTGCAAGTATCATTAATAAATGCATTTATAAAGGAAACTCCCTAGGCTGACAACGTTCATTTGCAATGTATAATGCTACACGTATATCTCGTACTATCATGATGTCCACTTTTGGTTTTAATACATTTATCCTCAGTTGTGCCAGTTGTTTTTGTTTTATACCTTTTCGTGCATTTAGTGCACAACCGTACCCTTCAGAGAGTAGGAATATAATAAGTCATAAAGAGCTGCAAAATGTTAGTTTTAATGGAGTAAAATGAGGATCAAGTAAAGACGTTATTAGAAAATAAATGAGATAAGACATTTTGAAGTGGTACGTAAAGATCTGACAATGGATAGCAAGTTAATTAATAAGATGCCCCATAAATCTGTGCAGAGCACACATGGTCGCATCTCAACAATAGGCTGGGAGAATGGTATATATTTATAGGTAGAAGCATGATCTGTCAAGGCGTTCATTATTATCTTTTTCAAGGTAAAATCTAAGCCCTCATAAAAATCAGAAATATCTCGAGCCTTCAAATATCGTATTGCTGTTCCTGCAGAATGGGGCGATTCACCTTAGTGACCACCACCATATCTACTGATCAGCTAGCACTACTCTCCCTTCTGGCCACCAAGGGTGTAATTTACACTCTGTGACCTGCCGGAATGAAGTTGCACTACTTTGCACTTCATTGGGTTGAAAGGCATTCCGTTAGCCAGAGCCCAGTTTCCCATAGTTTGCAGGTCAGCCTGCAATCTGTCTGAGTCTTCCGATGAGTTCATTGCTCTCCAAATCTTTACGTCGTTACCGTAAAGAAGCGCAGAGCAGTTTAGTTGGGAGGGCAGGTCGTTGATAAAAATGAAAAACATCAACGGCCCTAGGATAGAACCCTGAGGAACCCCTGAAGCCGAGGTGTGCCAGGATGATCGGATGCGGCTGACTTTGGTGCAGAATTCTCTCTCGCCTAAGTAATCTGTCAGCCATGCGAGAAGTGCTCCAGAAACTCCCGCCTTGCTTATTTTGTGAAGGAGCAGACCATGGTGAACTGTGTCGAATGCTTTCGCAAAGTCGAGAAAGAACACATGGACTGGTACTTTTTCGTCCCAGGATAGTATCCAGACGTTCCAGGCTAGTAGAAGATTCGTCACGCAGGATCTTCCCCTCCTAAAACCGTGCTGTGCTTCGTGAAGAAGGTTAGTCCCATCGAAGTATTTTCTCATATGGTCGTCAATGATACTTTCCAATATCTTCGATATCACTGGAAGTAGAGCAACTGGTCTGTAACTGGTCGCATTCTACCGGACACCACCCTTGAAGATAGGGGATAGATTACTCGTTACCATTCACATGGAAGTTTTCTCACATCAAGGGAGTGTTGGAACAGATCACTTAGGGGTTGGCAGAGACTTTCCGAACACAGATTCAGGACGGATGGTCTGATGTCATCACAACCTGAAGACTTTCAATTTTAAGAGTACCATAGTCGGTGTCAATGTAGTTGAAGATTGAACGATCAATTCATGGTTGTTCGCTCAAAACCAACTTCCCCAATTTTCGCGGAGGCATCAATACGACAGTCATCATCTCATCGGTCGCTGTTCAGAAAGAAGTCAGTAGAAAACCGTCAGAAGTAATATTGTGATTTATTATTGTAGTATTTGTTCACAGACCTTAGTTGTTATAGTGTTTATATATATTGGTGTTACAATAAAGAATCCTCGAGTCGCCAATTGGTGTTTTGGCCTTTGCATCCGTTATTACTAAGCGTTTCTGAGAAACTTCAAGGAACAGCGTGAGCCCGAGTGCAGCAAGAGCTGGGCATTAACGGTTCACGAGACGTGGCTGACAGTTTCTGACGGTGAAGTCAGTTTTCGACGGATTTGGACAGTGGTAACAGTTTGGATAGTTGCCGTTCGTCTTTTCTGGTGCCGGTCTAGTCCTCTTTGAACAAGCAATATCTGGAACGTTTTTGGAATTGGGTCAAGTTCAACAGTGCTTGGGTCAAAGAAGGGGCAGAGTGTCTTGGATGCAAACAGGAAAGTAAGTCATGGTGACTTGTCTGTTAATTGTAACGACGTGTCTGATGTTAAGCATGACATGGTTGATGTTACTGTTTCGCCGTTCAGGGATAATAGGAACATCAAACTCCCTAAGTTTGAACCACGGTGTTTCGGTGGAAACCCAGCTGATTATTTACAATTTGTAAAGGAGTTTGAGATCATGTTGAGTAGTTTTCTATCAAGTGATGAATTAAAGTTAATGTATTTGATGAGATATTGCACTGGAGATGCTGCAAGAGCTATACAGTGCTGTAAGTTTATGAAGCCGAAAGAGGGCTACGATGAGGCTATGAGCATATTAAGTCAAAGGTTTGGAAGACCTTCGATGATTGCAGGGAAATTATTCGAGGCTGTTAAGGGTAATGGTGGTCAATTACAGGATGACTCCCAGGCACTCACTGAGTTTATAGATAATTTGCTGATTTACAAGAATGCATTGATTTCGATGAATTGCATGAGTGACCTCAACTCGAGTTTTATACTAGAAGTAATAGCGTGACGCCTACCTACTCGACTGCAAAGGAAGTGGGTGAAGATAAGCTCCCGTATGGAGGATGAGGGTATCGAGCCAAAGTTTGATGATATCCTGAAACTAGTAAAAGATAGTGTCAATCAATCGATGAGCAAGTTTGTCAGTCTATTACATCTCACCCCTAGAATAGAGCAGTCTGAGAGCAAAATGCAATCATTCATGACGAATAGGCCTCAGAGAGGTGGATATCGAGAAGGCTCCATGATGTCTAGTAATGCATATAGACCTAGTGAGTGTAACAGGTTTCGTAGTACATCGTCAACAGATAAGTTACAAGCTTCAAGAGAAACACGGTTGTGTTTTACACGTTTGCAAGAGGTGCATACAAAGGTGAACTGTGAACCAGTGAGCAAGTTCAGTGATAAGCTAAATGTGAACTCCAGTTCTGACTCCGAATTGTGTGACGATAACGGTTTGGTCAGGAAGTCTGAAGTTGCAACTGGTAAGCCAGTGTCAAATAGAGTGTCACAGAATAGAGTTACTGCTCCAGAGTGCAGTTCTGACTCCACAAGTTTACAAGGTATTACTAGTCAGTGTGAAGGTATAAAATCTTTAGGGATTTGTGAGGAAGAACCCAAATCATCTACTGCTGTTATTAAAGAGTTTGAAAATGATGAAGTCGACCAGATAGATGATGGTAAATTGAATATTTGTGATAATGATCCTGATGGTGCAGTTTTGTCTTTGGTTGATCATGATGAAATGAGGGGAATGCCTACTACTGCCAAGTTAAATAAGGGTTCTGTACAGCTCAAAGGTGAAGTAGAAATAAATGCAGTTGCAGCAGGCATGCATACGTGTCAGACTGTCAGTGTAATTGACCAGCATGTAGCCCACCTATCATCAGATGCTAGTGCTAAAGCAAAGCTAATAGTAAAAGACAGCAGTGGTAGCAATCTTGCAGTTAGACAACTATCTGAAATCCAAACTACAACAGCTTCAGATCCACCGCTAAGCTCACCAACTGGTATCAATCAGTCGTCGTTGGTGTTGTCATCCACAATGAAACAGACACCCATCAAGTCAAGTATCTTGTGCAATGACTATGATAGTATTGGTGCATTTGAAAAGACGAAAGATATTGCTCAGTTAAGTGAGGATAGGCCAAGTGTAAACGAGAGAGTAATTGTTAAATTGACTTGCACGAATAAAGGCATTTCTAGTTTCAAGTTACTATTTGAATGTTATTATCTTTGGTGTAAATTACTCTGCGCCTACGCTTGGATGACCAGATACGTCGTGTGTTTGTTGGTCATCTATATTCTACGATACAATGACATGGGCGTGTTGCCGTTCAGATTTGAGGATTTAGCTGATAGAAGGAAGTCAGCAAATAAACTCTGCGACGATTTTCCAACCTAGAGCGTCAACCTGAGAAGGGTTGTAAGCGTACTGCTGTAAGTCCTACAGTTCTTCAAGGGTAGTTTGTCGTGTCAGAATCCACAACATTTGATGTGTTGATTTTACTTCTGTTTGTGTTAAATAATTGTGTGAGTTCCAATTATTGTAATTGTTGGTCATTCTTGTTTGTGTCCGGACATTCCACAAATTACAATCGTCAACCTCTCAAGGGTTGTAGGCGTACTGGTGTAAGTCCTGCGATTCTTCACAGGAATTCCCTCGAGACACGATCTGCTAGTTTGTGTGTACTGTTTGTATATACGTGTGGTGTGTCACATCAATTGGTGTTTATGGATTCGTTGTGTTTACTTGTTGTTTTCGTACCTTGTTTTTATTGCATAATTTTGTTAAAATTTTCGTCGTGATTACTTCTGAAGTTGTGGCCGCTCTTCTACATCCGTGAATGAATTGATTGATGTTAAGGACAGCAGATGGGTCGTATACGCCGGAGAGGCTAGGCTATTGCTGAGAATGAAATGAATACGGAGATAATTGTTAGCTGCGGTCCCACACGCCGAGGAGAAAGAGTGTAAACGACTGAGGCTCGCATACGTCACCGTTACTAGAACTGAGGCAGAGTGAGTGACAAGCAATTTCAGTGGTAATTGGTAGTGAGTAGATAAGAGGATGTGCGTAGAGTATCGTGAGGTGGTGCTATGGTCACTTTGCATTCTGCAAGAGTCATTCTAGCAAGTGGCGATTTTATTGCGAAATGTCAAGAGGAGGCATTTAACTGGAAGGCGCAGGTCGTCATTGATATGTGAGATTGCGCTGTGGGTATGCTTGTGGTGTGTTGGCTTTTCTGTTTGTTTTCCATTTCAGCTCTCTCCGAGTGACCCAGTTTCTCGCAATGGCATTCAAGTCAACGTGTATTGGGCGGGACGGAAAAAATGGATGAATCCCTTTTTTGACGGGGAGTGTCAATGCAGTTGAAGATTGAACGATCAACCAATGGTTGTTCGCTCAAAACCAACTTCCCCAATTTTCGCGGAGGCATCAATACGACAGTCATCATCTCATCGGTCGCTGTTCAGAAAGAAGTCAGTAGAAAACCGTCAGAAGTAATATTGTGATTTATTATTGTAGTATTTGTTCACAGACCTTAGTTGTTATAGTGTTTATATATATTGGTGTTACAATAAAGAATCCTCGAGTCGCCAATTGGTGTTTTGGCCTTTGCATCCGTTATTACTAAGCGTTTCTGAGAAACTTCAAGGAACAGCGTGAGCCTGAGTGCAGCAAGAGCTGGGCATTAACGGTTTATGAGACATGGCTGACAGCCGGGGTAATTTGAAATGTACCCAGCAGGTTTTCGCGTGTTGGTTTTGCGATGTTATCTTGATGTTCTGTGGAGGTAATATCTTCGTTACTGTTTAGTTTCCTGTGAAAGGCTAGGCTGAATTTCTATGCCGTTTCAAGACTAGTAGGAGATTTCCCATCAGAACCCACTAGATGGCATGCTCCTTGGTTGGTTGGTTTTCGTTCGGAAATAAACCTGTATAGGCTTTTGGGGTTCACGAGAAGCTTATCGGCGAGGTCTTTCTCTTCTATTGTCTTCTGTCCTCTTCAGCTCGGTCGAGGATGGCCCATAATCTCTCATCTCCTCCATGTCAGTCTTGGACGATCCACTCTTTGTTTCCGATTGGAAGTCCACTTGAGTAATGGCCTACATCTCGCGCGGTGCTATTCACGGCCTCCTCAGCGTGTGCCCAATCTGTCTCGATTTTTTTCTACATATTTGTTGAGTAACCGGTTGTAGTTGGTTTGTTGTCAGAAAAAAATTTGTAATGCTTCACGATTTCGCGTGTCATCCATGCTAATCTTCTGTGTATCGTTCCAATTTTAGTATATGCGAGTTAAAAAAAACAATACTACCTATAAAATAAGATAAATATCATGTCAAAAGTAGCTTAAAAGTGTTTTTGTATGCAAAATCTTCTAAAACAAATGCATTGATGAGGACAAATTTGTCTTCCGTAGTTGTATATCTCAATTTCTTTCAGTTAACTGATCTACGGTTTAGTCTATTTTTAAAGGGTGCCGAGATGCAATATGGCTACCTATTTACATAAGCCGAAGAATCTAAAGGTAAATCATTTGTTGTTTTAGTTCTTGAAGTGAAGAATGGATTAGGGAGTGTAATCTATCAGCTATGTGAACTTGTTCACACAGTAAGTACTATTTGGGTCGTTTTATCTCAGTTCTAGCCAAATGCAAGGCTTAGAAGTAGGAAGATACTGAAACTATCAGAATAATAGTGATAATGTTATGTACTGGTCGAGAATTTAATAGTCCTGACGCAAGAAAGACGGAAATCAGAAGACCACTAGGTTTGCGATGGATACTTCTATTTTCCAAACACAAGGAGAATCAAAATCACACAAGAGTGTGAGAGCAAAATATATATGAATGTCCGAAAGTGTGTGAACACAAGTGTGTGAGCGAATATTCAAAATGAACAAATCAATAGACAGTCTTAACATGATTGGCTAATTATAATGGAATATCGATCCATATATACATAGCAAAATATATCAGACTGTCAAACAAACACCTATTATATGGGTACATATCAGATAATACTTATGAATTTTCAAAAGCCTTCCGGTAAGGTTATTTTATTTTCCGCGAAGTTGCTGACAGAAGTTTTTGGAGGAGGATTTAAAAAGTTTTATTAATAACGCATTTATATGACCACTTTGTAACTGACACCCGTGTTACCATCTGTGAGGATGTTTAGAGTTTTTCAGAGTTCGAAATATGGTAAAACTAATGAGTAGTATATTGAACTGTAACAGTTGTCAGAGAATATATGACTATTCTTTTAAATATTGCTGATTAATAAGTAAGGTGTAGCAAAGTCAAATTACCACGCTTATTTAGTTAGTAAAACTTTCTTGTTGATTTTGATAAAATGTGAACATAAGTAGACTATATGGTCTGAAATCACATACTGTGAAGTGGGTAGTAGCCAGCTTATTTTTTGTGTAATGTTTACAAATCACCTCTAGGATGACATTTGTATGTATTATTATTACTGAATGACTAATTGGTGCACTATTCATGTTAAGTGCAATGTGAGTACAAGTTCTGTACTTCAATTTCCAGTTGTTTGTTAGTTTTACACTAATTGACGAAACATAGTCCAGCAATATTTGTGATGCCAAAAACTATGTATTTGTTTAAGGAACTAATAAGCATACTGGAGTTAAAGGCATGTTCACTGAAACCTCAGTGTCTGCGGTATTATGCTTTCTCCGAAATCATTTTTGGAGAATCATATTGGAATACGACTTCATGCTTAGATTGTACTTATTGGCAAAGAATTTCGCTATTACACAATTCACTAAATGTAAAATTATGTGTTCTCATATCATAGGAGAGGAGGTGCATGTCTTTCAAAAATTTAATGACTTCCACGGTAATCTAACTACTTTTTCTCAAGGAAACATAATTTAGCGACTGAATAATTAACATGACTGATGTTGCATATGGTATCTATTTAGAGGACAAAATTTATTTGACCTGTACCTTAGCATCTATGCTGGATTTGGGATATCTTGTGATGAAAAACTATTCACTTGGCAATTATTGACGCTTATGTTGACATTTAACTAAGGAGATTTATGTATATGGATTGGACATATCACGAAGAGACACTCAAGTAACTTCACTCACTTAAATGGGAAGTAACACAAATCGGGCATTCAAGAGTGACATATGAAGTGGAAGTGAAAACTTGTAGGTTATCGTGGAGCCAATTGAAAATGATAACAGAGTGCAATATAGATGTTCCGCTAAAGTTCTATGTGAAGCTGCTTCTGGAAACTAACAAGCAAAATGGAAAATAGGAGGTTAGTCATAAGTCACATGCTGACATTTAAACTGTCGGAAAAGCCTGTCTTCAGCATAACTAAATATAGAATGAACTGTATTTCACATGTGTTAGATGATCGGCTTGCTACTTAGTTGTTGCATTAAAAAGTCTTCAAGCTGCATTGAAAGACTCAAATGACGCCCTCAGAATAGCTGGATTTCCATGTATCACTGTTGTCTGGTACAGTAAACAAATTAGGATTCATTTTCTGTCTAGGTTTTACTAAACACATCCCACCAGCTGTCGTTACTAAACTAACTTGTTAGGCAATATTAAGAGGTAAGTCAAATTTAGAACAGTAACTTTGTTGTTAGCACAATAAGCTGTAACAGATGGACAATCAGTTACTTGATAGTAATGTTAGCAAACATAAGGCAGATATTAGATATAAAAAATACATTTAAAGGAAAGCGGCATGTAAATATGAACAAATGTGCCTCAGGAGACCTGGTATGCAATAACTAGTTAATGGCAAACACACTTGTCTAAAATCGTATTGATGTGAGTACGAAGCTTCAACTCCCCATTATGTTTCTGAAGCTAATTCATGAGAAATTAGTGAATCTCACAGTGAAACTTGGGAGTTGATCGCACTAGTAAAATTACCCTTGACTACCTCTATATTCTTTGTTAATCACGAGAGCATTCAAGAGATCTAAACCGTGTAAGGAAATAATTATCATTCTTTGTCTCCGATTATCCACGAAAGCTGTCGTATTTTGTTCAGATTTCCGTTTCGTTGAGTGCAGGCAGCCTAGTGGTTTCTTCGAATAATAAAGATGAGCAGTGGTATTTGCAAAAATGTCAAATATTTAAACGTTTGGAGAGATTAGGAATTGTAAATATTGAGTGACTCATTCGGAATCGGTGAGAAATTTTATCCAAAACACTAAGTTTCAAAACACTGACTGATACACCCTCTAACTCAAACGTCCATCGATAGATACTAATATGCTTAACGTGACACCAGAAAATACCTTTAAATTTCGTTATGAATTTGGCCAGAATAGGAATACTTACCAGTAATTTGCTTCTTTTAAATCCACCTTTTCCGTTTGCTTTTAGATGTCATATTTTCAAACAATTACTTAAAAAATTTTGCGCTTCTTATATTGGTTTGAACCGGTTATTAAGTACAATTTCTGTGTCCATATGAAGAAACCGAATGAAGCTTAAAATTATTATTATTATATCCTTTAATTCCTAGAGGAACATAGGTCTTCAGCCACGCGTCTCCATTGCCTTCAGTTCTCTGCCGACTTTTTCACCCCGCTCCAAGTCTGCCCACATGCTTTCATCTCCTCCTTACATGACCTCCTCCAAGTCACCCCACTCTCGCACTGACGACCAACTCGCCACCCGCTTCCCTTTCGGGTTCCACTCGAGCGATGGCTTGTCTAGTGATGTCACTTGATGGTTTCCTCAGAGTATGACCAGCCAATCCATCTCCATTTCTTCCCGCCTATTCGTTTCACAGTCGGTTCCTGCTGAGTTGGTTCACTCCCAGAGATCCCTGTTGCTGATCTTTTCTGGCCGGCCATCTGAACTTCAGTATTGAGCGAAGACAACTGTTGATGAAGGTTTAAAGTTTGTTTGAGATGCTCTTTATGACGCGCAGTGCAAGTCTCTGATCCATACAGAAAGTAGCACTGAATTTACATTGGAGTTGAAAATCCGGATGTTATTTTTGATGCTGAGTGCTGTTGACTTCCACACAGACTTAAAAGTAATGAAAGCCTGTCTTGCTTTTCTGATTCTGGCTTTGATATCCTCGTCAGTTCCGCCTGTAGTTGAAAGGATACTTCCCAGGTAGGTGAAGGAGGTTGTTTCTTTTAGGTTCCTCACACTTATGCTGTCTGATTGTTGTTGTTGCTGTTGACCAGGAATATTCATCACCTCCGTTTTCTCTGTGTTCCCTTGAAGGAAGTCCTATCTTTGATGCTTCTTCTGCCAGCTTGTTGCTTTTCACTTGCATATCTTCCAGTTTGTGGGAAATCAGACATATATCATCAAGGGCGAAGTCCAGATCCTGCAAGTTTTTTGTGTGAGTCCATTTTATGCCTGTTTCCTGATTGCCCGTTGTCTGTCGCATTATCCAATCTACCGCAATCAGGAAAATCATTAGTGATAGTAGGCACCCTTGTCTTACTCCCGTGCTTACTTCGAAGGATTCTGTAAGTTTCCCGTTGTGGATTACTTGGCATGCAGCATTGTCGTGTAACTGTTGGATGAGATGTACAATTGTCGATGGCACCCCGTAGTAGCGAAGTAGTTGCGAAGCTTAAAATAATGTTGATCAATTATAATGATATTAAAATAATAATTCTGAATCATTTATATTTAATGAGACACCAGTTCAGAAGTATCATCAATATAATGCATTATAAAAATAGGGTGTGTATATTAACAACTATCAGCGGTTATTCATGTTTAGAAAACAGTGATGAAAAAGTTTTTCAGAAGTAACAGCAGTTTCCAATTTCAAAAATATTTTTAGTTATTTGATATATTCAAAAATGTATTGTGAAGCTGGGTAAAATCAAAGCGCTTGTAATCATAAAGCCTTGTGAATTTTTAAAGTATACATGACTTGATGGAAAAAAACGAAGTTCGTTCAATCACTACACTTGCAATGGACGTAATCTATCTTATTACCCGACTAGTAAATTCTACCTTATCTGTTTTTCCGTCTCGTCATCAGTATTATTTTGTCTTCTCAATTGTAATATTTTGCATTTTCAACCTTCTTGTTCTCTACCCCCACCCAATTTAATTTCTACACCTCACTATCACTGTTACTGACTTGACCAACGCTCAATTTCTAGTCATTTATGTTAAGTCATCCAATTTATTTGCTCAATTTCAGTTCTTATTTAAATGGCATTAGGCATTCTGTATCCCACTTCTACTTAGTCTCTACTTGTAATTACCTCTCTTGCTACCCTGTCCTAAGTTGAAACATTTCAGTCAATTATATTACGTCATCTAACTTACTCAATCTTACTTTAGTTGTTGTCTGATTAATCTTGTTTCTATATTACATCATTCTTGTATTACCTGATCAATTATCTAAACTTGACAAACCTCATGTACACACACACAAATAATTATATATAAATGCGATTGTATAGGTATGTGAATGAATTCGCCGAAAAGAGAGAAAAGAACTTATAGGCCTGCTTTGTAATCTGTAGTTAAACAGTAACTTATTATGATCATTTTTTATATGAACTGTGACCAACATTTTACTGTATAGTTCCAAAATAATTGAACGTCCAATGAGAAGTCGACTTATTCAAAACATATAGTGTTGAAATCTCAGAGAAACTGAAACAAATAATTTTAACGCTTCGTTCGGCAAACTGGTCCGAACATCTTTAGGGAAACTGATCAAAATTAAAATAACAAAGGTATAGGAATAAAAATGCCACATTTTGTTTTTAAAAATCGTGTCCAATCCATGGGTCATGAACAGACCTTAAAATATAATAAACAAATCTGCTTGAGCTGTCATAAAATTCTGACCACAGACTTCCAAATAATGTTCAGCCTTTATGAAACACTGTGGACAATGTGTACTCTTGCATCAGATTTTCAATAATTACGTTCGACTAAAGTTCTTGATAATGGATAACTGTCTAAGAAAAAAATGTATGTATATAAGCTATACACAGTGTGTGTGCGTGTGCATGTGGGAACAATTGTAAACCATTTGGTTGCCTCTCTGTAAAAAGTTATAGACAATCAGGAATTTCGATGAAGTATGATAAATTATCCATGCATATCTATTTTTTATTCATTAATCAGAACTTGTTATACATCAGCTAACATCACACCGGCTTTCTTTAGAACTTTAGTTCTATCAAAGTCGGTGTTGTTTTCCGTTTCTTTCGAGTATAGTACAATCACTGATCTGTTTTTTAGCTTCTTTAAGTTTGCAGAGGTCTTTGGAACCACCTCTAGGTATTGTTCATGCTCCCTTGCTCTTACATTCATCTGTCTGAAAATTTCTCCTACACATTCAGTGTCACAATTTTTCCAGTACGCGCAATTTTGTCGGTTGTCTTCTCCTACTTCATCCTTAACTTTCATCAGTGGTGAGGGTAAGGTTCTGTTGCCCGATAGTACACTCTTGCATCGTGATTTTTAAGAATTCGCTTTTTTCATCTGATGCTTCTTTCTGATAAGAAATCACCACTGTACAAACCCGATTCTTAGCAATGTGTTTCGATGCACCCTTATCTTCACTTTTTAAATATCTTTTGACAAATGTTTTTGGTTAATTATTTAATTCAAGAGTTGACTGAACCAGTTTTAATCCTCTGTAAGTCTCTTTTTCCTCAGTAACTCTCGGCTCTGTCAGTCATATTTTTCGCCACAGTTATTGTGGTGGTCAAGTGATGTGCCAAATTGCAATTCTGTCTGAATGTGTAGCCTTTCAGAAGATATTGATCTTTAGTTTACAACCTGACTGTCGTCTGAACACACAGTTCTGAAAAGTCAAGACATTTGAATCTGATTCAAACTCTCTTGAAAACCTAATGGTATTTGATATATTGTTTATCAAATGAGAAATTTCATTTAGAATAAAGCGTTTGATTGCAACAAAGGTGTCATCCACATAGCTTAACCACATTTTTGAAGGACTAGGTTATCTCATAGCTGCATTTGTTTCTAATGTGTGCATAAATAGATTGGCTACTAACAGATACAGTGATGATTCCATAGCATTACCTTCTATGTGACGCTAAATAACCCTTTTAAGTGTAAGTAACGTGGAACGTAAACACAGTTGCAACACCTTCGTAATTTCATTCTGGTTTAGAAGACATTGGGCACCAAAAGTTTTGTCTGAACTAAGTAAATTATAAATAGTACTCAAAGAGTCTTTAATGGAAACATTATTGCCACATATATTATTTTTGTATTCACTTTATTTTTTGAAGTTTTACTATTTCTGCTATTTTTGTAATTTATTTATAAAAGGAAATAAATTGTTGCAATATGTACAATGCTTAAAGTTCGATTTCGCATAAAAATTATAGTTTGGGACAAAGTAACTCTTATTACATCGTTTGATATAGATAACGCCTAGGTCGGTAGAGTTTAACTGCCTATTCAGTGGGCAACTTGGAGATCGCAGAGAAGGTGGTTTAGTCTGAATGTTACCCGCTCCCTGTATAGTCTTTGTGAGAGACCAATGGCACAAAATAACAACAAATTAGAAGTAATCATTTTTGAAAATTTTTAGGGATATCACACTTGTCATTGAAGTACTATATCAGAGTCCCAGTCGCCAGTGTGACATATTAAGTCTGAGTAGAACTAACTTGATGTAATATAAGTTAAGGTCTAGGTGTGGAAAGATACATGTAGCACTGGAAGTGTAATGAGTGTTGATAAAAATGGGTGGGTAGGTTCGCGATTCAAACAGAAACAGAAAAGCGAAGGTGGATAGGTGACTTCAGAATAACCGTATAGCACACTTATAATTTATTTTAATATTAAGGATGACAGTTTAAGAATTCAGCCTTGTGTTGCATCCCACTCCGAAATGTGTTTTCTCGGATAATTCGTAAACAGTATTCAATGAATAGAAAACATTCTGTAGGCCTAATGAAACTCATAAATTGACGCACTACTTTTTTAGGCAACATAGTGTTTCCTCAATAAAGTGAAAATCGGATATTTCGGCTGCATAAAACGAGTAAGTGATATCCTGGCAATACCAATGACGACAACAAGTCTAGGAATTATGCACTACGACATTTACTTTGCTGAATACTGCGGCAGACTTTACATAAACACTTGACAGATATCAAATTTATACGGGAAGTCAGTAAGATTTAGTTAACTAAAAGTACTTTCGGTTCCCATAGCAGTTCTCCGTGCCGAATTTATACCTTTAAGGGCCTACAGAGATTAAAACTTCAATTAAATAACACTGACGTGGAAGAAATTCCATTCTTCAGTGCTAAAATTAACGAAAATAATCATGTTTTTTATTCTAAAAACAGGAGTATTCGTAATGTTTTACTTTATGTAAATGCAGTTACATACAGTTGCACTTACAACTCAGCACAACTCAATGCACGATAGTATATATACAAATAAACTGAAAAATAATGTCCTCCTTGCCTTATGAACAACTTGTCCTTATTCAAGGATTATAACTTTCTTTCATCTATGAGCCTGAGTTATGTCTATGAAATCGCAATATTACATCAGTTAAATCTTCTTCCAAAACCAAGGTCACTTGAAACCAATAGCAACATAGCAACAAGCGTCATTGAGGGGATATGCAATGAAGTCGCTCCCCGTCGGGCGTTGATGAGGCATATCCCATATTTGAAGTGGCGCCTCTGGCTTAACCTTGACGGCATTTGCGCGGTTTCGTTGATTCGAGTTGTAGCTAGCCGTCCAGCAAACGCAGCAGACGCGATTTCGGTGCTTGTTTTGCTCTTGTTGGATGAATTTATATGAAAATTGTTGTTCGATATTGTTCTTGAGCATTTACTGATTGCTTGTGTGACAGGGCGCTTAAATACATGGTTCATGCAATGATTTTTTTAGATTTACAGCTTGATTCCACACTGTATTTTTGGTACAAGTATGGAATTTTCAGCATGGATATCGGTGACTTTAAATAATAGCGGCCCAAACCGAAACGACCTTCGAACAAAAAGTGACCTTGAGCAAGGAATCAGCTGACTGTATCGTTTACGGAAGTAGTCATGGATGTTTTCGATTACTGTTTGGATAACGGACTGATAGCTTTGTCGAAAATTTGCCAATGCGGAGGAGTTATGCATATACAAAAATACACAGAGGCCATTGATGGCTTCGTATACAGATGTATTGAGTGCCGAAGGTGGAAATCGGTTCGAGAAGGTTTGTCGCTGTTTTTTAGTTTACAGATCCCTTAGGAACTATTCTCTCAAGGTCTAAACTACCTTTGACGAAAATTTTAATGATCTGTAACTTCTGGGTCCTGAAAAGACCAGTTACAGCTACAGCTTATGAAACAGAAAATTCAGAGGTGTCAGCAGTGCAATGGTACAACTACTGCAGAGATGTTTCTTCCTGGAAAATGAATACCCTGACTCAAGTTCTCGGAGGAGTTGGCAGCATAGTCCATATTGATGAGACTGTACTTATAAAAAAGAAATTCAACCGCTGGAGATTACAAGCAAACCAGCAGTGGATACTAGGTATCTACGACACGACACTGCGCAAAGTATATATAGAAGCGATTCCCAATCGCAATGCAGCAGTATTAGTACCTATTATTAAGCGTTTGGTGTTGCCGGGGACGACTATTCATACAGATGAATGGAGTGGATACCGTTAATTATCGAATCATGGGTACATTCATCATGTTGTTAATCATACGGACGGTTTCCGGAATCCTTTGGATGGAACCTACACCAGTTCCATTGAAAGTTTTTGGGGTTGTCTAAGAAGACGTATAAGAGCGGTTAATGGATCGAGAAATCCCATGATTTACAGTTACCTGGGTGAATTTATGTACTGAAACTGGTTTCATATGACTATGAAGACTCCCATGAGAAACTAGGAAGTTTTTTTGCAACATATACGCGAACGCCATCCCTTGTAACTGTTTATTATGATTGCATTACTTCTATATAAACCGTTTTTTACAATTATGCGCCTTTCTTTTTGAGCCTTCTCATTGGCCGAAGTTGTCCCTGTCAAGGTCAACTTTGCGCTAAAAGGTCGTTTCGGTTTGGGCCGCTATTCTTTAGAGTCACCTGGATATCGGTAGCCCAAATTTCGCAGGCCGACCATTGATATCAGGTGTGCGCCGGCGTGGGCTCGAACCCCGGACCATGTGCATGGTCGGCGAGAGTCCTAACCACTGTGCCACCGACGCACAGACATACCGAGTAAGCTACGCGTACATTTCGACGACTGTCATTCGATAGATTTCCCTGCAGCTTGGCGGAAACCTGTACTCGATCTTGAATTTCCCTATCAGCTGTTGTGCAGTACCTATTACTGTTGCAGGAACCGAAATATGATTGATATCGAATTCGTGCATCCTTCCACACTTTCGTGTGGTGTTTTGATGGCTGAAAGTCAATGGGATGCATAGATACAAGGGAAAATTAGTGTTCATAAATGGGCAGAAACTGCAGTATGTTTTGCGATAACCTACAACACTCACTGTTTTCTGCCACGCGCTCCTTGAATAAGACGTGCTTTTCCTCCCTAACCGGAAATATCCAATTTTGTGAATTATTCGTTTGGGAAACCTGATCTTCCTATCCGGCGAATTTTTATTCAACCATTTCTTCCTCACCGAGCCTGTGTGTGGTACTTCCCGCTGTCTCGAACTACTGCCAAAGCTTCAGGTGCTACTTCTGTAGCAACACCCTCCTCACTCTTTCAAATATACAGGACTTGTGGGTCTGTTACGTGATTGCTGTGAAACCGAATAACCCGAAAGTTACAGGTAAAGTCTAAAGCTTTTACTTAAATACTTTATCCTTCTTTTCTGTGCTCTCTATTGTCTTTTGCTGTAAGTCTATTGGACAAAATAACAGTCTCTTATTATTTAATCACCAGTATTAATTTAGGAGTAAAATGACAATAGATTCTCAACCTAAAATAAGTAATGGGACATCATACTCTGTAGTTACCAGGGCTTCAGCCAAACTAGGCAAACAGGAGAAGGTGATGGACTCACGCATACCGGTCCTGAAGACCAGGGCTAATATTCCCAGCTCGTACAGATTACCCATGTCGCCACAGTCCTACAGTGAAGCTGTGCAAAGTCAGCCAAGTGGATGTGGCTCCACCCCTGTTAACACGACTAGGTTAACAGATCCGAGTGGGAAAATTGCACTAAGTGAGAACTTCATAACACCCATCCCCATGGTAGACCATGAAACAAATAGGAAGGCCAAAAAGAAACGTTCACGACGTCGCAAGACGACAAGAACGCTCCCCAAGAAGACAGACGACTGCAAGGTCTGTGCTTCTGTTGTCGAACAAGCAGACTCTGCTTTCGAATGTAACTTTTGCAACCGATGGGTGCATTGCAGATGCGACAGTGGGGTACCAAAAGCATATTATGACTTTATGCGTAAAAACCCATGCCAATGGTTCTGGTACATATGCCCGAGTTGCCGTCCTGATGTAGCCTCGCGTAGTCCTTTGAAAACTAAAGATGGCACAGAAGTAGCGGGGAAAAAGGTGAAAAGCTCGACCCCCACCAATCCGGAAGTTAGTACAAACGCGCGTAAACCGGGGATACCAAAATCCTCACCGGTTAAACTTGTAACTCTTGCCATAACCGCTCCAGACACAGAGGCTGGAGAACCACGGGTTTCCGTCGTTGGAAAAAGACCCCAACCGTCTATCAGTAATGCTGGCTATAGCACTGAGACACATAAAAATACCCAGTCGCACCAGTCAAACCAAAACGGTCTTAAAGGTGATCACAAACGTGCGAGGACCGAGCCCAAGCCCACGGTTAGCAGATCAAATTGTGTAATCCTCTTTAATGTACCAGACTGTAGCAGTAGTCTGCTGAAAGATAGGGCCCTATTTGATCAGGAACAGTGGTCCATCTTGAGTAGCACACTGGGTTTGGACATCCAACCAGTAAATCTATGCAGATTGTATAGGGGCACTGCTGCACCTGAAGGCAAACCATCCCCACTGAGGGTAACATTGGGCTCTACCGAGGATGTTGAAAAAGTGTTACTGGCTTCTCAAGTCCTTTCTATAGGGAGGGCCTGTAACATACGTGTTAAGCCAGACAGGCCGTGGAAGGAAAGACAAATGGCGAGGGAGTCGCCAGAGCTCATTCCTTCTGCCTCCATGGTTGTGCATGGCATTCCCGAACTGGTAACTGGGAACGCCTGCGAAAAGCATTGTCATGATGTACAACAATGGAGATGGTTAGCATCCCAGATGGCCCTGGGAAGTTCAGGGGCTGTCTCTATTTATAGACTGCCTCGACCCACTCATCTTATGTCAATTAACTCGCCACGTCTGTTAGCTGTCAAGTTCAGCTCCCAAGACCAGTTGACTACCGCTCTCCATAGATGGTACGAGACCAAGGACAAGGTCAGCAAACACATTCGCTGCTGCGAGAGCCGGCCTCGCACTCAAAGGAGAGAACAAAGCGTAGTAAAAGAAAATCCTCAACCCCTAGTCACACTACAGCGGTGCAGCACGGACGATGATAGCCAGTGTCATCCGAGTGCTCCAACTGAACTAGAAGAAAAAAACGCCAACAGGCCGGTTCCTGGGGAATCGGCCAACTAGTTCGTAGGATAACTCCTCAACCGATAGCCAATATCAAGTCAACTACCCCCCAATACGGGGAAGTGGTGAGACTGACTACCAGTTGCCTGTATAGTAATGTGAGAGGGCTAAGAGGCAAAATAGCTGAACTTAGACACCTACAATCACAACTAAACTCCAAAATCATAATACTGACGGAAACCTGGCTAACCCCTACGGTGGCAGACAGCGAAGTCAGTATAAATGATATGGTCCTAGTCAGGCGAGATAGGGACCTGAAAGAAGGAGGTGGAGTCGCCATATACGTCGACAAACAGCTCAGATGTGTTCACGCGATGGACCCTCCCCTCACAGAGCTCCCTGACTCCATATGGTGCCACTTCACCGTTGGGTACTGCAAATATCTAGTGGGCAGCATTTATCGATCACCTTCATGTGGAGCAGACCACAACCAGGTACTGCTAAATACAATCTCAGCAACTCAAGACATGGGTTATGATCAAATTGTCATAGCTGGTGACTTCAATGCCCCATCTCTTAACTTGGTGTCGGGAAAAGCCCATGATAGATTTGATCGAAATCTGCTGCATACCATCAGGAAGGCTGGATTCACTGAAAATGTCAAGATGGATACTAGATGGGGCCCTGATGGGAAGTCTTCTAGACTGGATTACGTGCTCACTAGTGACCAGCTACTAGTGGAAAACGTTCAGATCACGACTCCCATAGGTAGTAGTGACCACGCGGTCATAGTATTCGACATAGTCCTCCGCGAGCGCTTACAGTGGGACAATACACAGCCCTATCTGTGTTATAACAAAGCCAACTATACCAAAATGCGAAGACTTCTGTCTGAAGCAAACTGGCCTAAAAAATGGACAGAGCTAACAGTAGAAGAACACTGGAGAGTGGTAAAGGAAATCATTCACCAGGCGGTCTCAGACACTGTTCCTTTAGTCTCACCAAAAGCTAGGAAGCAACGATCATGGCTGAAAAGGGGGACACAACGCCTTCTGCAGGCAAAGCGAAAAGCCTGGTTCGCGTGGCGACGATCGAAGAGTCAACCCGAATATGAAGTGTACCTTGAACTCAGGAATCGATGTAACATACGAGTCCGGAGCGATAGAAGGACATTTCAGGGAGACCTCGCCAATAAGCTTCTCGTGAACCCCAAAAGCCTATACAGGTTTATGGCCGAAAGAAAACCGACCAACCAGGGAGCATGCAATCTAGTGGGTTCTGATGGGAAATCTCTTACTAGTCTTGAAATGGCAGAGACATTCAGCCTAGCCTTTCACAGGCAACTAAATAGTAACGAGGATATTACCCCTACAGAACATCCAGATTACATCGCAAAACCAACACACGAAAACCTGCTGGGGACATTTCAAATTACCCCGGCTATGGTACTTGCAAAATTGGGAAGGTTGGCTTCGGGAAAGTCTCCAGGTTGTGATGGCATCAGACCATCTGTCCTGAAGCAGTGTTCAGAAAGTCTCTGTCAACCCCTAAGTGATCTGTTCCAACACTCCCTTGATGTAGGGAAACTTCCATGTGAATGGAAACGTGCAATCCTATCCCCTATCTTCAAGGGTGGTGACCGGCAGAATGTGACCAGTTACAGACCAGTTGCTCTACTTCCAGTGGTATCGAAGATATTGGAAAGTCTCATTGACGACCACATGAGAAAATACTTCGATGGGACTAACCTTCTTCACGAAGCACAGCACGGTTTCAGGAGGGGAAGATCCTGCGTGACGAATCTTCTACTAGCCTGGAACGATTGGACACTATCCTGGGACAAAAAGGTACCAGCCCACGTGATCTTTCTCGACTTTGCGAAAGCATTCGACACAGTTCACCATGGTCTGCTCCTTCACAAAATAAGCAAGGCGGGAGTTTCTGGAGCACTTCTCGCATGGCTGACAGATTACTTAGGCGAGAGAGAATTCTGCACCAAAGTCAACCGCATCCGATCATCCTGGCACACCTCGGCATCAGGGGTTCCTCAGGGTTCTATCCTAGGGCCGTTGATGTTTTTGATTTTTATCAATGACCTGCCCTCCCAACTAAACTGCTCTGCGCTTCTTTACGCTGACGACGTAAAGATTTGGAGAGCAATAAACTCATCGGAAGACTCAGATAGATTGCAGGCTGACCTGCAAACTCTGGGAAATTGGGCTTTGGCTAACGGAATGCCTTTCAATCTAAAGAAGTGCAAAGTAGTGCAGCTTCATTCCGGCAGGTCACAGAGTGTAAATTACACCCTTGGTGGCCAGAACTTGAGTTGTGTTCCATCAGAGCGTGATCTAGGTCTTATTCTAACAGAAAAGCTAGACACCAGTGGAAATTACTCGAGGGACGTCGCCAAAGCCTACGCAACATTACACTTTATGCACAGGCAGCTGGGAGCTCTCACTCCCGAACTGTTCTTAAGGCTATACAAGGCATATGTGAGGCCACACCTTGAGGTGCATAATATCATTGCACCTCCGCTACTCAAAAGGGATGCTAACATTCTAGAAAGTGTCCAGAGACGAGCGACAAAATGGGTGATCGGCCTCCGCAACAAATCATATGAGGAAAGACTAAAGAAATTAGGTCTTTTCACACTTAGTTACCGTAGGCACAGGGGAGACCTCATCACCGTCTACAAGATCCTAAATGACCAGGCCCACCCAAATAAAAGCATCCTGCCATTAAGCGATTATAGGCTTCCACGAGGTAACCCGCTAAGGATAGCACACCAGAGACCAAAGACTCGAGTGCGATCACATTTCTTTTCGCTTCGTGTTTGCCGTCTCTGGAACGCTTTACCGGCGGCCGTGACTACAGCGCCATCTCTGGAGATTTTTAAGCGGAAGCTAGACAATCATGCAGAAATGCAAGGTTTGTGTCTCAATGGCTTATCCTCATAAAATTTGAAACCAAACTGTCAATGAATAAGCGTACAAACTAAATCCCCACGACCTATTCTGCCTTCTCTCACTCTATCTTTTCCTTAGGTCACCTTTATTATTCCACTTATCTCAACCTATATTATCTACACTACAACCTATTATTATTATTATTACTATTCTGCTTTTATGACTACACCGAATGACCAACGGGAGTTAGGTCAAACTCCATTCACGGCAGCAATACAGTCCTAACATACTGCATACTACAAACCACATCTCGACCAATCCCCGCACCACTCCTCCTGGAGTCTACCAGAGCTAAAGCAGTCGAGTGGCGGGACTTACTACGCAGAAGCTCACCGAAGATCTGGAACCTCTACCTCACAATCAAGAAGCGAGCTCAAAGAAATCACTGGTTCATACTAGCTCGTAATCAGGATATTGGATATTGGATTTAACTGATGTAATATTGCGATTTCATAGACATAACTCAGGCTCATAGATGAAAGAAAGTTATAATCCTTGAATAAGGACAAGTTGTTCATAAGGCAAGGAGGACATTATTTTTCAGTTTATTTGTATATATACTATCGTGCATTGAGTTGTGCTGAGTTGTAAGTGCAACTGTATGTAACTGCATTTACATAAAGTAAAACATTACGAATACTCCTGTTTTTAGAATAAAAAACATGATTATTTTCGTTAATTTTAGCACTGAAGAATGGAATTTCTTCCACGTCAGTGTTATTTAATTGAAGTTTTAATCTCTGTAGGCCCTTAAAGGTATAAATTCGGCACGGAGAACTGCTATGGAAACCGAAAGTACTTTTAGTTTACTAAATCTTACTGACTTCCCGTATAAATTTGATATCTGTCAAGTGTTTATGTAAAGTCTGCCGCAGTATTCAGCAAAGTAAATGTCGTAGTGCATAATTCCTAGACTTGTTGTCGTCATTGGTATTGCCAGGATATCACTTACTCGTTTTATGCAGCCGAAATATCCGATTTTCACTTTATTGAGGAAACACTATGTTGCCTAAAAAAGTAGTGCGTCAATTTATGAGTTTCATTAGGCCTACAGAATGTTTTCTATTCATTGAATACTGTTTGCGAATTATCCGAGAAAACACATTTCCGAGTGGGATGCAACACAAGGCTGAATTCTTAAACTGTCATCCTTATAACAGTTCAATTCAATTACACATATATTAGTAGGATAGTCTATAGCTGACTTTAGAGACTTATCAGGGAATATTCTCATCAACTTACAGTTTGCTGATGATATCGTCCACCTAGACTATGCGAAGTAACCCCTGATGCTGTAGAATACGAAAATAATACCGGTGTTTGATTATAGGTGTCTGCGTTCTATCTCATGAGTAAAGCAGTATAATATGGCGAGTGCTGTTGAGGTTACGCATAAATGTTTAGGTGGGGAGGGTATGTTAGTCTTCAAGGTAGGGAAGCTGAATAGGTTGAGATGGCTAGAACGTGCTGGCATATCAAGCCATCGCCTTCCTCCAGGGACAATGCTGGCCAGCACATGTTAAGGTTTAAAATGTGTTTGGGTCAGTCAAATGGAAAACTGGTATTGGTTCATAAAATCGTTGACGGTCAGCTGGAAGAACTACTAGAGATATGACTGCAAATCTTTGTTACTGGCACAGATGCATTCACTCTGTGTAATCTCACGTATCTGTTCAACTCATGTTTTTCGTTGTCACTATTTATTCTCCCTCACATTTTCGCTCGTTAAACTTGCATTTAGTTTTATGTCTCTACCTACGTGTTCTACATGGAATGTGGTAAATTAAACAGGTGGACTTCTCTGCAAACTCATACTGAAAGCTAGTCAGAATGACACAGTCTAGGCATAACTAAATGCGAAACATTGATAAATGATCTCCAAAATTTCAACAAATGATAAGTGTAGTTCTTAATCTTGTTCTTTGCCAAATGAAAAATAGATACCTTTCAGTAATCTCTTCTTTCACCCGGGACTCGTCTCCTACTTTGCAAGTTTTTGTGCTTTGTCACTTTTGTGCTAAGCTTTCAGTCAGCATATGCCGTTGTTGTCGACTCAGGACATAGATGACTTTAGTTGAATAAGTTTTCGGTCGTGAAAACACGGGTCCTGAGGAGTTGACTGGTTGCATTATCATTTCTCAAATGGAATGCAGCATACTGTATATTAGGGTAAATATTCCGCCTCGTTTGCTGAAGCTGGTGTTCCTCAGGGTATTGTTATCTCTCCTCTTCTTTTTTCTCCCTCGTCTTACATGACTTTTCTCCTTCTAATGAGAGCAACTTCGTCAAATACGCTGGTGATCTGACCGTCTCACTTCCTGTCATGTTACAATGTGACTGCAGCAAACCTAACTGCTTCCTGTCTGTAGTCTAAGGCATATGGTCTTACGTTAAATCCCTCTAAATTTCAGGCAGTTAACTTTCCCTTCACTCATAAGCGTGAATTACAAGAATTGTGTTGTTTACAAGATGCTCGTATCAAAGAGGGCACTGAAACAGAAACTAAGTCTAACATAAAATACCTTGAAGTAGTTCTATCCTCTGGTCTTTCTTGGTCATTCTATATCTTGTCGATTTCTAAGAAAACCTTCAGTCTAGCTTACCACGTTATGTGGTCAAGACAGTCAGGAATCATTCAACCTCCTTTTACAATTTGTTAACTCTTGCATCGGTCTTTACTGCTCCCCCTTATTCTTTCCTGAATTACTCAAAAACGGCTATGTCGTATTGTGCAGGGTATTAAGGCTGTCATTAGGGCAAGTGGCGTACCATTTAGTCAACTCGTTAATGGATTAGTTGAAAGACATCTAAACTCATGCGATAAATGGTCTAAAACTATACTATCTAACCCTCAACATCTCCTATATTCTCAGCTCTTGCCTTTAACTTCATCTGATCGAACCAGAAGTCAGTGTCAAAGATTATATGATCGGTTTCGGAATTACGTAATACCAAAAATTGCTGTCGATTTCATTGGCAGCAGTTCACAGCCTACTGAGTTTACAGAAGTGCAATGCTCATCTCCCACTTTCTTGAGGAGACGTCAACTAGGATTCTAGGAAAGTAGCGCGTCAGTATGTGAATTTCATGAATCTGTAGACTGCATTCCATTCACTTAATACTGAAACTAAACTATGAGGGAACTGATATTTCCAAGAAGGGTATAATACAAGGCTCATTTCTACAACTGTAGTCCTTATTTTAGTTCACGTTCATCCTAAATGTATTAACCGAATTATCTATCACTCACTTTAGGGACTTACCAGAGAACAGTCTTGTCAACTTAGTGTATGCTGATGGTATTGCCCACTTAGGCTGCGATAAGTGACCATTGAAACTGGAAGATATGAAAAGACTACTGGTTTTTGATCGTAGTGTCTGTACCCTTTCTTCTGTGTTAAGTAGTCTAATATGGTGAGTAATATTGGGGTTAAGTTTAGTGTTAAGTAGAAATGTGATTCCAAACGTTGTTAATGACACAGATGCATTCACTGTGTGTAATCTCACATATCTGAGCAACCCTTATATTTTTTCCATATGACAGTTTGTTTTTCATCACATTTATGCTCATTATAGTGACATTTAATTTCTTTTTTCTTCTACCTTTGTGTGCTACATGGAATGTGCTAACTTAAGCGGGTGCACTTGTGTGCAAGCTTCTATGTTGAAAGTCAGTCTGTCAGAATGTTCTATAGTCCAGATATAGTGAAATGCTAAAACGTGGATAAAAATAGGCAAAATGTCAACAAATGGTAATCGTATTTTCCCATTTAGTTCTTGTCTAACTGAAAAAAAGTGATCTTACAATAATTTCTCCTCTTACCCGAGATAACTCTCACACTCTTTCTCGTTATATCTCATGAGTTAGTTAATTTTATCGCTTAGCCCAAATGCGAAGTCGAAACACATCTGATGAAATATGTTTTGCTTATTACTAACTAAATATAATATTTTCAAGTGTGGAACGTCACAAATTGGACTGCTACACTTCTGTGCTCATTTCCATGTTAAAACTCAGTCAGTCAGCTTTGTCACTGCAGATGCGTAGTGTCACAACTACCTAGTGTTAATTAGCTTAAACAATTATTCATACCGTTTCCTAAGTACTCTATGCACTTCCTAATTCCTTAAATTGTCCAGATAAAGTGCACCGAAGAGGAAAACATAAACCAAAAGTCAGTAACACGGACATAAGAATTAGTGTGAATAGAAGTGAATGAGATGAGTGACCTTTTATCCCTGTAGTACGCTTAACTAAAATACTCATGTGTATGAATGAGGCAAAAAGTTGTGTGACTGACTTGATACGATTATGAGCAATAATTTGTGCTCGAAACGTCATCAGATAATATTGCTGTACAACACTGTGTGATTTATCAAAATAAAGTCGTATCCATAATGTAGTTATACTCTACCATATTGCCCAAGTTTTACACACATATCAAAAATATTCATCTTATCCATAATGTGTCACCCAACTGTTTCATTTTTATCTTCCTCATTTTAGGTTGTCAGTCTTCGTAGACATTCTGCTAGATGTCGTCGTACATAGTGTCTGCAAGCAGTCTTTCAATACATCTACCTCCCGCAAAGTTTTTGTTACGACGCCTTTAGATTATTTACATTTGGCCGTAATACAATTAGTATGCTAATATTACTGATGCAATGACATGCAAGACCTGTACATGTTACTGTGAAGTTTGCCTGTAATAACATTCCCTCCATAGTAAATACAATGCTTGTGATAACAATTCGTCATTATCTTTTCATTGCGTTGATAGGTGCGTATATATTAGAAAAAAGCTAACCTTGTCGTATTAGTTCTCTAAATTACAATCACTAAGTGCCCATTACCTCTGCTGAATACCAAGTGCTACTCGTGGCCCATGAACTACTTATTACTGCATTCGTAAATAACTGTCAAACTATTATTACATAGAGTAGTGAAACAGAAGGCGTATGAAATTTAGATATTAATGTGTATCTGAAGTTAACGACACAATATATATGTACATGTTTCATTTCCAAGCAAGAGAATTTTATAGGGTGATGTAGGGCTGAGCGCAGTGAGTTAAGAGTGTATTCTTTACTGTATACATATTGTATGAGTGAAATGCTTCTATTCAATTTTCGGCAAAGCTTCAATATCGTCCTGCAGGGTTTCTTCAATGCACTCTCAGGGAACAATACTTGGTACTGAGGAATCCAGCCAAAAGCATCTGTGACACAGTCGAATGACTTTTTCAACTAAAAGCCGCAATACTGATATTAAGTGTGATTTACCTGTAAACTGAGGGACTCTAGTGTAACACAGCACCATATCCCAGCAGGGTATTCTTTGTGTTTTACAGGTACAAGTAGAATTCATGGACTGAGCATTTGTCAAATATGGAGGCGACCCACTGAGTCACTTAGACGAAGGGCTGAGGAAATGCGATACCTTATACACGCACCTTCAGATGTAGGCATGTGTCACTTCACATGAACTCTGAGCCATATCGAGTAGGCATTCCTTTAAATCTACCCTACCTTGTACGCTGAATTATTGTTCGTATATACGTGATGACTTGGTGCGTTTCCTGGTTTGCCTATAATTACGGAATGTACATTATATTAGGGAACACAAATGGATTTTGTGAAAACCAGTGGTGTTCCTTTTCTAGTCTTAACTGATGTCACATTGATTGACACGATTAAAGGAATAGATTGTAACATGGTGTTTTCTGTAGCTGCGAAACATAGATACCTAGTTTCGAATTGACATCATGCGTCTAATCCTGTTAACCTACGGGCATAGTTTATCCTTCACGATACCTAGAAGTCAAGAGCAGACTGTCTTGGACAGACCTAGTTTTACTTTGTGACTAATTGGTGAGTCACCTGGTGTTGTGGTAGTAGAAAAAACAACTCCAAACCTTAGTATTTTCTAGATATGAACATATTTACTTACTTTGGCGACAATTTCATATTAGGGATATTAACCTTTACTTAGTAATTTGGATCCGAAAGTAAACGCCATATTACTAAGTTATTCAAAAGACAGAATGATGAGTGAAATAGTACTCGGATACTTATTCTAACGAAACCGAATAATGATAATCGTTTAGCCTACCAATATGCCGCTTACTTTCAGTCTTAATTTAAAGACAAATTTAGTTGCTCACTAAATTAATAGTTTCAGAAGACTGCTCTACTCCTGTCTTCGAAATACTTTGCCCGATCGTGTTTTACTTCAAAATATTTGTATACTGGCCAGTTGATGTTGCTTATCCAGTTACACTGTTTTTCAGTTAATGTCCCACCTATTTCCTATCAAACGAAATATCCCTCAAACCATCAACGAGTAGCCATCGTTTTTAAATAAATAACCTTAACTATTCGCATGTAAACAATGCTAATGACTTTATCACTTACGTGATGTTTCAACTTTCGATTAATCAGTTTTCCCATTCATGAGCACCTGTTTCAATTTTAACGGATAGTTCTAGCCTTTGACTACTGAATTAATACGTTTCGTTATATACCATCCTTACGAATTATAGGTACTAATAATAATCACTGCTAACAGATTTATCACGAGAACGAGAATGCACTCCATACTGACGACAATATACCTCAGAGGCGGTAGCATCTTCTAAACGCACTACTCAATACAACACATGACCCTAACTCTGTAGCTCACAACATTCTATAAAGTTAGTGGTGACTATTAACAAGTAGAATGTCTATTTGAGGTATAGGGAATATATTTATTAGTGATTCGACACAAAATACAAAATCAACGGTACTGGAAACCACTTTCTTCAGCAACGAATCCAACGAGGTCACTGGAACTACAGATTACCTAAAAAAGAAAAGGGTGCACAGCATGTATACATGAATATAACTGCCAATATAATATTAACGAGATACCAAAGTAAGAATTAATGAAAGTTTATATCAATATGCGATTACATCAATTACTATTTTTGACACAAGTGGATATTTAGACGAAGTAATAAGACGTAATTTGTCTGAGTCGTGCATTGTTGTATTTGTGCAACACAATTTGGACAATCTGGTCACGCATGGACTTGTCATAGGAATACATATGAAATTAATACAGTTAAGAGGTCAGAAAATAAATTCACGTCGAATTAAGATCACATATCGAAGGTCAAAATAACAATGAACATCACTAAACCAAATAACAGGTATTAGTACATCTACCCTGACTGGTATCCAAACCAAGTTTAACAAAGAAGGTTTCGTGTGATGACAAATAGTTTTGGAACTCACAAAAGTGGTTTAAACTTCCGAATCACACTTCGGATTCCACAAACTTTAGGACCCAATCCAAACACGTTTTACAGATAGGTTTAAAAAAATGTGCAAACGTCAATTTTATGTTCTGTCCATATAATATGTTTCGAAATAGAGGAGCTGGGACCCCAATAATGGCTTCTGAAGATTCTGTTGCTTCTGGAGGCATTTAGAAATATGATGCGTAGCCCTTACTTGCAGAAATCGATGAGTCCCCCTAAATGGATACAGCAACCGCTTCTAAACCTTACGTCCATAGCTTTAAGAGATGTCGGACACTACTTCTACGTGGTTTCAAATTAATTTTGTGAATTAACTTTGAACAAACGCATATAATTTGGCGTCAGGGCAATAACAAAAATCGGAAGTTTATGAAACCAAACTCAATAATAGAACAAAATGACGCACACCACAGATGTCTTTACGTACCTGATCACGAGGATGGTATTGAAATCCACCAAATTACTAAAATGTTGCAGTGTGCATTTAAATCATTTAAAAATTTTGGCAGAAAACAGTGAATGTTGTAGGTTATCGCAAAACATATCGCAGTTTCTGCCCATTCGTGAACACTAATTTTCCCTTGTATCTATGCATCCCATTGACTTTCAGCCATCAAAACACCACACGAAAGTGCGGAAGGATGCACGAATTCGATATCAATCATATTTCGGTTCCTGCAACAGTAATAGGTACTGCACAACAGCTGATAGGGAAATTCGAGATCGAGTACAGGTTTCCGCCAAGCTGCAAGGAAATCTATCGAATGACAGTCGTCGAAATGTACGCGAAGCTTACTCGGTATGCCAAATAATCATTGCATGAACCATGTAATTAAGCGTCCTGTCACACAAGCAATCAGTAAATGCTCAAGAACGATATCGAACAACAATTTTCATATAAATTCATCCAACAAGAGCAAAATAAGCACCGAAATCGCGTCTACTGCGTTTGCTGGACGGCTAGCTACAACTCGAATCAACGAAACCGCGCAAATGCCGTCAAGGTTAAGCCAGAGGCGCCACTTCAAATAGGGGATATGCCTTATCGGCATAGGATAGAGGCACAAATCAGCTGATTTCTGCAGTTTTAAGGCGTTATTGTGGCGTTGTGTTTGGGCTATTCTACGTTGCTTTTAGTAGTTTTTTCGACAGAAATGGACTTTAAAAATTGCATTTTAACGAAAAAACGTGTAGAAGTGAGAAAAGTTCTTTTACAATGTGTTTACAAAATGCTCTCTTTTTATGGAATTGACATGCTGAGGTGTATAAAAAATGTCAGAATTTGTTGGAAAATGTCAATTATGATATAAAATGCAAGATAACTCCAATTGTTTCAGTGTATTTTACGTAAATGATTAGTAGAGAGTTAAATATCTAGGTAATTATGATTTCATTATGTTTACAAAATTTCACAGTAATAAAGGAAACTGAGTTGGTAATTTCGTCAGATAACGGTGAATAAACAGTCCTTTAACTTGTAGGTACTTTGTTTCAAGTTATTTATTCAGCCCATCATTTCCTGACTGAATTTTTATCATTTTTAATTTCCAGGTTACGGTCTTCAATTCCGCAATCACGCAATACATTTAGACATTCTAATTGGGATTAAAAACAATAATATTTGTGTAATTGATGAAATATTTGTGATATTATGAATGTATTTGTCGAAATAAATATTTTAAAAAAAATTTTGCACCTTATTCGTACACTAATAATAGTTACTGTTTGTCGAGTTGCAAATTGATGCTAGTGTAGAATACATAATATTGGTAAAATGCCATATTTACATCTGGTTGAATGTATACACAATAAGGGTACTGTTATCGCTTTCGCTAGTAAACCTTAAACAGGCGATATGCACAACAAAAGCCTATCTAGTGAGTTGCAGTATTTTATGATAACAAAGTAATCAATCATATTTAGTGACGTGATCAACTAATGCACGAGTCTGAGTGTTAATGTGATCATGTAAGAGCCTATTGATACGAAATGATAACACAAGAAGTGTAATGTAGTTATCTCTTTATAACGCAATGATTTTCTTTGAGGTAGTGGTGTTAAACGCAACATAAGAATAGCAGACTATTCGTGATAAATAGGATATACGTTGCATAGTGCGCATGAAGTGCCTAGACTACCACTACAAGTCGTGTACGTATAGAACCCATATTTGCTAGGTTATGTTTCGTTATTACAGTGCGAAAACATGTTTGACGGCTACTTTCTTAACAATCGCGAATACCAATATTATACGCAACTGAAACACTTTACGCAAGGCTTGATGATCCATTGAGGAAATAGTAATATTTTAAGACTGACGCATTTCACATAAGTATTAATATGTTGCCTACCATATTCTCGTTAGCTCTGCAATGTCGTCAAAATGATAAGTGAAAGAGACAATTTTAGTCAACATAAATGCATATATTTGTAAGGAAACAATAATCAATCAAGTTAAAAATGACTCAGAATGAAAGAGTACATATCTACACTAAAGAGAGTTAATAGCAATCCAGTGAAAAAATCACAGTTGTAGAGTATTTTTGTAGCTGCATTATAGTCATCATTAAGTCCATCAGACACTCTATCCACAACATTTGTATCCGTTTGCTTCCGTTGTTAGTGGTGTTGAACCAGTCTTTGCAGTTTTCGTCATCACCAGATCCGTTCGCAGAAACTAGATGTGAACTTTTCAAGCAGAGATTGAGATTGTATTCCTTCGAACGCCTTCAGCCATACTGAGAAAATTCTGAGGATATATACATATCAGGTAAATTAATCTTACCTCTGGTGAACAATTCCTAATCTTAGCCACACTGAATATGTGAACAAAGCAAGGAACAACCACAGAGTTGGTGAAATTCTATAGATTAGTCGTCCATATATTCCACGATATATTTCAGGAGTTGTGTAACTTCCAAACCACCTGTCACATTTTCTCTTCTATAAAAAGCAAATATTATACACGTGACTCTTATCCATCCGTTACAATTAACTGAAAGATAAAATCTTCAAACTTTATACTTCTTTGATTAAGTTACCCAGTAATATTCTCCTTGTAAGTGGATCTAATGCTTCTCACATCTGTGAAATTTATAAGCATGTTATTTTGGTCCCCTAAGCTAGAAAATATAATGTCTATCCGCTTTTATTATTGCTATTTCAAAGCCCGTTTCAGTAACGTAAGTCACGTATTAGCCGCAACGATTACGCAAAGGAAAATCTACCAATCACAGCGTGCATAAGTGACCTTCAAGTGCTCAAACTCTCCATAAGCCATTTGTGCCGCTATCCTATCTCATGCCTTATCAACGCCCCTTCACCTAACTTTATTTTACAACGGAAACTGGAAATAATAGTCTGAAATTTTGAACGATTTAGTTTGAGAGCATTTTCTGACTACTAATAGAGAGCTACTCATCTTAGTATAGTACATTTAAAAATACAACACTCAGTTTGAGTTTCAACAAGCTTATTTAACAGAATATCTCTCGGTACTGAGTCGAAAGCAGATGTGTAATCTAGGAAGGTGCAGCGAATAAAGCCCCTTTGTCTGTACTGGAGAAAGTGCTGTGATGCAAGACTGCGGCTGAATCCAAAGCACTTCTACTTTGTTGGTTGGGGAATTGTTTGAGATGGATGAAGGCTTTAAGAAAACGTTGAAGATTAAGTAAGAGAAACTTACACATGGTGTTTCGAAAAGCAGATTTCAATGGAGTTGAAGATTGAACGATCAATTCTTGGTTGTTTGCTCAAAATCAACTTCCCCAATTTTCGCGGAGGCATCAATACGACAGTCATCGTCTCATCGGTCGCTGTTCAGAAAGAAGTCAGTAGCAAACCATCAGAAGTAATCTCGTGATTTATTATTGTAATATTCGTTCACAGAACTCAATTCAATTAGTATTTTTATATGTTGGTGTCAGAATAAAGAATTCTCGAGTCACCAATCGGTCTATTGGTTTTATCGTCCGTTATTACTAAGCGTTTCTGAAAACTTCAAGGAACAGCGTGGGCCCGAGCGTAGCAAGAGCTGGGCATTAACGGTTTATGAGACGTGATTGACAGTTTCTGATGGTAGAAACAGACTCTGGCGGATTCAGACAGTTGGTGAAAGTTTGGATAGTCACCGTTCATCTTTCCTGGTCCCGGTCAAGTCCTCTTTGAACAAGCAATATCTGGAACGTTTTTGGAATTGGGTTAAGTTCAACAATGCCTGGGTCAAAGAAGGGGCAGAGCGTCTTGGATGCAAACAGGAAAGTAAGTCATGGTGACTTGTCTGTTACTTGTAACGATGTGTCTGATGTTAAGCATGACATGGTTGATGTTATTGTTTCGCCGTTCAGGGATAATAGGAACATCAAACTCCCTAAGTTTGAACCACGGTGTTTCGATGGAAACCCAGCTGATTATTTACAATTTGTAAAGGAGTTTGAGATCATGTTGAGTAGTTTTCTATCAAGTGATGAATTGAAGTTAATGTATTTGATGAGATATTGCACTGGAGATGCTGCAAGAGCTATACAGTGTTGTAAGTTTATGAAGCCGAAAGAGGGCTACTACGAGGCTATGAGCATATTAAGTCAAAGGTTTGGAAGACCTTCGATGATTGCAGGGAAATTATTCGAGGCTGTTAAGGGTAATGGTGGTCAATTACAGGATGACTTCCAGGCACTCACTGAGTTTATAGATAATTTGCTAATTTACAAGAATGCAATGATTTCGAAGAATCGCATGAGTGACCTAAACTCGAGTTTTATACTAGAAGTAATAGCGTGACGCCTACCTACTCGACTGCAAAGGAAGTGGGTGAAGATGAGCTCCCGTATGGAGGATGAGGGTATCGAGCCAAAGTTTGATGATATCCTGAAACTGGTAAAAGGTAGTGTCAATCAATCTATGAGCAAGTTCGCCAGTCTATTACATCTCACCCCTAGAATAGAGCAGTCTGAGAGCAAAATGCAATCATTCATGACGAATAGGCCTCAGAGAGGTGGATATCGAGAAGGCTCCATGATGTCTAGTAATGCATATAGACCTAGTGAGTGTAACAGGTTTCGTAGTACATCGTCAACAGATAAGTTACAAGCTTCAAGAGAAACATGGTTGTGTTTTACACGTTTTCAAGAGGTGCATACAAAGGTGAACTGTGAACCAGTGAGCAAGTTCAGTGATAAGCTAAATGTGAACTCCAGTTCTGACTCCGAATTGTGTGACGATAACGGTTTGGTCAGGAAGTCTGAAGTTGCAACTGGTAAGCCATTGTTGAATAGAGTGTCACAGAATAGAGTTACTGCTTCGGAGTGCAGTTCTGACTCCACAAGTTTACAAAGTATAACTGGTCAGAGTGAAGGTATAAAACCTTTTAGGATTTGCGAGGAGGAACCAAAATTGTCTACTTCTGTTATTAAAGAGTTTGAAAATGATAAAGTTGACGGTAAAGTGAATATTCGTGATAATGATCATGATACTTCACAGTTGTCTTTAGTTGATCATGATGAGATGAGGGATATGCCTACTACTGCTAAGTTGAACAAAGGTTCTGTACAACTTGAACGTGAAGTAGAAATAAATGCAGATTCAGTTGCAGAAGGCATACATACTTGTGAGACTGTCAGTGTGGTTGATCAGCATGTAGCCCACCTATCATCAGATGCCAGTGCTAAGCCTGAGCTGATAGTAAAGGACGGCAGTGGTGGTGGTCTTGCAGGTAGACAACTTTCTGAAAGTCGAGCAACAACAGCTTTTGATCCACCGCTAACTTCATCAACTGATATCAATCAGTCGTCGTTGGTGCTGTCATC